>BMAU01006368.1:380000-465000 GCA_019973935.1 Trichonephila clavipes | reverse complement strand
ATATGAAATAGATTAAAAAAATTGCATTACCTAATAAATTACTGAATAATTTGTATGTGAATTAAATTTTAAACACATTTAAAAAAATACGCTTAATGTAACATTAAATACTCATATTTTAATGAAATTTAATACTTTAAATAGAAAAAAAGATAATCACATTTGCGTAATAGATTTTGACCGTAGCATACTATTTTCAAATATAAAATTTATTTTACTTGAAAAAATCCTTTTCTTTAAAAACCAGCACACGTTTTTTATATTCGGGTGCAAATTATTCTCTCTCCTTCTAAGCCATACATTATTTAATAAAACATTTTAATTTTACCGAAATTTTGAACTATATTTTAATGCATCATTTAAGTAATTGATAAAATTGAGATTTCCTTAAACATATAACTTGAAGTATAAAAAAGAATTTTGAATTTTCTTCTTTTTCAGTTACCTGAAACTTTCTGTTAACAATATGAATAATTTTGTTTCTATACTAAATCATTTATATTAGTATTTACTATAAACAGAATTTCGAGATAAATAAATTATGTTTAGAATATAGTCATATCATTTAATCTCAAAAACGAATTCCTTTTTAATCTTATTAATTTAGGAGAACTTATCTGTAAAATTCATTGCAATTAAATATTCAGGATTTAAAGAAGATACACTAATTGGAGTAATATTTTAAGAAATGTTGCATTTAAAATGTTAAATTTTACAAAAAAGCATTTTTGAAAATTTTAAAATTTAATTCTGGAGAAAAAAGTTACTTATTAAATGGTATATGTATATATGGTATGTATTAATGAAAGTGTAATATAATATATATTTATATATCATTACACTCAGAAAATTTACTCTATAATAATAGGTATTAAAATTCAGTTCGGGAATATATATATTTAAATTTTTATCCGATTTGAATTTTTCTTTGCAGAGAACACATTTTAATTAATCAAGCATACATTAGAAGAATAATTATTTGAAGAGTATTGCGTTTGATTGCTATTATTAACTTGCTCCTCACAACGATATTTAACAAAATAAAATATCAATAAAAATCCAATAATTTCTAGAGTGAAATAAAATATACTTACTTTTATTAGAGAAAATTATTCATTATGTCTTCCACACATCAGAAAATAATAAATTTTTCGAGCAGTTTTAATATTTTACCGTGTAATGGGACAATACCTTAAGAGGAAGTACAAGAACATTTTCTTTGCTTTGTTGTTGGAATTAGAATTTTGTGTTGAAATTGCGGCAGTGTTGAAAAGGAATAGAACTGGCTGGGTGCCAGATATTGAGAAAGTGTGTAATTTCAAAAGTATTCATTAGTCTATTATTAAGATATCAGCTATATTCGGAAGCATACATGTCAGTGGAATCATTTTATAACAATCTCTTAGAATATCGAAGCTCTGATTTGTGAAAATTACGAAGCAACTAGTCACTATTCTAAAATGTTTAATGGATAAGAACATATCACGAATTTGTTTCAATTCCTACAATTAGTTCACTCTCTCTCTCTCTATATATATATCTGTAGTGGATGACCCTTGATGTTAGTACAGTTTTCAAATATTAATTCATTAATTAAATTTTGTTTTTTAATTTTAAATTTATTCTGTGTTATTTCTGATGAAGTTAGAACTATCCCCAACAGATGATACCAGTAAATCTTTCTAACGAATATTTTCTCGGCTTCAAATATATTTTTTTAAACTTGTAGTGCATGACATTTAATGTTAATACAGTTTTTTCAAATACTGATTCATGTGAATGGTTTTATGAATTGACTTAACATTTTTTTATATTACTTATTTATTAACTGATCAAGTTTATAAAAAAACTCCGTATGTATTCACTGAATTATTGTTGAAGGTAATCTTGATATTATATAACATTTTATAATCAAGAATTTTCCACATTAATTAAATCTGCTATAAAATTCTGGAAAAAAAGATCCTTTATTTTTGAACATTTGGGAAAAAAAGACAAATCTTAAGTTTTCTTCGATATGTTTTGAATTTCGATATGTTTTTCAACACTAACCATGACGCTTCGACTTTTATCACTGTTTGATATCAGTGACTGAGTTGTACAAAGTAGTTTTTTTAACCCTACTGAACTCTCTAAATCAGTGTTTCTCAAACTGTGGGGCGCGCCCCACTGGGGGGGCGCGAGCATATTGAAAATAAAAGGTTTAAAAAATAATTTTTTGGAATGAAGTAAAACAAGATGCTTTCTGACATAATAAAAAATATACATTTACACTAGTATAATTTATTTTTATCATCTGGTGATCATCAAAAATAAAAGATTGCACTTTAAACGCTCATTAGGCATCTTTGATTCTTAACCAAATTAAACAAATATTTTGTTTGCTTTGCGGTCAATATGAGAACGATGAGAGATTTTTTTTAACGTTTCTTTTAACGATATCAAACGATGAGAGATTTTTAATTACGTTTCTTTTAACCTAAAATATTACTTTAGCTGACCTTCGAACTTACTGGTATGGTTATCTCCGTCTTTTTTTAGGGAAGTTGTAAATATATATAATATATTTCTGTTTCATCTTTTTTCCATGTGAAAGAGTTTTATGATATATGGATAAGCATGAGTATTCTGAAACATATAATGCATAATGAAAAACGTTTTACACAATTATTTTTTAGAACATGTTACACTTTCCCCATGAACAATTTTGTAGTTTTGATTGCTGTGTTCTATGGCTTATTATCAGTGTTTCTCAAAGTGTGGGGCGCGCCCCCCTGGGGGGGCGCGATGACCCTACAAGGGGGGCGCGAGCTTATCGAAAATTTAAAGATTTTTTTAAAAAAAAATAACTGGAAAGAGAAGTAAAACAAAATGCTTTCTTCCGTCATAAAAAAAAAATACACACAACAACACTGACATAATTTATGTTTATTATCTGGCTTTTTCCCCTCATCAAATAGCTATCTTTGATCCCAAAACCAAATTAAAGAAAAAAAAATATTTTGTTTTATTTGCTGTATTTCCTCAATGAGAGATTTTTTTATTACGTTTTAACATAAAATATTAGAAAAATTCTAAGAAGATAAACAATTCATCACTGTAATTATTATTGAAATACTGTACATTAGTTGTAGAAAAAGAAAAGGAAGTCATGATTCACTTTTCAGCCAGGCTGCATAGTACGTTTGCTAATCATTTGATTTACCTTCAATCTTATGGTATGGTTATTATCAATATTAGTTCCCTCCCATCTTTTATGCGTTTGCTTTTCGCTTAGGGAAATTGTAAATAATTGAGTTTTGCGATATTTGGAAAAGAATTGATTGGTTTAACATTTCTGTAGGATAATTGAAAAGTGTCTGATTTGCGTCCCTTATTATGGTCTTGTACTTTTGAATCATTTTAGTTCAGTTTTATTGGATTTTTTCTCAAATCATCAAAGAATTGAATAGTCCTTGAAAGAAGGTGTAAGTATACTTTCTATAAATTAAAACATTCATTAGAATTCCGATTTGTATCGTGTACAGTAAAAATAATTCTAAACAAATGATTGGGGTGACTGAGTCCCCCCGCACTACCATTAATGTTAGTATCGAGTACGCGCCTGCTCCCGGGTTAAAACATTTTGAAGTGTTCTCGCTTTAAATGTTAAAAAGTAACACAATTATTCTTCATAGGAATTTTATATTCTTTTGATAATTTAACATTAATTCTAAATGCTAATTGTGTGAGGTTTAAAATTACAGTTCTTTTAAACAGTTATTTACAATTATAGCATTTATCTAAAAAAAAAATCATTTTACATTTTTGTATACAATGTCGTGCACACAGTTTTACTATCCTTACAGTTCAGCTAGTATATCAAGAATAATGTTTTATTTTTTAAAAAATGAACTCGTGCGAAGAGTCGGTGTTTCAGCCAGTATACGTTTGATGTATCAGTACTGAAGAAGGTATTTTATAAATAATTTCTTATTACTGAATTTGGCCGCGGTAGCCGAGTGGTATAGGTATCGGATCGTGGCTTGCCTTGTCACGAGTTCGAGCCCAGTACCACTTAAGACCCGCCGTGTAGGGCAGCGATGCACGTTAAATCTGTTGAGAGTTGGAACGTTTTCCCGTTGGTGTGGTGTGGTATTTAGGAGAGAGGGGTGCCAGCTCAGGTGTCATCCACGTCACTTGACCATGGTTCAAAAATTACGTGGTCCGTCGTCAAAAGCCCTCGTGCAGCTGAACAGTGCGACGTTAATATTCAATCAATCAATCTTATTACTTAATTAAGAACAAGTTTAATAATTATTAGGGACTTCACGGGCTTGTCTTGTAGAGGAAAGTTTTTCAAAGGAAGGTTTAATATCAGAAATTGACACTTAAAGAGTTATTTTTCTATATTTAGCTGAGATCTATATTTTGTCTTCAAGGCATCCACTGCAGAAAATCCGGTTTGAAAAAGGTAGGATGTTGAAAATGGTAATAGTATACGAAGTGCTTTTGTTTTCAGTACAGATAATTCCTCATCCACCTCTACCCAAAATTCAAAGAGCGATTTATTACAAAATTGCCTTTAATTTTTCACTGGATGTGAAATCTATGAAGATTTCTTCTTCGAAAGTTGAGAGCCCTTCTGGAGTATCTTGAAATAGATCCCTAATCCATTCGTAACTTGCTACCAAGCTGTCCTCATCCAAAAATACTTTTAAAATTCTTTGCCAACATAGCTAAATGATTTTACATGTTTTAAAAACAACTTTCGCATGTTGTTCTACAGATTTGTAAGTTTTAACACATAACGAGCTGGGGCTTTTTTTCCCATCATTTACTTCAGTAGTGGTAAATCCAAAATTTAAGTATTTTTGAGAAGATCGCCTTGATTTAATTTTCGAACCATGCTCGTTCGTCTGTGTGCTTGTTGATTCTTTATTATGGTCGAATGTTTGCTTACGACTTAAAAATGTATGTATGATATTGTTTTAATCTACTGCCGTAAATACTTAATTACCGTGAATTACAATTAACGTGGAAATTTAAAAAAATGTACATTCAAGCTAAATTCGTTAGCTATATGAGTATCGAGTCGACCAAGACTGACTGGAATTGTACGAGGAAAGGCATTTTTACATGTTACAGACGTCCGATAGGTTGTCCAGACTCACGCAAACGTACCCTATAATGCCAGATGTGATGGATATGATAGAGAGCGACATTGACTAGACTATTTTTCTAATGACATTTGTACTTTGAGAAATGAATGCTGAAAAAATAAATATTTAATTGAATACATCATTTTTGCGATCTGTTCCAATTTTAAAATTAGAGAAAGAAAAATAACATAATTCTAAGTAATATATATTTTAAGTAATTTTCTTAAAATATATATTACTTAAAAGTTACATATACACAAAACTTAATATACTTATCGTATTAATTTGTACGGTTTATAATTAAGATCGTATTGTAACTTTAGCGTCTCTCTCTCTCAAAGTGCATTTTTATTGCAGTAAATACATTATTGTTGTACAGGGGGCGAGACAAAAATTATGATTGAAAATTGGGTCGCCAGTATTGAAAGTTTGAGAAACACTGCTTTTAATGTATGAGTGGTGCACAGAGTATTTTATGACTAATTAATTAATACTAAATTAAGAACAAGTTTAATAATTATTAGCTACTTCCATGGGCTTGTCTTACAGAGCAAAGTTTTTGAAAGGAGTTTTAAGATAAAAAATTGACCCTCTGAGTTCATTTTCTATATTTAGCTGATATCTATATTTTGTCTTCTAAGCAACCACCGCATTTTGTAATATGTTCCAATTTAAAAATCAGAGAAAGGAAAAATAACTTAGTAATTATCCTATTACTTAACTTTTTTTTGCTTAAAAGTAACATATACAAAATTTAATACTTATGTCATGAATTTGTACGGTTTATAATAAATATTGTTGCTTTATCGTAAAAGTGCATTATTATTGCATTAAGTAAATTATTATGTATAAGGGGGGGGCGCGATAAAAATTGTGATTGAAAAGGGGGGCGCCAGTATTGAAAGTTTGAGAAGCACTGGCTTATTATGGTTTATAAATGTAAATAAGCAGAATATTAAAGAAATGGGCATCTGTGATCCCTATTAAAGGAAGTTGAAACTGATCAAGCAATTGAAGAACCTACTGAAATAATGCATATTAATCAAGATAGCGAAGGTAAATATCAGAAAAGCGTGAGACATGAAACGTTTGAGTTGATTTGAGTTTAGCTGGAAAATAACGTTCCTGTGTTGTTAGCGAAAAGTGTCTGTGATTTATGTCCTTTATTAAGGGCATTATTTATTTGGAACATTTTCTTTAGTTTTATTGAATTTTTTCTCAAATTTTCTACGAAAAATTGAAAAGTCCTTGAAAGTAGGTAAGTATATTTTCCCTTAATTAAATTATTCACTGGAATTGTGATTTTTATAGTGTATAGTAAAAATAACTATAAAATAAATTATAGTTTTAAAACAAACTAAAAAACACGCTTTTATAGTGAATCGAACTAAAAAGCAAAAAAAAAAAAAAAATATATATATATATTACTTAAAAGTAAGATATACAAAATTTAATACTTATCTTGTTAATTTGTACGGTTTATAATTATGATCGTATTGTAGCTTTAGCGTCAAAGTGCATTATTATTCCATTCAGTACATTATTAATGTATAAGGGGGGCGCGATAAAAATTGTGATTCAAAAGGGGGCGCCAGTAGTGAAAGTTTGAGAACCACTGCTCTAAATAGTAATATTTGAATTGTATATTTTTTCCTGATATTCAGCTTTATGGAGCAATTGCATTTTAATGCTCTTAATGTATTTTAATTCTAGAAAATTTCTTCAGCATATTAATTTTATAAGCAACTTTTATGATTTCTTATAAAATTAAAATTTTCATAGCATTTTAATTAAATAATTTAACACTAGACATAACACTACAGTACGTCGTAACAATAGGCATAATATTTACTATGCTTTTTGCACTTTTTTGTAACATGACGTATATGTGGTTGAACGCAATAAACTTTTTTTTTATATCTCATAACCTGAAGGATTTGATTTGTGTTATTTTTTCATATACTTTTAAACTTCTTCAAATGACTTCCTTTTAATGCCCTTAATATATTTTAGTTCCAAAGCATTCCCTCAACATATATTAATTTTATAAATGCCTTTCACGATATATTATGAAATTAAATTTTCATAGCATTTTAAATAAATTATTCAACGTTAGGCATAAGACAAAACTGTTTTGAGATACTGGCATAACACTAAGCTTTTCCACTTTTTTTTGAGCAGTGGTTTATATAGACGTACATAGTAAACTTTTTAAAGTCCCAGAACTTGAAGGATTTGATTTACATTGTCTTTATTTTGATATTTTGTATCACTGAATGGATGCATTTTAATGCCTGAATATTGTATAAATAATTAACTTTAACGAATGGCTCTTATGATATATTATAAAATTAAATCTTTATTACAGCATTTTAAATAAATATAATTTAATAATCAATTTAATTAATCTCAGATTTAAATGTCATCAAATAAATAATTGACAGTTCTATAATTGATCTATGGAATAAAATGCAATGTCTTTGAATTTTATTCAACAGTATTTCACAAGCTTTACATAAATGTATGTCACTCAACAAAAAGTACTTCATAACTGGATTTATTCTATTCTTTTTTTTATCTAAACAAACACCAACACTACAACTAAACAAAAACAAGTGAAAAAAAATTCCTCAAATACGATTGCATGCATTCTTAAGCCAACATAAAAGAAGTCAGTCAGCAAAGAAAAAACCAACATACCTGTGTTGTTATCTCTATCCTTTTAGAATATGAAAACATCAGACCCAACAAAACTTTATTCTCCAGATCTCGGATTCAGAAATCGTCTGCAGAATAACATTTGAACTGAAAAGAAGTGAATTCCTAAGTTACGATCGACGAGGAGCGCGCGTCTTCAGCGTTTTACCGTCTTCCATGTTTGACAAGGCGTAATTAATCATAGCTGCTTTCTTTTTTTTCTTTCTTTTTTTTTGCTCTTTTCTCTGCGAGTTCCCGTAACTAAAGATCGCAAAAATCAGAAGCACTTTTCTTCGTTTTTATATATGCGTACTTGTTTTGTGTTCGAAGTTTCAGCTGTTTCTCAGTGATTTCAAATTTAGTTTTCTTGTAGACAGAGGTCGTAATAATGACCTTGGACTGAAGTTTGCATGAGTGCACCAGTCTTTCTGTGATCCAGCCAGAAGTGTATGACATTTATAAATGCATAAATGTATGCATACAACATATGTATTTTTGATGTATGAATATTTTTATCGAATAATTATTTTCTTTAATCCTTTCCCCCCATTTTTGAAAAAAAAAATGCTAAATGCTCCAGAACTGTACAAGGAAAGGTCTGGCGAAGGATATTATTTTCATTACAACCACACAACGAATGAAGATAACTGAAATGACATTTTTGTCTTTCAACTTCAACACCAAATTATTCTGAACTCATGTGGTCGGTTGGTTGCGCGTTATGACTTCGAGCCTAGAGCCACGGAGGACCCACCTGGTAGATGGAATGATGCACGTTAAATCTGTCATGGCTCAAAGCTATCCCTTTGGCGTGTTTTGCTAGTTTGGAGAGGGGGCATGTCGTTTTCGTCCCTTGACCATGGTTCAAAATTACGAGGTATATCGCCAGTAGTTGGAGACGCTGACCATTATGTATTTGCATGTCCTCTGACTAAGGATTTCCATTTGGTCTTTCCACCTCAAAATGCTAAAAAAGCCTGGTTCCAATCTATCGTTAGAAATCCTTCCATTTACTCTAAACTAAAATCATGTATTATAATTGACTCTACAATCCTGGATTAAATTCCTTTGGTGGGATTGGATCGGTACTTTTAAGTGGTCACAGGCGTTTTTTTCCCTCTCCTTTTTACCCCTTCTTTTTTGTACGGTGCATGTTACTTTTGAGTATTTGCAAGAATGCTGGAATAATGTATATTATTTTTCTTTCTTTTACCCTTTATGTTCTTTATTATTATTTTCAGCTTTGCATGTGTGTACCTTACAATAACAAATGTATTTCGTTTCATTTACCTATAATTTGTAACATGTAAATTTAATATGTGCTGACGTATTATGATTTTGCTCGATAAAGATTGAATGCGAGGGCGGTAGCTTCCTGGGGGATGGTTTTGTAGCTCTGAACCTCTTTACGGTGAGCTCAATTCCCTTGGGCATTCCTCCCATAGCTCTAGTGTTGCTTCAGAGTACGACGGACGTAAATCGATATCAACCCCAAACCCACTCCAAATCTTCTAAGTTCGTTTAGTTTTATATGCGCCTCCCATCCAGTATAGTGGTTAGGGACTCTGACTGCTGTGCTGTAGGGCCTGAGTACGAATCGAGGAGAAGGCATGGATGCTTGTAATGTATAGTGCCTTTACGGCATGGGTGTACTCTAACTAACCGTCGAGCCGCAAGTTCTCTCGTGAAGTTGGTGGAAGGGAAAGAAAAGCGGGAGATTCATGATCCCCCTCCAGGATGTTCTTCTTCAAAACTGGAGTGGAACCGAGCCAGAACGTACTGTCACCTGTACGGTGCTCAAAGCTACGGCCAACGACAAGTGCACTTCTCAGCCCTTTGCCACGATGAATTTCGTGGGCCTCGAACTGGCACCTTCAGACAGGTGGCATTAGAAACAACAACAACAGTTTCATATACAAAAGTTAAAATATAGTTTTGAGAATCCACTAGGTTTTGGCTATTATACGATGAATATCCTGTTTCAGTTCCGAGAAAAGCCACTGCGTATTTAGTAGTAGGAGTTAGGTAAAAAAATGCGGATAAAATTTTTAATGCGGATTTGGTTTCATCTTGTTTAGTTAAAGTACTTTCTTATCGTATAATCAATGCACAGATAGCTTTATATATAAACATCTAACAATTTTCCCTTTTATCATTTATTTTTCGATCTGATTCATACACATTTCGTAATTTTACAAAAATTGAAGGGTTTTTTTATCTGTCTTTTCTAAGAAATTACTCCAAACCCACATGGGGATATATCACAACAGTGGCGGGCAATAGTTTGGGTTCAGGGGCCACTTACAAGAGGAGGGAACCACCTGGGAAATTCATTTTGGGACGAGACTTCGTGTAATAATAGTGCTCCTTTAGGGCAGTGATTCACAACCTTTTTATCACCGCGGACCGGTCAACGTTTGATAGTTTTACCGCAGTCCACCGAGGGAGGGATTTGGATTGTTTATATTCATGGAAAGTCACACAAAACCAAGAGAAGTACACCATAGTAGATAAAATAGAAATACAGCCGAACCTCCATATTACGAACCTCTATATTGCGAAATTTTCTATATAATGAAATAACCTCCCAATTGCGAAGTGCATTTTCTATTTAATGAATTTTTTCTCTTCTGATTCAATTTTTTTCTCACAATTTAGAAACTGTATTTCTGGACATTTCAAGTTATTCTCTCTTTTAACGCATCTTATGGTAATCAATGTCTTTGAACTGGTTTAACCAGGGACCTAACTCACCGAGAACAACAAAATTGTCGTAATTTTCTGCGTTTTATCCATGAAGTGCAACCTTTAAACCCCATTGTCCAGTTCACTGAAAACATTTTCGATATCCCCTTTCACCCTCAACGAAGTTTTCTCGTGCCCCGTGTCCTTTTACTAGTCTTCGTTAATTTGTACTGTTGATTAGTCGAACTGGTAACTTCGTTTCTTGTCGCTCGAAAATGTCAAAATGTAAGCGCTTGACCATCAAAGAAAAAAATTTAATTCTTCAGGAAGGGGATAATTGTATCAAGAAACTTTCCTTGAAGTTTTTCTTTATTTCTTTCTTTTCTTTTTGATGGGTAAGATGTATAAAATAAATATATACCAATTTGCAAAAAAGGTGTGAATAATTACTATTTTTTAGTATATAATGCTTATATGAATTTAAAATTTGTTTGATGTGGTTTATGAAGTATAATAAAAGATGAACCTATATATAACGAATTTTCCGTACAACGAACTTTTTGGGGGGATTTAGTGACTTCGTTATATAGAGGTCTGGCTGTAATTTAATATTCCTTACGCTGCACGGTACCATTTGAGGTGTTTGGGGACCATTGCTTAAGGGCAGGGGTTGGCAACCTATGGTACCACGTAGTACAATTCTCAATGGTACTCTGCGCTTCTCTACAAATTTGTCAAACTTTGAGTGGATGGAAATTAATAAGTTTGTGATGAAACTTATTTGGCAAGAATCTTCAGTATCATTGACATTTACGGAATTACGAAAAAATCTGAAAGATAACTCTAAAGCAGTGCTTCTCAAACTTTCAATACTGGAGCCCCCCTTTTCGATCACATTTTTTATCACGCCCCCCTTATACATTAATAATGTACTGAATGCAATAATAATGCACTTTGACGCTAAAGCAACAATAGGCGATCTTAATTATAAACCATACAAATTAGTAACATAAGTATTAAAATTTTGTATATTACTTTTAAGCAAAAAATAAATAAATGAAATAGTAGGATAATTATTATGTTATTTTTCCTTTCTCTAATTTTTAAATTGGAACATATCGTAAAATACGGTAACTGCTTAGAAGACAAAATATAGATATCTACTAAATATAGAAAAAGAACTCAGAGGGTGAATTTCTAATCATAAGCCTTTTTTCCTTATAAAAACTTTGCTTCGCAAGACAAGCCCATGAAAGTCGTTAATACTTATTAAACTTGTTCTTAATTTAGTATTAATTAATTAGTTATAAAATATTCTGTGCAGCACTGATACATTAAAAGTATACCGGCTGAAGTGCCCGCTCTTTGCCCGAGTTCATTTATAAGAAAATAAAAAATTATTGATATAATAGCTGAATTGTAAGGAGTGCAAAGCCAAATGCTCGACAATGTTTACAAAAATGTAAAACGATTTTTTAAAATGGTTGCTCAAATTATAATTAGTTTTAAGCTAATTGTAATTTTAAGCCTCACAGAATTAGCATTTATAATTGATGTTAAATAATGAACAATAATATAAATTTCCGATGAAGAATAATTGTATTATTTTTAATATTTAAAGCAAAAAAAGACTTCAACTTGTTTTAACCCGGGAGCAGGCGCGCACTCGATACGGTCGAGCGGGGTTATTGAGTCACTCTAATCCTTATTTTATAATTATTTTATTGTACACGATACAAATCGTGATTCCAGTGAATAATTAAATTAAGAGAAAGTTTACTTACCTACTTTCAAGGACTTTTCAATTTTTCTTTGGTAACAATTAAACAGTTTTGCCAGAATTAAAGATTTCGTAATCTGTGCGTCCCGCGTGACCACTTCAGGGTAAAAGTGTATTCATTATGATTATATGAAATTGTGTAAAACGTTTTCGCGTTATGCTTTATATGTATAGAATACTCGTAAAAATAAGTCTTGGCCAAGTAATTATTCAAAGTGCTCTCCATGGTTTTCCAAATATCATAAAACTCTTTTGCATGGAATAAAGCGTAACAGAGAAATACATTACTTACAACTTCCCTAAATGAGAAACAAACACATAAGAGAGGGGTCATAACTAACTGTACCAATAACTTAGAAGGTTAAACAGATTACAGCTATAATGTGCAGTATTTCAAAAATAATGACAGTGATGAATTTTTTATGTTCCTAAATTTTTTCGATTCTCCGTCTGGGATCTGTTTTTTCTCTGAAAGAGTTGTATGTTAGATTTAAACAGAAAGCGTAGTAAAAAAATCTCTCATGATGGGATTACAGCAAATCAAATAAAAGTTTTTTTTTACTTGGTTATAGGATCAACGATAGATAATTAGGTAGCGAAGAAGTTTTTATTTTTGTTGACTTAATATCGCGCGCGCGCCTATAAACTATATCAGAGTAAAAATGCATTTTTTATTATGTTTGAAAGTATTTTGTTTTAATTCATTCCAGTAAATTCGCCCCACAGTTTGAGAAACACTTCTCTAAAGATAAACTAACAGCTAATTTATAAATTATTGAATGTCATTGCTGGAGAGATTCAATTGTTTGAAGGAAGAACATTGCATGTACTTTGCTTTCTACTTTTCGTTCTGTATATCTATATAAAAAAATATTTCCTCATATGAAAAACATTTCAATTTCGCAAGGAAATTGTTTAACAACTGGATGATCAGAATAGTGTAAAAGTAAAAATCACAAATTATACCCCTGACTTTACGATTCGAAAGTCAAGCGGTGCAAGCACTGGGTTCTAATAAAAAAAAATATTTATCTTTTTATTTAACTATAATGAAGGGAAATACTTATATTTTATGTTCTTAATTTCTTAAACTAAACTAAAAGTACTGCAACAGTCTACGCGGTCTAAGGACTACTGTGCCTACCTCAGTTTTCGTGACATTGGGCATTGAGGAAGGAGCATGAGCAGACGTTCCGATCAGGTGATTAGTCTGATCCCTTGATATCACTCAAAACTTCCAGTGATTGCTTCCCAAGTAAGCTTGGTACTCATTTATCAACCCACTGAAGAGATGGAAGGCTCAGTCGACCTTGCTCAGCCCGGGTTTGAACCCGGTCCTATGGTGTTGAAGCGATTTACGCTACCACTCAAGCTCTGGGCTTCTTCTTTACTTCTTATTTGGATAAATTTGCTTAAAAATACATCATATATGTACAGTTTAAATTTTTTAAATTTTTGTTGAAGAAATAGGAATATTTTATTCTGTTTATTTTTATATTAAGAAACATCTTTAAATGATGGAAAACTAATCAATATAAATAAAATTGTAATGTAATGATTAGTAAAATAAACTAATCAAAGCCGCTAATCTTCGAAACTACTGGACCGTATCCTCTGAAATTTTGACATAACGTTGCATTTGAATCCGGACGGGTTTTTATGTAGTACTTATTATATTTCGTAATTCTTTCTAGATTTTTTAAAATTTAATTTTTTATTGATTTTCTGGTGTTATGACGTCATAGATGTCACGTTTCTCACTAAATGGAAAAATTATACTTTACGCGCAGTTTTTCAAGATTAGTACATATTTTTACTATAGCTATGTTTATCGATTGGAATATTTATCCAATTTTTCTGTTCTTTGATACTTAATTAGGATTATTTTTCATGAAAAATTCATATTTTTCTTAATAAATCATTTTTTAATGATTATTCTTTTAATGCCTAAAATTTTGTTTTATAGTTTTGGCAACATTTGGATTGTATTATCGGGGGGTGTTTATGTGTGGGGTTTTTCTTACAAATTACAACTTACTTTTTAAGTAATTTCTCGCAGAATTTCTTTATTTCTTTATGAAGTGAACATTATATAATCTTTACAAACCAAAACTTCTTATTGATAAGGGTATTTCAGTTATTATTACTGCAATTAACGTTAGTATTGTATGCATTATCGTGGGAATTGAATTGTTTCATAAATGTCTTACTGTTTGGCACGCTGAATCCTATGGGTAGATTGGTTTGGCACGCCACAGCTAAAAATTTGCCGACCTGTGCATTAAGATGTTCAATTCTCAATGTAATGGCGAGGATTGCAAGTTAGTTTGCAGAGAAAAACCTTTAAAATTTCAAACTCAGCTTATATGCTGGCAAGTTAAGCCATTCGCTGGCTGCGGAGTAGCTTATCTTGTTGTTGTCGTGTGTTTTATCCTGGGATATATATGAAAGAACAGTAATATACAATATAAACACAGAAGAATATGGACATTTATTACAAACGATGATCTCAGCATAGAACAGAAAGGGAGCGCTGCTTTCTATTCGAGACGGAAATCCATTTCAGGTGAAAGTCCGACTTCTTTTCGCGAAGATACATCCATGCCTTATTCGGGATTTGAACCCGAGCTCACTCTGTTACAAACCGAGGGTCATATCCAACGTACTGGCTGGGCGGCAGCTTGTCTTGTAACGTATTTGTGTACCGCGTGGACTCTCAGGGTTCGAGCCTCGCCCCCACGACGAACTGTTTTATTAATTCATTTAATTAATTATTCATTCAATCTAATTGTTTGTTGTTTTTATTACTTTAATTAATTATTTATTGCTTTGATTATTCATTTAAATTAATTTTTTGACCATTTAGGTGTATGGAATAATTTAAAACTTACAATTGATTCGATTTTAATCATCGACGTAACAGCAGTGTGTGTGTGTGTTGCTATTGGTATATATATATTTAAGCTATTTGTGCTTATTGCTATTTATAAGTAGTTATTCTGTTCGTTAAAAAGTAAAATAGTTACAACATTTAAAATATTGTTTCATATTTAATAATCCTTTCATTCTGAAGAGATTTATTTAATTATAAAAAAAATTATTGATAGGAATAATTAATTAAAAATTGGTCGAGCGCGAAACTTGAAACAAATATTTACCTATTCATTCATTGAATGAACCCAATTTTAATTTTAAACAAGTATTATAAAAAAAATTAAACCAAAATTCCAACGAAGGTCAAGAAAGAAACATTTTTTATTTTAGTTACTTTTTATTAAATAATTATAATTAATATAAGTGTGTATATACATATGACAGAATCACAATATTAAGTGACAAAATGGAAAGCGATTTTACGTTCTGTATATGGTGCTGGATTATTATTTTTGTTTGTCACTATTTATTCATTTATCACATTCTCAGAAATTAGATCATCCCAGGTAATATTCGAACCCACGACCGTTTCATTAGTTGTCCAATGCTCTTCAGGGACACAAAGAGCAATTTTCCTTTTTATATATGGAGCTGGACTATTATTTTGTTTGTTACCATTCATTCATTAATTAAGTTTAACTAATGAATTAATATTTGAAAAAACTGTATTAACATGAAGTGCCATCCACTACAAATTTTAAAAAATGTATTTGAACTTGAATGGAAATAGAACGTATTTTATTGAAAATTTGAAAAAGATATATATGTGGGAGTCCGAATAAAAATCAGACTCTTCAGAAGGCGGGATTTTAGATTGGCGAAGTGCCTTGTCTAGGGGTAAGTATTTAAGGGTGAGTGATGAATTAATTGAATCAGTCATTTAAACACAGATACTTCATTTAAGTAAAAAAGAATTTATTTAAAGTTAAAGGGAAATATTTACAAAAGGGGATATTTATAAAGAGAAAGACATGCAGGAATTAGGTTAATTAAAAGTTGAATTATACCCCTTTAGAAGACGGGGAAATAAACCTTTCTCATTATTGGACGTTAGGACTGGTGGTGCCGCGCAGGGCGCGAAAATGCGATAAAGACGCGACGTGTTGAACAAGCAGTGGTTAGTAGGCCTCTGCCGAAAAATTATTCAAGCCGGAGCTACGAAAGCTCACTAGATGGCGCTGCTTCGGAATGCAGTAATAAATAAAATTGAGATTTATGGTCCTCTGAAAAGGATAATATGCACGAATAAAAAACATTTATTTGCAAATTTTTTTTTTAATTCCAACTATTAGTTCGCAAATAAATGTTTTTTATTCGTGCACATTATTCATCATATTCATAAACTCAACCATTTATTTATAATTTAAATTTAAATAAGACAGTATGCATGTGAACAGTCCATTTGAAATTCATTACATCCTTATAATAGCAAGCCTTTTGGGTTTTTTTTTGTACGTACAAACAACTTTAAGATCGCAAATCATTCTGCATGGTTCTTTAGTTTGCGGTATGTGTAAAGTGCTGCTCTCTCTGTGTTAGAATCCTGAATCTCTTGTAAATAATATACCAGAGGATTTATGAGATTAGAGTGTGTTAGTAAAGACATGCGAAAAACGTGTTTTCACCTCACATGTATTTCCCAGTTTTAGAAAAGGCTATCTGAATATTTAAAAGGGTGCTCGGGAATATGTAAATATTTAAATTTTGTAGGATACTAAAGCGAATATATATATATATATATTTAAAATATGAGTGCCACTGAAAAATATATATCAGTAAAAATCGTTTAACACGAAACTGAGGAGACTGAAATATTTTTTTTCCGTATTAAAGATATTGGAAAAAAAATCATGTATTTAACAAAATTAATTTATTAGAGTACATTTTATTTACACAGATATGTCTATATACATGTATATAATAAAAATCAGCAAAACAAAAAGATTCACAATGAAATTTAATACAGAATTTGCAAGTTATTTGAAAAAAAACAAGCAAACATTTATTGAGTTTTTGGAAAATAATCTGATATTTTTCTTTACATTGCCTTTTTTAGCATCAAATAGTTCGATGTCATCCATTTTGTTATTCATTTCACCATTGGAATGTGCTTCTAAATAACTGCGCATACTTTCATGATGCTCCTAATTTCGGATGACGGAGTATCAGAAGCTGCATGAATGATGTTTTTTGATCTTTGAACAAATTCCAAAATGTTCTTCTTTGCCATAGTTGGGGTTGAACATACATTATCATCATCTACTGCAACGAATTCCTCCGATGATGAACCTGCGTGGCTAGTGTTTTTCGTATTTTGCTCATTCTCAGAAGGGAAAGATTCTGACGCTTTTAAGATGCTTAAGTGTGTGCGTGTGTACGTAGTATATTGCCATTTGCATTTATATTCCAGGAGCCTCCAAGATTTCGCGTAAATAAATAACTATTAATTACCCGCTTAGAGGGATATAATAGTAAGCTTATCCCTTTAAAATTAAAAGATCAATGTATTTAAATCAAGAATTACATATATATATATCGAACATCAGTCGAGTATCTGGACTAATTAGAAGATACTTTTTTGGAAGTCATGTGAGTTTTTGAACTTCCGGTCTGCGTTTTGTATAGAAGCCGATATTCTCTGAAAAATTCACGACCTACCTTATATTTGTTACGTGAATGTCTTCTGCTTTTTATAGGTGCTATGTGTACCTAACTGTAAAATAAATTGGATTGTCATCTAACAAAAGGACGCCTTATCAATACAACCCTATTCACATCAATAATCCATATGTGATCATCAATAAATAAAGCCTACCACTTGCGGGACTATTATATATATGTATATATGTCCTTCTGAAAATCTACCATCAAAGGAAATGTATAGACTTCGTATGCCATTCTAATTTATCATACTCAAAAAAAACTGAGATTTTGATCTAGCAATGCAGTAGTATTAAGGAATTATATATTCATGTCAAAAGCATTAAAACTCTAAATATTTGCAAGAATATTTTAACATTTAAGTGCAATATAGTCGTCAGGCCTGTACCAAAAGGAAAGTAATGTAGAAACATCTAAAAGTTGCATCTGATGGGTAATTTCAATTCCTATATGTTAAATAATCTTATATTTTATCGAATTTTCCAAAAACAAGCTATTCAACATTAGTTCTTCTGAGAAGATTTCACACACACATACACACATTGCCTCAGTTCTTAGAAAAAATAATTTTTAAAGAAAATTCGGTTTTTCATAAAATACATTAATATCTTTTCAGAGTACAGTATCGTCAACTTTTTATCAGTGCTTTTGAGGTAATTTAACTGAATATTTCAAGACTGATTTTTTAATGCACTAATAAACTAAAATTCTGAAATTGTATGTTGTTGCAATATGTTTATTTATAATATTTGTAATAATCGTATAGAAAAAAAATTATTATGAAGCAGAATTATATATATCATTATTCGAATATAATTTTAACATGGCATGTGTTTGAATACAATGGGGGGGGGAAGGCAGTTTTTCACAAAATACTTTAATAGTTATTCTGTTCAGAATAACCTATAGAATCATGACAGCAAAAAACTTTTTTTCCCTTTTGTATTTCTCAATTCCTACTGTTATCTCACACTCTCTCTATATTTATTTATTTATCTTCTTGGAATTTTCAATCGTTAATACAATACATTTTAAAGCGCTCAATTGAGCTGAAATTTAATACATGATACATAATTTTGGATGACAATACAATTATTTTTTAATTATAATTAATAAAAATTAATTAATAAAAACTAATTATTCAAAGAATTACAAATACAGTCACTTTGGCATCATTTTTGGTGACTTGTGTAAAAACTTGAAAAGGTTTTTTTTCTCACGTTTTAAAGCATTCAGTTGAACTGGAATTTTATATACACGATTGTTTTGGATGACAATACGATACTTTAATGATACTTAATAAAAACTAATTACCACTTAATGTTGTGATTCTGTCATATGTATATACATATTTATATTATTTGTAGCTATTTAATAAAAAGTAGCTAAAATAAAATTTTTCTTTGATCTAAGTAGGAAAATTGTCTTAAATTTTTTTTTATATTACTTGTTAACTCATCCTTTTGTAAACATCAAGTAAATGAAAAATTATTTACACCTTGAATTATTAATAGATACAAATGCCATCATAATATATATATATATATATATATATATATATATATATATATATATATTATATATATATATATATATATATATATATATATATTATATATATTATATATATATATATATATATATATATATATATATATATATATATATATATATATATAATATATATAAACACGTTATTTTTAGTCTATATGATCATAAAGATTAATTATTCGATCGAGGTTTTCAAGAGGATATAATAGCATAAATAGATCTTAAGACTTATTCCTATTTCCCGTTCTGTACTTCCTTTCTCCACCGCAATATTCGTTTTATTCCCCACGAGATATTAAAGTTTTATGAATTCGTTGATAGTTCATATGTCTCTCGGAGCCTTCTGGGCAATTTAAGTTTTGAGAACCAATGTGTTTAAAGTGTATTTTCTGTATAATGAGCATCAACTTGACAAAATAACAATTTATAAAGCATTTTTTATTCTTTTTTTTCCCGAGGCAGTTAGATATTCTTAGTGACGACATAAATAACATTTATTTTTTTATTTTATTCTACATTTCACTCGTTTCACTTTTCTTTCCTGTTACTTTTGTAATTAAAAGTGCTGATTCAAATGACTTTGTTTTTGAATTTTTTTAATTATTAATTTTACATTTTTCTATTACCTCACAAAATTTCAGAATTTTAAAAAAATTTATGTTTTTTGATATTTACATTTCGATAGCAAATAAAAATTTTATGCTGATTTACTTTTTTTTACCAGTAGTTTTTCTTCCTTTAAAATGCCAAGGATTTTTTTTCTATTACGTCAAATTTTTTCATATTTTTTATAATAATTTCTATAACTAAAATTATATACTTTCGAATCAAGTCAATACTTATTTTTTAAATAGTTGAATTCAGACTTTATATGTTTTAAAAAGACTTTTTAAAAGAATTCATATAAAAACAGAATTATACTACCACACCGATTTTTGTTGCGTTTAGTGCAACGTATTTGTTAATCAAATCTCAGGTGTAACACACCAAGTATTGTTAGATGAGGAGCATTTTAAAACACATCTTTGATTTTTTGAATTTTTTTTCAAGAAATATTAAATGGTTTGTATTTTATGGTATTTTGAGCCTAGCTGTGGTGTCGTCCACGTCATTTGACCATGGTTCAAAATAACGAAATCCGTCGCCAAAACAGAGTGTAGCTGAACAGTGCGACGTTAATTCTCACTCACTTACCCATATCAATATCTACAGATATTAAATGGCAAAGGAGGATTAGACCATCCTGTCCCTTCCACCTCAGAGCTCACATAGCACAGCTACTCGAGGGCTTTCGGTGACGGACCTTGTAATTGTTAACTATGGTCGAGTGACGAGGACGACACTTGAGCTGGCACCCTTTCTCCTAACTACCACACCAACGGGAGGATGTTTGAACCACGGTAGATTTAGCATGCCTCAGCCCCTCTACATGGTGGGTCTTCTGTGGCTTAAGGTTCGAACTTATGACACGCCGACTATGAGTCCGTTATCTTTACCATTAAGCTACCGCAGCCCCTGTCATAATGTGGAAGTTTAGAGAGTGAGGTGCTAACTCTGGTGTTATTCTCTCCAGTTAACCAAGACTCAGAACAGAAAAGCAATTACAAATTGCGGCGTTCATAAATATTCAAATCATAATCCTTATATTGGGCAAAAAAAAAAGAGAAATCTTTACTTAAAATTTATGTTATAACAGTACTAAATGTGTTTCATTTTATTTCATTCCATGCCGGCCGGGTGGAAAATTATAATAATACTCAATATAATACTTAATTTCATTTATGTAACTAGGTCTAGTGGCCGCGGTAGCAGAGTGGTATAGGTATCGGATCGTGGCTTGCCTAGTCAAGAATTCGAGCCCAGTACCACTAAAGACCCACCGTGTAGGGCAGAGATGCACGTTAAATCTGTCGAGAGCTGAAACGTCCTCCCGTTGGTGTGGTGTGATAGTTAGGAGAGGAAGTTGCCAGCTCAGGTGTCGTCCACGTCACTTGACCATGATTCAAAATTATGTGGCCCGTCACCAAAAGCCCTCGTGTAGCTGAACAGTGCGACGTTAATATTTAATCAATCAATCAATCAGTAACTAAGTCTATTCGCCACAGTAGCCGAGTGGTCATGGTCACTAACTCTTAACCCTTTATCTACCGACGGTACTCATAAGTACCAGTCACTTTAAAATTACATAGAATAACCATTTTTACGAATACTCTGGCGAAACTTAGCAGGAATATTCTTTTAAATCCACCCTTCCAAGACGTATGACAGCATGGGTTCTATGATGAGCATTTTAGAGGGGGAAGGTGCGAATATAGTTTTATAGCAGAAATTGAGTTTTCAGCAGAAGGCGTTTTCAGCGGATTGCGAAGACAGTCATTTTTGTTCCGAACAAATAATTAATGTCAAAAAGTGTCTAATTTTTTGTATGTTAATGAACACCTTAGAAAACGATTTAACTGTTTATTTTAAGTGAACAGTGTATATAATTAATTTTATAGTTGAATACCTTTAAATAATTAATTAGCTATAACGGATTAAATTTCCCAAAGTTGAGTATTTTGTTTATATATACCCCTTAATTTTCAATTTAGTGATTAAAAAAATATTACGTGAAAAAAAAACTCGAGTAAATCATAATGCGGTAGATAAAGGGTTAAACTGGTGGTTTCGAGTCGGGAGTTCGAACCCTGATGCCATTGAGTGAGAGTTTTATTAACGTTGCACGCGGCTAAGCAACACAAAGGCTTTTGCCGACGGAACTCGTCATTTTGAACCCTGATTAAGGGACGAGTACGACACCTGGGCTAGTAACCTCCTCTCTAAGCCACCACATGAGATCAAAGGGAGGGCATTGAGCCTCGACATATTTAAAGTGCAGCTACATGACAGGATTTCAGTAGCACCAAGACTCCAACCCGTAACTCTCCGGCTACGAGTTCGTGATTCTAAGCACTAGACCACCTACCTCATTCCACTAAAGACCCGCCGAATAAATGCACATTTTATATGTGGTGGCTCAAAGTCCTTACTTTGGTGTGGTAGTTTGGAAAGGGGGTACTATCTCAAGTGTCGTTCTCGTCCCTTGCACGCGGTTTAAAATTACGAGGTATATGGCTTATTGCCCTTGTGTGTAGCTTCAGAGCAGTGATTCTCAACCCCTGTGCGGCGGCACTTTTGTGTGCAGCCAAACTCTTGAAATATGCCGCCTATTTTTTTCAATTCATAATACTACTCTGAAAAAAAAATAGAAAGATTTCGGAACCGAGTCAATGAGCTGTTTTATAGAAATAAAGTATTCATATAAAATTGTTATTGGCCATTTGGCAGCACTAGAGGAGAGAGTTATTCATTGCTTCCCAAATTTAGATATAAAACAGTTAGGTTTGGGTAATCCATTTATGATAATGGATACATCTGTATATGAAGTGAGTTTGAATGAAAAGGAAATAAATTAAAAGAATTTTTTTTTAAAAAAACAAGCTTTTTTATTTAAATGCGCTAAAAAGAATAAAACAAAAATTTCTTTTAAAATTTTTTTTCTATAAAATTATAACGTCATTACTCACTCTATGATATAAAAGCTTGTCACGAGATTTAAGTACTCGTATTTACTAAGTTTCAAAATTAAAAAAAATTAAAATCAATCAGATTAAGTTATATAATTTACTTGTTTTCATACATAAGTAAATCTCGCGACAAGCTTTTATATCATAAATTGTGTAATGACGTTATAAGTTGATAGTAAAAAAAGTTTTAAAAGAAAAATTTATTATATATTTTATTCTTTTTAGTGCATTTAACTAAAAGCTTGTTTTTAAAAAAGTTTTTTTTAACTTTTAATTTATTTTTTACTTTTTAGTTATCAATGGACAGGTTTCTCAATCTGTTTATCTCATTCAACGCATCATTGTTGCTAAGGTCGTTTGCCGGTTAATTTAGAACAGTCTATAGCTCAGGGGTACTCAACCTTTTTCCCCGCCGGGACACATACATATGGTAGATATTTCACATGGTCCGCAACAAGAGAATAATGGGGGAGGAGGGAGTAAACAATGTAAGACGAAAACAACATAAGACAAAGCAAAATTAATCAAAATATAAAAACTTTTTCTTTCTTTTTCCACACACACACACACACACGCACGCACACACACACACACACACACACACACCACGCACGCGCACACACAAAATTAAAATCCGTAATTTTAAACCAATTTTTTCAATCCTTGTACAGAATTTGGCAAAAAATTTCTTAAAACGGAAAAAAGTTTCGTGTGATTATCTTTATAAATGATGAAGTTATTAAATGTTTAATTAAAAATTTGAGTATTTTTTGAAAAAATGTAAAAAATTTTTTTGGGGGCTGTTTCTTTTTTAAATGACTGAATGTAAAAGAGAAAAGCACGAACTTCTCAAGTGTTGAATATCGATTCATCAACACGAAAAAAATTCTTACGGAACGATTTAGAAATCATTTTCATGAAAACGCATCAATTTTGACTCATTTTAGATAAAATCACAATAATAGAAGATATCATTATTTTGTCAAAAGAATTATACCGTAACGTGGCGAAATAAAGGATCTTTCCGATTCTGTAATTATTTTTTGTCTGAGTTTTAAAGAAAGAATTAGATGGTTTTTTTTAAAAATGTTGAATAAATCGGAACTTTTGCAAGCTCAATCCGAAAAGCCGCTCGCCGGTATAAAATGCCAACAGGGGTAAAACAAATATGTGTTTCAAGGCTTTTAATTAATATCTTCCGATTTCAATATTGGAATATAAATGGTCAAAACATGCATCGTCATCCAAACTAAACTTGTATACGAAATTTCAGCTCAATCAGTTGAAGACATCTGCTTCAAGTTTGAGTTGCAAGATTCCACCCGAACAAACTACATTGTAAGTTAAATAAAAGCTTGTAAAAATAATTTTGGTCAGTAATGAATGATATTTAATTTCTCAAAACATATTCGGAGGAGTCAAGTAATTCATTTTGAATTGAAATTAGATTTGATTATCCCACGATAGCCAAAAAAATTAAAAAATACTGTTGCTATTTTCTACATCTTATTTGTGGGAATTCGGATTTTCAGCGTTAACAAATGTAAAAATGAAAAAAAAAATCGAAATTTTTTATATGAGAGTGATAATTTTTACGACCAAAATAAACGAAATTATTAAAGATCATCAAACTCAAAATTTGCATTGTATGTATTTTTATAATTAATTTTTTTAATTAATTACTCAATAAACATTTTGTTGTCTTCGTCATACATTTTATTTTATATTCAACATTGAAAATTATTATCATAAACTATTGTGACGTAGATCGGGGGGAAGGGGGTTCGAGGATTTTATGCAATCAGTGGCAAAGAGCAAGGAGTATATACACTGGTGTGCAAAAATTAAGGACGAAGTCGAAAAATTAGCATATCAGCTGAACGAAGAGGCAGAGCGGACAGAAAGACCAATCAGGAGATTAAGTAAGGTGATGTACGGTAGCACATGCGCAGATATGCAGGTAGACGTAATGGGGGAGTGTCTGAGTAGTATAAAGCATGTTGTCGGTGTAAGATCAGTATTTCTGGCAAAGAGATTGCACGCCGTATAGCAGTTAAAATCACACCGAGTTGCTGCCTCAGCGAGAAATGGCGAATAATCAATCTGTTAGACGACATCTGGATGTTTTTACCCGAGGTCGAATCATTGGGAAGTTGGAGGAAGGCCCCAGTGTGACAAGTGTGGCTGCAGAGTTCAGAATTGCTCACAGCATCGTTTCACGACTTTGGAGACAATTTCAAACTACAGGAACAACTATCCGGGGGTTCAGTAGTGGTCGTCCACGAGGAACCACACCCGCAGATGACCGGTACATTGTCTTACAGGCCAGAAGAAACATGCGGCAGACAGCGGGAGAAATCGCTAGACACACGACACAGGCGACTGGACGACCGATATCGCGTTTTACCGTGGCCAGAAGACTGCACGGTGGTGGTCTGTTTGCACGACGCCCTGTACGGTGTGTACCTTTAACGCCTGCCCATCGGAGAAGGCGTTCTCTGTGGTGCCGGGAACACCGGAATTGGAGAGACAATGAATGGGGACGAGTACTCTTTACAGATGAGAGCAAATTCAGTTTGAGTAGCGATTCTCATCGCATACTCATCTGGAGAGAGCGGGGAAGCCGCAATCATCCCTCGAACATCATTGAAAGGGACAGGTATGGAGGTCGCGGTGTTCTCGTTTGGGGGAGGCATCATGCTTGGTAGTCGTACAGACCTTCACATCTTCGACGCAGGTTCAGTCAACGGGACCCGTTATTGTAACGAGATTCTTCTTCCATATGTGCGTCTATTTAGAGGCGCTATGGGTATGCAGTTCCTTTTCATGGACGACAATGCACCATGTCATCGCACAGTAGCTGCCAAACAGCTCTTAGAGAGTGAGGATATTGAACGTATGGATTGGCCGGCACGATCTCCGGATCTCAATCCCATCGAGCAAGTATGGGATTTTCTAGGCAGACGCTTGGCAGCTCGTACCTTACCACCAGTAACGATTCGGAAGCTTCGATTGGCGCTGCAAGACGAATGGGCAGCAATGCCTCAACAACTCATTGACACCCTCATTCTCAGCATGGGCAGACGCTGTGAAACCTGCCTAGCAGTCAGGGGAGATCATATCCCCTACTAATGACCGGATGTTTCTTGCTGGACACCCATCACAGGGATGTTTCGGCCTTCAGTCGCATTGCGCTCCATGCTACTTTTTCAATCAAGCTTCTTTTTATCCCTCTGATTTCTCATTTAGTAAGTGTTGCTTACATTACACATGTCCTTACGTATTGGGGATCTTACGGTATTAAATGTGTTGATTTGGAAAGCTTTTGTACAAAGTTATATTGAAAAAACCGTCTCGTCCTTAATCTTTGCACACCAGTGTATATATATATACATGTATATATATATATATATATATATATATATATATATATATATATATATATATATATATATATATATATACATGTATATATATATATATAATGGAAATTTATTGTCAAAAAACAATCCTTGAGATACAACAGCTATATTCACAAAATAAATTTCAGAAGGCTTTCACACCATCTACGGCGTTCAGACATAATTATCAGTGTCTAAAATACAAGTATGTTTAAATGATTATTCACAAGCTGAACTTTATTCAAACCTATTCAACAGCTGCAGTAAACACTAAACGCTGGTTGACTCTTCGCGGTCAAATCAATACGAACTAATCACTAGTCAAAGCAACACAAACTCTGCAACGATAAAAAAAAAAGAAGACTAAAGCCGCATTCACACCAAGGCAGTCAGCGTCGAACATTGAGCGTCTAGCCAATCAGAGACTTCATCTCGGGTGAGATGAAGTCTCTGATTGGCTATATGCCTAACGCTCGATGCTGACTGCCTTGGTGTGAATGCGGCTTAACTCAGTTTCGGCAAACTACTCCCTATTTATAGGCTTCACGGATTTTTCTCCAAAATTCCTCTTGCGTCATAGATCGTGATATTAATAGATTTCTCCGGTAACTTCTAGAAAAATCTCCATTGGGTTTAACTCTCTAAAAATGGTCACCAAGTCTCCAAAATGGTCATCAAGTCGACAACATGGTCACCAAATATGATGCCAACTCCGTTCTATTGTCAAAATTTCTTCAAATTTCCATTGAATCGCCATTAAAATGTAAAGAACGGTCGTGCTTGTGAATATTACAATTTTAACTTAAAATGAATATAACTTAGAGTAATATAAAGGTATTACACGACCAGATATAAATTATTTAAACTATTTTATGCATTCTTTACACAAAATTCGTAACACTATTTTACACAGTGTTACGAATAATAAAATTAGTGTTAGATCAGAAAAATTCTTTTTAACTTATTTATTCTTAGTGTGCTGCCAAGTTTTGAAATTGTTAAAAGAAATTGAAATTGTACCGCAACAAACAAAAAAAAAATTGAGAAACTGCTTTAAGGTATCCGACTACGTTCGGAACCGTGATTTTAAAAAAAGCGCATAAATGGATAATTTTCATGATATTTAGTGTCTCTTAGATTAGAATACATGTATAAAATTATTTTAAGGACATTTTGACAGAAAATTATTTAAATACAATATTTTAGGAAAAAAGATAACTTAGAATAATCTTTTTTCAATAATCCTTTTATAAGAAATGATCAAAAATAATAAAATATTTTGCTTATATAAAGTAAAGACTTCTCCAGCGAGTCTGAACTATTTTTTTTTGAAGAATTCACATTATTTTCAGAGTTACCATCAATTGAAATAATTATTGCCGTTTTTTTCTTAAAAATTCTCCCCTCTGTTGTCGTAAAACACGGATAAACCCACTTCCAAGTTATATGTTTCAAAAATTCTAGTTGAGCCTCTGTACAGAGGTCTGAGCTATATACAGCCAAGATATTATTATAATAGAAGCATTTTTCACAAAAGGAGAATATTTTAAAAAATGGTCATTCTATGTTCGTTTTTTTGTCAAAATATTGTACTTAAATAATCTTTTATTGTAATACTATTCTTAAACAATTTTATATACATTTTCTAATCTAAGTGACACTAAATATCATAAATATTTTCCATGTATACACTTTTGCAAAATCACGGTTCCGAACGTAGTCGGATACCTTAAGGGAAACGTTAATACACAATCACTCGTGTGATTTGGTTAAAAAATGTTCATACTACGTACAAAAAAGGAAAGAAATGCGTGTTTTTTCCAGTATCATCGGTGTATTACTCAATAAACATCTTTCTTTTAAAAATATACAGTGGAATACGTTTAACGCGAGAACGTTTAAGATGTCTTAAAAGCATCTTGTTTAAATGTATTATAAAATCACGTGTATGTGCGAATGGCCGCGGTAGCTGAACGGTCATATTCGCAAACTCATGGCTAAAACGTTTTCGAGCCCTGGTGCTACTGAAGACTCACCGAGCAGATGCGTTGATGCACTTTATATTTCTCTCTTCTCAAAGTACTGACGTTGAAGGGATGTGGTAGTTTGGAGAATGCAATGTCAGCTCAAGTGTCGCTCTCGTCATTTATCCTTGATCAATTTGCTTCAGAGAGCAAAATAAATAAAAAATTAGCATGTCTATCCCCCTGTCTCTCTTTCTATATATGAACAGATGATTTAAATTAAATTATTAGCAATCACGAGGTTAGCTGGCGCATGTTCTTATTGAGTTTTTAAAATGACATCAATTCAAACTTGAAAGAATATCTTCAGCCAGGAATAATGCAATGGTTTCACTTGATTATATTTCTCAATATTACCATGAAACTTTTGAAAAATTTGAATATTTAATAAAGGATTATTATTAACATAAAGTTAAATAATAATTATAATTTCTTAAATTAAAATTCTTTTTTACATTCAATCAGTTTTTCAAAAAAAAAATTATGATTCATTTTAAACAATTTCTCAAAACAATCCTCTCGTTTGCATTTTGACCAGTACATAAAATTTTAGCTTATTAATTTTTTATTACGTAGAATTATTTTTATGCATAATTATAGTTTTGACTTATTATGTATAATGTTACACTTATTGGTAAGCTAATTTAAATTTTGCAAAGCTAGCAGTGAAATTTATGTGTCGAGGAGGCATGAAGACGAAAAACAGTTTCTTAAAATTGGCCTTTAATAATCAATCATAAAGTCACTCTGCTCGTTACTGGAGCGATAAAAACAATAAGTTCAAAAAGCAACATTACCAGAGACATCCGATTCGAACCGTCTTCTAATATTGTAAAATTAATTTCTAATCTAAAATGGTGATGCAACCTGCAGTTGCATTGCCAACCAGTTGTTCTCTCCCTCTAAGAGTTAAACCACTCACATACTTCTTATATTTCCGTTTCTCCTTCCTTTTTTAAAAACTAACATGAGCCGAGTTTAAATACTCGCTCGATTTGCATGGCAGTTGCTGCCAACCTCAAATCACGAAACTCAAAAAGATCGGGTTCGAATCGGTGTGCTTACTTTCATTGAGATCATGGAACGGGATTGGAAAAACAACACAAGGAGATCATTAAAATTTGGATCCGACTTTTTAAATGTCTAACAATCGGCCCCCTTTTTCCAATCTCTCGTACCATTATCTCTTACAAATCAGTAAATTAATTTTAATCTATAATCACATGTTATACAATTTAACACAAAAATACATTTTATTCACAATCTTTATTGTAATAAACAAACTAATATTTTAATCTTAAAGAAACAAAAAGTCTCTCTCTCTCTCTCTCTCTCATTCTCTAAAAAAAAAAAATAATTTTCTACAAAATTCTAACAATTTTTCCTTTACCATGGGTTTGGTAAAATGTCCGCCAAATTATTTTTGGTACCTATATATTTAATTTGGAAAACCTTGTCGTATATCAAATTCCTTAGAAAATGATAACGAACATCGATATGTTTTGTTCTATAATTTTTACTGGTGACTTTGAAAACTTATAGCAGCTTGATTGTCACAAAACATTACATTTTCACTTAATTCCAAATTTAAACTTTTATTATCAATTACATTCTTTAGCCAAATGAATTCCTTAGCTGCTTCTGTTAAACTAACATACTCAGCTTCCATGGTCGACAGACTAACTGATTTTTGCTTGAAGGTTCGCCATGAAATTGGAGTTTCGTCTATAAAAGTTATGAACCCTCCCATCGACACTCGATCATCCCTATTTGTAGCAAAATCTGAGTCTGAATAACATCTTAGTTTTAATGATTTAACTTTTGAAAGTTCTAATTTATATTCTTGAAATACCTCGTCAAATGACTCACCTCGTAATTGTGTGTTACCTCGCGCAACTAAGCGGGCCTTGTATCTAAAAATTTTATTATTTTTCATCATATTTAATGGTATAAACCCAACGGTTTTCTAAAATTTTTATATTATCCGGATGATCAACTAAATCCCAAACTTTACGTTCCTTCATTACGTTAATTTCTTTATCCATTGCATCATGCCATTTAGATGCGTCTCTGATCTTATCGCCTGTTTGTAACAAATAGGAATAGTTACTTCAACCATAAGAGCTTCTTGTTGCTCTGACAAATCTGAAAATCCCTGGGATTCGGTATTATCTTTTCTAAAATTAAATAAACTAGGATCATACTTAATATTATGCCTCTTACAGTATCTCTCTATTTCGTTAAAAGATTTCAATCGGGTTTGCTTCCCCTTCTATACTATAATATACGTTAGATCCAGTTACTTTTCTACCTATATTTCGAATCCACTTAACCTCTGTACATGGGATCAAGCTATGATTATCGGAAGATACATCTGGTTTTTCAGATGTTGAGGGCGTTTCCGTACTTGTCTTTGAAACTAAACGACTCGTTAATGAATCTTTTGCTCTATCGGAATCATCCTCATCATCATAATAATCAGGAAGGTTTAAATTATATCCAAGGTTACTATTAACTTTTTGTCTAAAATTAATTCCCCTCTTATTTTCATCGAATCTTACATTAATAGTCTCGACTAATTTATTTTCATCTATCAACCATATTCTATAACCCTTAGTACGTTGTGCGTATCCCATCATAATTCCCATTTTCGCACGCATATCGAATTTTTTTCTAATTTGTTTTGGCACACCAGCGTATGCCAAACATCCAAAAGGTTTTAGATGCAATACCGATGGTCTTCTACCTGAATATTTTTCGAAAGGCGTTTTGTTACTGTCTTTGTGACAAATTCGATTCCACGCATAAGTGAAACAAAGTAATGCTTCTCCCCAAAACTTATGGGGAACTTCACTAGACTTAAACAATGTTTTGATGCCATCTAGAGCGGTTAAATTGAATCTCTCCGCGACCCCATTCATTTCTGGCGTATATGAATTTGTTACCTCATGCTTTATACCCAGTTCTGTCAAGAAATTATCCATATCTTTATTACAAAATTCTAGTCCGCCATCAGTTCTAACTGCTATTACCTTTTACTTAGAAAACGTTCTGCTCGTTTCTGAAATCTTATAAACGTATGAAATACGTCAGATTTATTTCGGATGGGAAATACAGTCACCTTTCTTGAATAATCGTCAATTATACTCAAGAAATATTTATTACCGCCTTGGCTTTCAGTTGGCATTGGACCACAGAGGTCCATATGCAACAATTCCAATGGACGTTTTGATCTTACGGCCCCGTCTTTTTGAATGAAACTCTCTTGGACTTTGCTAATTTACACGGTATACAATGAGTCTTACCATTATCATTTAAGCGTGGGAGACCTTTTACACTAACATTTTTACTAGTTTTTACCAAGTAATCGTTATTAACATGACAAAAGCGTTGATGCCATATTTCTATTGATCCGTTTTTTGTTTTAGCGGTTACATCACTAAAAAAAAATTAATTTCTTTACTCTTTGTATAATATGATGATCCGGCTTAAAAAAATACAAATTTTCATGGCGTGTCGCCGAGAACAATTTTATCCAGTCTTTATTAAAAACATTAATTTTACCTTTAGTACCCACAAAATGCGCACCTTTACTTTCTAATCTGAAACGGATAATAAATTTCTCCTCAACTTAGGATTAAATAATACATCAGTCAAAGTTATTTCATGAAAACTCCCCTTATATTTTACCCGAAATCTAAGTGTACCGATTCCTTCTACGGGACAACTTTTTATCCTCCGTTGCTAACGACATTTTCATGTTAGTTATCGGCTTAAAATCTAAAAATAAACTCTTGTCATTACAAAAATGACTCGTGGCAGCAGTATCTATTACCCAAAGACCTTTATCAAACTCTGTGTTAAAAGTTTCATTTACAGTTGAAGGAGATTTTTGTAGAGACTTTTTTTTTCTTACAGTTTACTTTAAGATGCCCGTACTTATTACATACATAACACGGACCTATAGTCTTAATAGATTGTTTAACATTTTTAATAGTTTTACAGTTAAATACCTTACCACCTTTCTTTTGGTAATCATTCTTGCCATTTGGATTTCCATGAGCTGCAGCCGTAGCACCAGGTAACGTCTTCGACTTCTTCGAAGTGAAACTGCTCAAGTAAGCATTCTCCGCTTTCTCCAAATCTTGTTTCATCAACTGAAGACGATTGGCTTCTAATATCAGCTCTGCTTCAATTTTGACAACTCTGAAGTCCTCTTCTTTCCATCTGTAGATTTGTTGCACGGTAGACTGGAATTCCTGAGGAAGCCACCTTATTAATTGAAATCCTATGTACAGGTCGTCCAATTTATGACCCGCTTCTTGTAGTCTGGTTGCCGCTGTCTTTACACGAGATATGAAGATTCCAACATCTTCCCCTGGTTGGTATTTTGTTCCAAAAAATTGATCTAATAGTTGAATTACCCTTGCTCTTGTGACTGGTTCGAAGTGATCTTTTAATATCTTCCATGCCGCTACTCCGTCAGTTGTTTCCGTTATCAGATTTTTCAAATCTGAACTGATGTTAGTATAGATCAACGTATAACATCTATCCTTACGAAGTTGTAGATCTAATTTTTCCTTGTATGTTGCCTCTTCATCAGGTTGCTCTGGCTTGGTCTGTATTATAAACTGCCAGCAACCATAATGCATTAAGAGTACTTGCATATCATGCTTCCATGTGTTCCAGTTATTTGGAGTCAACACTGATATCTGGTTGTTAAACTCCATGTCTGCTACTCGATTTAGCGTACTAGCAACAGAGTTCATAAAAAAATAGTTCTAGACTGGAACAGTATTTAAATAGACAAAGTTCATGGCCTGGTTCAACTGCTTAGCCTGCCTCGACACAGTACATGGACTGGGCCCATAACCAAATTTGTTACACTTATTGGTAAGCTAATTTAAATTTTGCAAAGCTAGCAGTGAAATTTATGTGTCGAGGAGGCATGAAGACGAAAAACAGTTTCTTAAAATTGGCCTTTAATAATCAATCATAAAGTCACTCTGCTCGTTACTGGAGCGATAAAAACAATAAGTTCAAAAAGCAACATTACCAGAGACATCCGATTCGAACCGTCTTCTAATATTGTAAAATTAATTTCTAATCTAAAATGGTGATGCAACCTGCAGTTGCATTGCCAACCAGTTGTTCTCTCCCTCTAAGAGTTAAACCACTCACATACTTCTTATATTTCCGTTTCTCCTTCCTTTTTTAAAAACTAACATGAGCCGAGTTTAAATACTCGCTCGATTTGCATGGCAGTTGCTGCCAACCTCAAATCACGAAACTCAAAAAGATCGGGTTCGAATCGGTGTGCTTACTTTCATTGAGATCATGGAACGGGATTGGAAAAACAACACAAGGAGATCTTAAAAATTTGGATCCGACTTTTTAAATGTCTAACATATAATTATGTTTTTCAAAAAATAAAAGGACGCAAATATTTCATTTCTAAAAAAAAAACAACTTTTCACAATATCTGCTTTGGCCAATGCTTATTTCTGTATTTTTTTTTATCTTTCAGTTTTTTTAGGCTTAGTAGTGTTATCTGGATTTGAATAATTATCACCTATTTTGGCGCAAAGCAGAGAACTCGACATCTAGATCCTTATGATATGCCGCTTACACATAGTTCTACACAAAAATTGATACACAGACAATGACGACAGCGGAGTACGTCAGGGCAAACTGTGTGCGAATATGAGAAACATTTTCTTCATTCGTGTAATGAGCCACTAAACCATATTCCAGTCATGCTAAAGCATACGTAGAGTATTTCAAAATTTATGTATTGTTAAAAAGCAAGAGGGAAATTTAGAAGATCTGATAGAGAGAAAAATGTAGTTATATTTATGTTACACAAAAATGCCTTTATCAATATATTTTACTATATTAGGCCCCTTGGAAGTTAAAAATGTTCTATAAATACATAATTAATGCATTTTTACCGATGAAAACTGATTTTTTAAAGAATATCTTTTTTTTAATATCACGCGGAATAAGAAAGGAAAGTTGTTATGAAAAATTCTACAATTTTTGTACATACAGTGGACTTCAAAAGTGTTTGTACACTTTCAATTTCCTATAAAAGTTAATGCTTTCGGCATATAAAAATTAATATATTGGAATTGTAATTTTTTTAATGAAATTTTTTTGTAATTTTTTAACTTATTCTTAATGGAATGACATAATCAATTTTTAAAAAAATAGAATAACTATTTTTTTAAAAAATTGTATTATTAAAAGGATACTAAAATGTACCACAAAAGTCTTCGTACACTTAACAAAAATCTCAACACAGCTTTAAATATTGTATTTCCTTCTTAATTTAGTTCTTAGTAGGATATCTTTTAGTGTCCACAACAACTTTTAAGTGTCTTTAATTCAACTTTTAATATAGATTTAATCAGTTTTTTGTAATTTCTGCATCAATTTTCCTCCATTCTTCTCTGATTAATGCTTTTACTTCACATTATGTGTTTATATTTCATGTTTTCTCTTTTTTTTACATCAAAATCTCATCAAATATGTTCTACTGGGTGAAATAAAGGGATTGAGGAGGTTTTTTCAAAATTAGGGGACAGTTATAGAGACACCAGTGGCGTACATTGAGAACAATGTGCTTGACGTCATTATCCTGTTAAAAAATGAAGTCATCTCCAATATCCAATTTTTGGGTGGATAATTTAAAATTTCTCTTTAAAATATTTAAACAGAGCTTATGATTCACAATACCATTAAAATACCAAATTACCTGATTCTGAGGCCGATTTACTCCCTCAAGCAAGAACACTTCCACCTCCACGGTTTATTGATCCAACAAGATTCTTGGGATTAAGTTTTAAAAAATTCAAAATTGACAGCAAATTGATTGGGATGACAGAAAACGCAACATTTTCGGCTCCTGTTGGGTACACAAGTAAAACTCAAGAAAAAGGTCTCTCTCAGTAAGTGGACTGTAGTTTTTATTACTTGTTGCTCAGCTCGCTCGATTTGACTCCTTACTCGATGGAGTCAGAGGTTACACAGATTCGTTAGACACTCTGAGCGCTAGAGGGCGCTCTACATTTACATACGTACACTGAACATGCCGCCCGGCCTTGCAATGTTTTTCAACGTGCAAGATTTACATAGAACATAATCATAAAGATAACACACAGAAATACAATACTTCAAAATACAAACAAAACAACATACAAATGAAGACAATGTATAAAGCAATTGATAAATCACACAGAATTTTAAAATTACTATTCTACACACAAACATTACTATCTGAAGGGTTATATATGCTACTTCACACACACACTGTTTCAATTGGTAGAATGCACAGTTTCGAAATGGGTCTCTTAAATATACCTCTAGTGGTTTTGACTTCCACTACTCTTACTTTAGAATCCTTTCCTGGATAAATATTGTTGATTCTACCTAATGACCATTGACATGAAGGTAAATTATCCTCTTTTATTATAACCATATCGCCAATTTTAGCATTCTTTTTCTCGAAATGCCACTTATTTCTCTGCTGCAAACTATTTAAATAGTCTACACTCCACCTTTTCCAAATTAATTGAATTATTTTTGTAATTTTCTGCCAATTATCCAACCTATTTTCATTTAAATTAGTTAAATCAGGCTCAACAATTGATGTAATTGATCTACCTATCAAAAAATGAGAAGGAGTCAATACATTTAAATCATCTAAGTCAGAAGATAATGGGACAAGAGGACGAGAATTTAACATCCCCTCTATTTGGATAATAACGGTCAGAAACTCTTCATATGTTAATCTAATGTTACCTACTACTCTCTTTAAATAGAACTTAAAAGATTTAACACCTGCCTCCCAGAGACCTCCAAAATTTGGGGCTCTAGGGGGGAGGAATTTCCAATCTATTCCTTCAGAGGCCATATAACTTGCAAGTGCCTCATCAGGTTTACACACCAAATTAAACATTTTTTTAAGTTCTATATTTGCACTCACAAAATTTGTTGCATTATCAGAGAATACAACGTAGCACATTTACCTCTTCTAAATATAAAACGCTTAAGTGTAGCAATAAATGCATTAGAAGTTAAATCAGTCACAATATCTAAGTGCACAGCTTTAGAAACAAAACATATAAATATACAAACATAGATTTTGTTATATACACCTTTTCTCTGCCCTTTATACTTAATGTAAAAGGGGCTACAGAAGTCCACACCTGACACATTGAATGGATAATTTTTGATAACTCTATCCTTTGGCAAGTCAGCCATTATTTGATCAGTGCAAGTAGGATTGGCCTTGCAACAATTTACACAATTATGAACAACTTTACTACAAATATTACGGCCATTCAATATCCAAAAATTTTGCCTGATCTGATATAACAAGGATTGTGGACCACTATGTAAAAACTTTTTATGAAAATACTCAACTATTAAATAAGTCAATTTATGTTTCGAAGGCAAAAGAATTGGAAATTTCTGGTTATAATTAATATCACTATTTCTCAATCGACCTCCAACTCTCAAAATCCCTTCACTATCAATAAATGGATTGAGTGTTTTTACTCGACTGTTGGAAGGTACCATGGCAGAATTTTGAATACCATTTATCTCTACTTTAAACTCTTCCTTTTGTACTAATTTCAATAAAAGCTGTTCAGCCTTTTTTAATTCTCCTAAATCTAGAGGCCCAATTTCTTTGCTTTCTTTGCTCTTACAATTATAAACAAATCTACAAATAAAACTTAAGACACGAATAATTTTAAAATAGTCATTACTAAGGTTAAGTAAATTATTTACAAAAAAGAGTTAGTAGCAGAATCAAGAAAAAGTTAGAAAAGTCACTACAGTTTTTAAGTTCACCTGGATCCTTGATCACTGCAACAGGAATTTGTCGTTGTGGGTACTGGTTGCTCATTAGAAATTTAGGACCATTCCACCACAACTCACAGGTTTTAAGTTTTAGAGAATCCATTCCTCTGGAAACGAAGTCGGCAGGATTGTCCTCTGTTGCCACATAACGCCATTGCTCACTGGAAGTCATCTCCTGGATTGTAGCAATCCTGTTAGCCACAAAGGTTTTTAGTTGATATGACTCCTTTCTTATCCATGACAAAACTATCATGGAGTCACTCCAAAGAAAAGTATTAGTCACATTTAATTTCAAAGCTTGCTTGACACGATGCACTAATTTTGCTAACAGCACAGCGGCACATAGCTCAAGTCTGGGAATCGTTGTTTGCTTGGTAGGCGCAACTCGGGATTTACTGGCAATAAGATGTACAAGCATCTTTCTATCTGAGGTTATGGATTTGCAGTAGACGACAGCTCCATATGCTGACTGGGACGCGTCGGAGAATCCATGCAGCTCGATCACTTCCGGTTGCTCTACCACAATGCATCGATTGATGTTGATGTCATTTACCACCTGAAGTGATTCGACAAATTGTCGCCATTCTCTATTGATTGTATCTGGAAGCAAATCTGTCCAATCAATCTTTAGCATCCATAATTTTTGAAGGAAGAATTTCGCCTTCGCCACCACAGGACCTAAAGACCTAGAGGATCATATATCCTGGCGATGGTTGACAAAACATCCCGTTTGGTATTTAATTCGTGCAAGTCTATTTTTACTCTGAAGGAGAAGCAATCATGCTTGGGGTTCCAATAAACACCCAACACTTTTATCTCTGATGAATCTGAAAAATCATAATTTTCGGAAACCTCAATCAATTCCGTATTATTTCCGCACCACTTATGCAAAACCATACCTCCTTTAGCGAAGGTATTGATCAGTTGATTTTTCAGTTCTTTTTGCTTCTAATAAGGTCTCTGCACCGGTAAGTACATCATCAATGTACATGTCACTCATCACAACTGAAGAACCTAATGGAAAATTCCCTGCTTCATCTAGGGCTAATTGTTTTAGCGTACGTGTCGCTAAAAATGGTGCACTCGTTGTTCCATAGGTCACAGTTGACAACTCAAACGTTTTTATTGGTTCGTCCATGTTCTCTCTCCACAGAATGCGCTGAAGTTTACGCTGATCTGGATTAATCCAAATCATTCGATACATTTTTTGCACATCCGCAATGAATGCAAATATGTGCTTTCTAAAGCGAACCATTATTGAAAAAAGGTCATTTTTAGCAACTCCCCCATTGTATTGTAGAGAGTTTAAAGAATAACCGTTTGTAGTTGCACTCGACGCATTAAAAACTACTCTCAATTTACTTGTTTTTTTATCAGAGCGATAAACATCAAGATGTGGTATGAAATACATTCCACACTCCTCTCTCTCATCTACCTCTTGCATATGGCCTAGCTCTTTATACTCTTTTAAAAAATCTCTATATATATAATTTTAAATAGTTAAGCTCACGCTTTAATCTATTCCATAAAAAATTTAATTTTTTAAGGGCAATATCTTTTGACTGGCCTAAACAATTTGGATCCTTTTTAAATGGCATACATACTATGTATCTTCCCGTACTATCTCTAGCATGATTTTTTTATTGTCTCAGGTTCAACATTTTTGATTTCCCAAAATCTCCTCATTGTCTTTTCTAAATCGACATTATCTTTGATTAACCCACAGTGAGGTTTATTTTCACTAGAAACTGGAATACTCCCACTCGCAATATAGCCGAAGACTGTATTCTGAAAAATTAATTTTGTATTTAAAAGATTTGTTTGTCCTGGTAAAAGAATTTCATAAAAGATTTCTGCTCCCAACAATAAATCAATATTTCTCGGAATGTTGAAATTTTCATCCGCTAATTTCTCTCTACTGAAATTACCCAAACTAACGTTAAATGGTTGAGAAGGAATCATATCCGTAATTCGCGGCACTACAAAACAGTCTGCATTAGTTTCATAACTATTTCCTCTATTTGCAATTGTTGCATTAACGCGCGATTTAATCGTTAACTCTGAATTATTTAATCCTGAAACTAAAATGTTTATTTTCTCTCTTTTAAATTGAGTCTATTCATACACTGTTGCGAAATAAAATTGCTTGTTGAACCACCGTCCAACAGCGCTCTGACTTCCTGCATTTTCCCCAAATGAATCTCTAATGAAACAAATCGCGGTTGAAAGTAAAACGGATTTCGATTTTACGTAACTCGTTGCAGTAAACAGATCTCCTACACCCTGAGAAGACACCTCTTTCGAAATCTCCCTATGTAATTTATGGGTTTGAACACAGACGCCTTCGCTGAAAGTTGACTCATCGAGGATTCCTCTGTTTCCGGCTCTTTCTGCCCCCCAATGATTAAGGTTGAATGACCCTTTCTCTCGTAAAATTTGGGTCTCCAGAGAAACACAAAGAAGAATGATGCTTTTTTTGGCAGCATTTACAAAAGAACTTTAGATTTACAAAACTTGACTCTATGCAAATTTAAACAATTAAAACACAAGGAATTATTTTTAACAAGTTCTACCCGTTTATTTACTGATAATTGCTTATATTGAGGACATTTATTTAAAAATGACTATCAGATTGACACAAAACACATTTTTTTCCCTTGACATCTGAGAAAATACTCTAGACATATTTTTTAGAATTTTGATTTTTGCGACAATAATTAATATTCTCACTCAGTGGTTTTCCTCGCGATGAATAAAATAAATCAATTTCTTTTCCCAATGTTAAAGGATCAAACCATTTATCTGCTTGTCTGACACTAATATGCGATGCGGTTTCTTTATCTAAAGTACTAAATATTTTGTCTGAAACTATTAATTGTTTTAATACCTCGAAATTTGAAACATTTCTCAATTTTAAATAGTATTCCCAATTTGTTGTTAATCTACTCGCAAACTGGACATGGGATTCACAATTTTGCCGTGTTGCTTTCTTAAAATTCTCTAAACACGATTGAGGAGTTGGCTCAAATTCTTGGAGTATTATGGACTTTATTTTATCATAATTTTTAAGATCCTCATCGTTCAGATATATGATATTTGCAGCTTTTTCTCCTAATAAATTTAACAAAATCTCAGGCTTAAATTTATCAGTAACACTTTTGGCTGCAAATGCACGTTCTAATGATAAAAAAAAGAAACTCCACCCCTCAGGTTTGTCGGAAATTTTCACTGTAAGTGTGCGAATACTTTTAATTAAAGAATCTAAAGAAGAGGAATCATTACAATTAACTTCAGTATTATTGTCTTTATCATTTGCTCGTATTCTCGCTATCTCTAAATCAAGCTTAGACTTTTCTCTTATTTTTTCTAGCTCTAATTGTTGACTTTCGTCATACTTCCTTTCTTCGATAATTAAATTTGCTAACTCATGCACTGAATCAGGATCGTTTTTGTATCTATCACAGTTTTTTTATAAGATCCATGAAGTCTAAAACAGTTAATTTATCACTGACACACAACTCTAATTCAGAAGCGATTCGCCTCAAGTCTTCTTTTTTTGCTCCTTTAAACATCGTTAAAGTTTAAAGTTCGATTTTTCAACGAAAAGTCAAAAAACAACAGCACATACCTCGTATTTTCAATGCATAGGTCTCTCCGGTTGAGACTGGACCAGAATGTTGGGTACACAAGTAAAACTCAAGAAAAAGGTCTCTCTCAGTAAGTGGACTGTAGTTTTTATTACTTGTTGCTCAGCTCGCTCGATTTGACTCCTTACTCGATGGAGTCAGAGGTTACACAGATTCGTTAGACACTCTGAGCGCTAGAGGGCGCTCTACATTTACATACGTACACTGAACAGCTCCTATGGGCCTATAATTGCTTGTAAATGAAAAAATGAGGAATTTAATTCCATGAACATATATGGAACAAGAACTCCTCCACCATGTTTCAGCATGGAAGTGGAAGTGTTCTTGCGTGGCGGTGTAAATTGGCCTCAGAATCAGGTAATTTGGTATTTTTTGATGGTATTATGAGTTATGAGCTCTATTTAAATATTTTAAAGATAAATTTTAAACTATCCACCCAAAATTTAGATATTGGAGATGACTTCAATTTTTAACAGAATAATGACGCCAAGTGTACTGTTCTCAAGGTACACTGGTGTCTCTATAACTCTGTCTCTGAACTCCCCAAATTCTGAAAACACCTTCTCAATCACTTTATTCACTTATTTCACCCATTAGAATATATTTGGTGAGATTTTGATGTAAAAAAAGAAAATGTGGCATATAAATACACAATGTGAAGTAAAAACAATAATCACAGAAGAATGGAGGAAAATCGATGCAGAAATAACAAAAAACTGATTAAACCAAGACGTTTAAAATTTATTGTGAACACTAAAAGATATTCCACTAGGTACTAAATTAAGACAGAAATGCAATATATAAAGCTATATTGAGATATCTGTTAAGTGTACGAAGACTTTTGTGGCATAATTTTTTAATAACTTTTTGATAATTAATTTTTAAAAAAAATAGTTATTCTATTTTTTTAAAAAATTGATTATGTCATTCTATCAAGAACAAGTTGCATGTATCATAAAAAACTACAATTCCAATATATTAACTCTTATTAGTCAAAAACGTTAAATTTTATTGGAAATCGTAAGTGCACGAACACTTTTGTGGTCCAATGTATATGAATTAAATATTAGCAATGGGGAAAAATGCGCAAGAATAGAAATGTCTTTTTCGTAACGTATTGTTAACATTTAGTTTAAGCAAACGATTTTTTCCCCACGATTTTTTCCTTCAATGAGCAGTTGACGATTAAAATTATTTTTTAGGATACGATTTAATTAAGAAGATTTCTCTAGTGCGCGTCATTTATCTGGCGACAGTTGAATGGTCATTTTTTCAAGAGATTAAGTGGCCACATTTGCTACGTACAAAAATGAGTCTTGTTCGTAGTTAAATCTTAGATTTGTGTGTGTGTTTTTAAGTTGGTTAGAATAGTTAGCGTTTTAAAATACATATTTCGATTAATTATTGACTGAAATAATTTTTCATGGTTCATCGGAGACGAGGTAATTGCTTCATATTTTCCCTTAAACATTTTTAAATCACTTATTTATTTCATAAAATCTTTTCATTTTATATTACTGTAATGTCATTTAATATTTATGTTTACAACGACTTTTTAGGTATTTCGGAACTACTTCTATTTTAGGATTAGTTACTTTTAGCTACTCTAAATTTAAGCAGAATAAAACAGCTCGTTCTGTTATTATTTAAATTAATTTTTTATGATTTTAAGCTACATTTAGTTATTGAGATATTAGTAAAATATGAAGTGAATGTTTAACCTTATATTGGTTATTAAAACATTTAATAAATTCAAAATATTTAGGCGGATGCGAGATAATTTCAGAGCACGTAATACTTAATTTTTTTGCACCTTTTATCCAAGACTTTAATATAAAATTTTATATTTAACAAGTGAGACTTTAATATTTTACTAAAGACCTTTTGGAATTGCTTATCATTTACATTTTAATATTGTCAAATAATATATATCGTCAAAGCATATTCCTATAAAAACCACTTTAAAAAAAAGGATTTTTGTAATTTGATTCTTTACTTTAAAAACACTCTTTTGCAATAATAGCGACACATCAATCAATTTCTGTGGAATTTTTTCATTTAGATCTTGAAGAATTCTCTTTTTTCCTATTAATAATTATTTTTTATTCTTGTTTCTTCAATTTGTGTCATCTAACTTTGTATCACCATAACACAAAACATAATAAATACATATTAAGACTGATTTAAAATAGGAGAATAATTTTTAATAATAAGATAAATTGCTGAATTAGTTGAAATAAGGAATGAATTAATTGGATATTAGTAGTCCATGTATGATTGAGCAGTACATTATGTTTTTGTTTATTAACAAAGTTTATAAATAAAGGCTTCGGAATTTTCGAACGAATTGTTTGTGTTTAAGAAATATATGTTCTTATGTTTCATAAAAATTATTATTTATTAATTTTCTAAACACACACACACACACGCACACACACACACACACACACACACACACACACACACACACACACACACGCGCACACACACAAACACACACACACACACACACACACACACACACACACACACACACACACACACACACACACACACACACACACACACACACACACACACACACACACACACACACACACACACACACACACACACACACACGCGCACACACACACACACACACACACGCACACACACACACACATTAGTATTATATGTATTATAAATTTTGTAAGCAAATTGATCTATAGGCAAAAAAATTTTCATACAAAAAATAAAATTAAAACTAAAAAGGAGATTTTAAAAGTTTCAAACTTAACGGAAATACAAGCAGTGATTTGCAAACATTCTACATCTTAGTCTTTATGCAGAAAACCTTTTTTTTTGTATTATCAAGAATATAAATTTTTTAGAGGGAAAACAGAAATAAACAGAAGTAGTGAATTTTCAAAATCTCAAGAATCTAAAAGTTTGAATGTCCAGAAGCAAAAAGGAAAGAAAAAAAAAGAAATAAAATTCGTTTCTCGGAGGAGAAAAACTGTTGAAAATAAAAAAAAAGTTTTATCATGTGCTCTCAATAATGTTTGGAATGTTTGCAATCGCAATGCAAACATCTCATAGTAAAAAAAAGTTAGATAGTTTTAGAATACTACACTTTTTATTTGTCACTTTAGGCAGTATCTTTAGTTCAAGTGTTCAAAATGTAGACAGAAAATAAGAATAATTATTTTTATTAATTAAGACAAAAACAACACAGCCAAAGAAATGTTTCCCCATAACTAAATTGAAAATAACTACTAGAACTAAAATAATAATAAAAAATCGTTTTAAACTATTTAATAAAATTACTTAATGTTTTTATTTTTATTTATATTTAATATTTTTTTCTAGTTTCTGTTGTAAAAACTTTTTGTTTTGTTTTAATTTGTAATTCTTAGTATTCATAATATGGTAAAACGAGAAAGTAGCAGAAACAAACGACCTTTCAACAATATAATATATAAAAACATCACAATATAATAAATCTAAAATAATAACAATAAAATAATCAAATAATATCTAAAATAACAATAAAATAATATCTAAAATAATAGCACTAAAATTCTCGTCTCTTTATATACTGCGTCATATAATTTGTATTGTAAATTAAATAATATATATACCAATAGCTAGTTTTTCTTATGAATTTTTTTATATTGCTAGTTTTTAAACATGTGATTTAATTTTTTAGAATTAAATACAATGTAAATCGTTTAAGACGAAATTGAAGAGACTGAAATATTTTTTCGCGTTAAAGGATATTGCAAATATATATATATATATATATATAACTTAATTAAATTCTTTATATATATATATATATATATATATATATATATATATATATAACTTAAGTTCTTTATATATAATTATATATATCTTAATTAAGTTTATTAGATTACATTTTATTTACATAGATATATCTATATGCATGTATTTAATTAAAATCAATTAAACGAAAACCTTCACAAGAACTTAATGAAATTTAATGCAAAATTTTAAAGTTCTTAAAAAATATTTACTGAGTTTTGGGAAAATAATCTGATATTTTTATTTACATTGTCTTTTTTAGCATCAAATCGTCATCAAGTTGTCCTTTTTGTTATTCATTTCAGTTGTATCTTGTGTCCATGTTCTATGTTCTATGTCTATTTCAGCTCTATGTTCTATGTTATGTTATTCAGTCCTATGTTGTCCATTTTGTTATTCATGTCATCATCGGTGCGAACTAAACTCACTGATTTTTACTCACACTGCAATGTTTTCGTCACCGAATTCCAAAGCCAACCGATGAGAGATGCCAACTGATGAGGATGCCACGTTTTTGTGTGGCATTCGTAGGGATGGAGAGTGAAAATAGCTTTGATAAACAAAATCGGCTCATGTCACAGGATTTTCCGGGCGTATCTCAAAGCCAAGTTTGATTCCTTTCAATGAAACATGTGACACCACCTCTTTCATTCCATCCCCCCTTTATTCTCGCTTGCGTGGCTGGTGTTTTCCGTATTTCGTTCATTCCCAGAAGAGAACTCTTTTCGTGTTAAGTGATTTTCGTTTCGTGTAAAGAGAAAAAGATGAATGAAAATATATAGTAGTTTGTAGGGACCGTTGCATTATTTCGTGTTAACCGATATTTCGTTTTAAGCGTTTTCACATTTAAACGTATTTCACTGTATAATTATTTATGTTGGAAATATGCTTTTTCGGAACATATTTACTTTAAAAACAGATTTTCATTTTGTTAAAAGCTGATTATTGAAATTTTAGCATACTTCATTTTTAACTTTATCAAATTTTTATATTCTATGAAATAGTTGAAGCTAATATTATAACTAATATTAAATAGTTTAAGAATTGCTTTATAAAAACTTTTTATGCATCATGACTTTAAGTATTATGTATATACACAAAGAATTTTACATTTATTTTATTCTTTTTATTAAAATACACTAGCTAAAATATATTAGTATATAATTTTAATATCAGTATAAAGGTTAAAGTTTAGAATAGGGGGCCCCTTGGTGAAGTAAATTTTTTGGCAACCGGAATCGGTCGCCAAGCGAAAAAAATATATTTCGGTGATATAATTTTTTTTATTTCTCATTAATGTTTCCTGTTATTTATGTATTATCGCAGCCTTATTTGCGACATTAAATGAAACGAAGAACATAGGTGCCAATTCAGTGCGTACGAAACATACTAAAATTTAGTGTTGCAAACTTGGAGAGTTATTTTGAGCATTGACATTGTGTTGCAATAGTACGTAAGTAGCTACTTCTTTATTTTAATTGTAAAATTCCACTTTCTTAATTCTCAGAACACATATCGCTAAATTAAGTTGCTTGGCGACCGGTTCCAGTCTCCAAAAATCTACTTCGCCAAGTGACCCCTATTCTACACGTAAACCAGTACAAATTAAAAAATAATGGTTTTGTAAAAAGAATATTTAATGTTACCTTTTCAATGAAATTTTTTGAAAATAAAAATAAAAAACTAGCTGTAATATATTATATTATATAATGTTAATATTAGCATATAAATTACAAAGAAATGGTTTTGTAACAAGAAAACTCACCGTTGCGTTTTCAATAAAATTTTTGAAAAAGAAAAAACAAAAAAAGGCATGTCGGCAGAGAAAAATATAATATATTTTTTTAAATTTCTGATTCTGGTTTTTTTTAGCTAATACTACATCTAAGTTTAAAATTCCATAATTTTTAATAAGTAAATCAAGGATATTGATATATAAACCTCACGTTTTTGGTAGTACGAATATTTGTAAAATATCGTTAGTTTGAAATAGAAAACCAATGTTTTAAAAAGGAAAATGAAAATTCACGTCTATACTTAGATAAAATACATTAATTTTATTTATTCAATATTTAATTAGATCATCAGGTAATTTAGCATCTTACTTTGAACTGGAGTAGTGTCTTCCTCTTTACAAGTAAACTGAAAATACCGAAAAATTGACCAGAAATGTTTTTAGAGAATTTATAACTTTTTCCTTATACATTATTAATTCACTACTTACCATATTGCTGACATTGTGTGAGGATTCCTTTTCAATGCTTATTAGTAGAAGAAAATACGCAGTAAATACCATAGAATTTAAAAAAAGATGCATATTTCGCAACGAAGAAAAAAGGCACCTTGATGTTTTCTTATTAAGAGGCACGGTTTGCCGACGCAAGATTGTTTTGTGTGTTCCAGATTTATATAACCTTAAATATTTGTCACGATTTGAGAGTTCTTACTTGGTTTCGCAACATTTTTTTTTTACTGACGCAGGCAGGGAATTATCTAATTTTGCTTTTTAGGCAAGTTTCTTCGAACAAGCAACTGACCAATTTTAATGTAGAAGTAAAATGTTTTCAGGGTGAAAGATATGAGAAAATATATCCGCGAATGATAATTCTTATGAAAAATTCGTTGAATCGAGAAAGTGTTATTAAGTGTTTGTAACCCATATAATATATTAAAATATATATATATATATATAGTCATATAAAATTTTTTTTTAAATCAACTCCTACTTAGGTCAGCAAAGAAATTTTTTGTTTTAGTTACTTTTTATTAAAGAATTACAATTAATATAGATATGTATATACATGTGACAGAAACACAAGATTAAGTGGCAAAATAGGAAAAGATTTTCATTTTTCCTTTCTATATATGGTGTTGGACTATGATTTTTGTTTACTATTTATTCACTAATAAAATGTACTTATTCCAATAAAATAGTACAGTAAAAAAAGAAATAACATTCTCAGAAATCAGGCCATCCCTTGTGGGATTCGAACCCATGACCTTTGGATTAGAAGTCCAACGCGCTATCTATTGCATTACAGGGACAGAACGAGCGATTTTCCTTTTCATATATGGTGTTGGACTATTGTTTTTGTTTGTTACTATTTATTCATTAATTAAATAGAATTAATAAATTAATATTTGAGAAAACTGTATTAACATCAAGTGTCATCCAGTACATGTTTAAAAAAATGTATTTGAACTTGAGTGGATGAATAAAAAGTATTTTATTAACTATAGAAAATTTGAATTTGAAGAAGATATATGTATAAAGGGAGAGCGTGAAATAATAGTAGGAATTGAACAAAATCTGTATTTCCTTCTAAGTGATTATAAATCAAGATTCAAAGTCATTTTTCAAATAATTAAATTCAAGTAAAAGTCTTTAAGTCGTAAATTTGTTCCACTATTTTTATCGAAATCCTCGAATTAAATCACATTTGAAACAATCGATAAAATTTTTTAAATTAACAGATTAATTTTTAATGCTTAATTACTCTTTTTTATTTGACTCAAAATGTGTGCTTGTGAGAATTAATATCTTATATTTTTTTAGAATTTAGGAATTGTCTGAGTGTGTTTTCATGAAATAAATATTTAAGAAAGTTGTTTAAATTAAAAAACATAATTAATACGAAAGAGAAATACATTTGAATCACACACTCACGGAAATGATATAATTTATACCATCATTTTCAAAATCTCATTATTGATTGTTGCTTTATTAGTCTTGCATATTTGAATTTAATACTCTTAAATAAGCTTCATTTTCTGTTGTAATTTTTTGCAGTCGTGTCATATTTGAATTTCTTAAGCACGAATAGATTTATTTATCGCGTAGAAATGGGAAAAAATAGTTAAATGCCTAAATAAAAATATAGAGGGAAAACTGACTTCATAGTTTTAGGCAACGACTTATATTCGTCATGGAATTTATAATGCTTTTTAGAATATTCTTCTATACATATTAATGATAATCCTATATCACTTTTTATCAATCGCTATTTACTTGATTTTTGATGTCCCTGTTTTCTAAATCTTTTTGTGTTTTGGGGTTACTTTGGCATAATGGATATGACTTATTTCTATATCACTTTAAAGTGATATTATTTCGATTTATATTTTTTTCAAACATGATGTCGTAATATTGATAAATAAGTTTTAAGATTTGTATAACTCCTTTTCCAAAAAAGACATCTTCTTATTTTCAAATTTTTAGTACCTGAATGACCAGTTGATTGTTTATTAAAATAGCATTTCAAAGGTGTTTGAGGCTTTTAGATGATGAACCTCTTAACTTTGATAAAAATATCTGAAATTTCTTTATGATGACGAGAAGTCTAAGAGTTTTGGATCTCATCACTTCGTATCATAAAATAAATTTCAAAATAATTTTTAAAAAAATCTACTTTTACTTTATGGCGATTTATTTTTCAATTCCTGCTATTAGTTCACTCTCTCACTATATATATTTGTATATATATATATTTATTTTATTTATTTTACAAATGCCAGGCCATTGACCATCAGGTCATTAGGCAACGGGCTCTCCAATACCTTTTTACAATGCAGTTAAGATCATTCAGTGCAGAGCACTCGTCCAAATGAGCGGCAGTCATGTCTTGTCCAGTGTCACACAAAACGCAGATAGGTGAAGTCACTAAATTAAAACGAAACAGATGAGCACAAAGGCAGTCATGTCCGGTTAAAAGTCTAAATTTAGCCACAGCAGCAGAACGAGGAGAACTTAGAATACCGTGGGATTTCTTGCATAGTGTACTCCAAGGCATATCACGAGCAACACGAGAAGCTGTAAGGCGAAATGATTCCCTAAAAATCATATATACATAAAAAGGGTGTTTTTTTAGAGGTATAGAACTTTAAATTGCATGAAAACAACGATGTATTATTAGATTGGCATGAATTTCTTTTTATTCGAAAGATAATCTTGTGGTATTACATTTAAAATATGATTTCTGGCATATGACTGCCACGGCTGGCTCGGATGTAGTCCAATCTGGACGTCCAATTTTCGATGACTTTTTCCAACATTTGTGGCCGTATATCGGCAATAACACGGTGAATGTTGTCTTCCAAATGGTCAAGCGTTTGTGGCTTATCCGCATAGACCAATGACTTTACATAGCTCCACAGAAAATAGTCTAGCGGTGTTAAATCACAAGATCTTGGAGGCCAATTCACGGTCCGAAACGGGAAATTAGGCTGTCACCAAACGTGTCTTTCAATAAATCGATTGTGGCACGAGCTGTGTGACATGTTGCGCCGTCTTGTTGGAAGCACAGCTCCTGGACATCATGATTGTTCAATTCAGGAATGAAAAAGTTAGTAATCATGGCTCTATACCGATCACCATTGACTGTAACGTTGTGGCCTTCATCGTTTTTGAAGAAGGATTCCACCAGCCCATAAAGCGCACCAAACAGTCAGTTTTTCTGGATGTAACGGTGTTTCGACATACACTTGTGGATTAGCTTCACTCCAAATGCGGCAGTTTTGTTTGGTGATGTAGCCATTCAACCAGAAGTGCGCTTCATCGCTAAACAAAATTCGCTTATAAAAATCGGGAACAACGGCAATCTCGTTTTGGGCCCATTCAACGAATCTACGCCTTGCTTGATGATCGTTTTGATGAATTGCCAAACCAAACTGAGAATGAATCACTTGACAGCTGTTAAATCGGTCGCCATCTTGGAAAGTAATGCCAACTTAAACTTCTACACCTGGAAAAAAACACTCTTTTATATATATATATATATATTTATATATACATATACATATATATATCTTGTTCAAATTTCCAAGCGTTAATAAAATATTTTCTATCCATCCATTCAAGTTCAAAAACATTCTTTTCATAAAGTAGTGGATGACACTTGTTGTTAAAACATTTTTTCAAGTATTAATTCCTTAATTAAATTAAAAAATGATTAAATAGTGACAAACAAAAAGAATAGCCCAAGAGCATATATAGAAAGAAAAAAATCTTTTGTTATGACCTGTAGTGCAATGGATTGCGCGTTGGACTTCTAATGCACAAAGGTCCTGGGTTTCAACCCCGCCTGGGATGGCCTAATTTCTGAGAATGTGTGATTTCTTTTTTACTATACTATTTTATTAGAATATTTGTTGTTGCTATGTTGTGTTGGTGTTGTACTTTTGCCAAACATTAGATTAAGCCCCACGAAATTTATCGTGGCTAAGGGCTAGTTTTTTAAGCCTGTCGTTAGCCTTAGCTTTGAGCACCATACAGGTGACAATATGACTTTGCTCGGATCCACCTCAATTTTGAGGGAGAACACCCTAGAACGGGGTAAGGGTGTTGGGACCTCCAACCTCTCCTTCCCTTCTACCAATCGCGCGAGAGGACTTGCGGCTCGACGGCTATTTAGAGTACCCCCATGCCGCAAAGACACTATACATTTACACACCTATACATCCATGCCTTCTCCGGGATTCGAACCAAGGCCCTACGACACTGCAGTCAGCGTCACTAACCACTACACCGGATGGGTGGCTATATTTAATTTCAAGTCCTTTAGTAAGAGAGAAGCAACAGTTTTTCTAAAATTTACAAAGGAATTAGAAATTCTTATTATTTAAAAGATAAAATTATGTTTTCTTAAATACAACACGAAACCTGGTCTCTAGCATAATCAGATATCGATTTGTAGACAACAAAATTATCTTTTTTTCTTACCCTGCAAATTTTTCTCTCAATATTCCCCCCTCCCTCTTATCACAAGGCAATCATTTAAAAAATAAAAAATAATCTTTATCAGTTTGAGAATATGTTTATGATTGGCTGTATATTAACGTTATACTCCGAAGCAGCATGAAAGCTGTTTGTGAAGGACCTAGTAATTTCCAACCGTAGTCACGTGACGAGAAAAACATCTGAGCTGGCTCTCCACTCTCCAAACTTCCACATCACACTAACGTGAGGATTTTCAGCCTTGACGGATTTAAAGGGCATCAGCTCCTCTACACGGTGAGTATTGAGTGGCTCAGACTCACAAATTCTAGTCTCGGTAGCAGCAACGTCGGCCACGAAATCAAAGCCAGAGATTGCTTAGCACGGAGATAAAAATTAAAGTTCCTCTCGAGTTGCATTTGTTGAGAGAAATTGATCACTTGTAGATACAAGATAATTGTTTTTTTCATGACCACTAAAAGATTATTTTATTTACTTAAAGTATGGTTAAAGCATACAATGTTTAAATTTTAAAATTACTTGTTGCTAATGTATTTTTTAAACACTCTCTCTCTGTCTCTCTTTTGGTTACTCTCTTTTTGAATTCCTACTATTAATTCACTCTAATATATATATTAGGTTGGGGAAAAAGAAATCCATTATTTTTTTCCCGTAGGTGGCTGTAGTGTCGATATCTCATGAACTATCGATCGAACAATTTCAAATTTATGCTTGTTGTGAAGATGACATTTCAGACTAAAAAAATTATTTTGCTTTTTTTTGTTTGGTCCATTCATTTGTGAGTTACAGGGTGTTAAAAATGGAGTCAGCAAAGAGAAAATTCGGTTCTTTTCACAGTTTTTCTTTGATAAAGGTGAAAATGCAAGTCAGGTGGCTGAAGTTGCGAATGGTGTTTATGGTTCCGATACTTTAACAGCTAATTATGTGCAATTTTGGTTTCGTTAATTCCGTTCAGGTATTTTTGATGTTAAAGAGGCATCTCGCACAGGCAGGCTTGTCGTCGAAAATATCGATAAAATCACCGAAATAATCGAAGATGCCCGGCATGTTAGTAGTCGTAGCATCGCCCAGGAGCTAAAGATCGACCATAAAACAGTTTCAAGCCTTTTGCGCAAAGTTGGATTCAAAAAGAAGCTCCATCTTTGGGTGCCACACCAATTAACACCAAAAACATGATGGATCGAATTTCCATCTGCGAAACCTTGGCCAAACGGAATGAAATCGACTCATTTCTTAAACGGATGATGTCTGGGGATGAGAAATGGGTCACTACAATTTGTGTGAAAACGATCGCGAAGCAGCTCATCCAGGACTAACGACCAGGAAGGTTCTACTGTGTATTTGGTGAGACTGGAAAGAAATAATTTATTATGAGTTCCTTCCATATGGCCAAACACTAAATTCGATTCCCTACTGTTAAAAATTGGACTATTTGAAGCTAGCGATTGACCAGAAATGGCCAGAATTGACCAACAGAAGAGGTATTGTGTTCCATCAGGACACCGCCAGGCCACAGACTTTTGCAGTGACTCGCCAGAAACTCTGGGAGCTTGGTTGGGAAGTTTTAATGGGTCCATCATATAGTCCGGACATGGCACCAAGGGATTACCACATTTTCTCGCATTGCAAAATATTTCCTGAGTGATAAGAAATTGGGATCAAGAGGAGATCGTGAAAATCGATTACTAGATGTTTTCGCCAATAAGGGCCAAGACTTCTATGAGAGAGGCCTTATGAAGCTATCTTTAAAATAGCAATAAATTATACTACAAAATGGTGCTTATTTGATCCAAATTGGACAATTGGAAGCATGTTAAATAAAGTTTTGATTTTCATGCAAAAATAATGGAGTCCTTTTTCCCCAACCTAATATATATATATATATATATATATATATATATGTATCTTGTTAAAAGTTTCAATCGTTGATAAAATATTTTTATGCATCTACTCAAGTCAAAATACATTTTTTTAAACTTGTAGTGGATGACATATGATTTTAATACAGTTTTTTCAAATATTAATTCATTAATTAAATTTAATTAACTGGAGTAAAATTTTTCTTTGTTGACCAAAGTAGGGATTGAGTTATTTTTTTTATATATTACTTGTTTATAAACATTTCCAGTTGTAAAAATATTAATGCTGTTCAAAAATTTTGCCCGTGAAAGAACTTTCAGTAAATTAGTAAGAGAATTAAAAAAACAAAGAAAAAAATACTCGCAGAAACACGCCTAATGAAGGTAAAACATTCTAACATTCCAAACTCATAAATATGATCAATGCCAGGGAAAACTGCATCAATAATTCATGCAGAAATCGATATCATGATTCTTTTCTATGTAATATTTAAAACGAGAAAACACTCAGATAGCCCGATGATTCAGTGTGTGTGTTAGAGAGAGAGAGAGAGAGAGAGAGAGAGAGAGAGAGAGAGAGAGAGAGAGAGAGAGAGAGATGTATTAATATTGTTCTTACAATTTCACTTTAATTGAATATCCCTTGAACTGATACTCTGCTACTATTTTTACCAGAAAAAAAATTGCTATTAAATCTAAGATCACAGTGTTATGTTAAAATTAAGCAGTTAAAGTTCTGAAAATTTTTCCAAGAAATAAAAAGTTTAATGAAGGCGTGGTGTTACTTTGGGCCTAAAAAAACTACCCATCCTGTTCTTTTTATTTTTGAAATAAATTTCTTTTTCAAAGAATTCTTTTCATGATACTATTCGGTCCTAATGCTATTCAGCAATGCTTTCCGAGTAGGTACTTTTAACACAAAATCTACGCACAGTTTTTTATTTTTCAACAATTTCCCTGAATTTTATACACCGTAAAATCCGGTATATAACGCGCACTTTTAACATAAAAAAATCGATCGAAATTTAAGGGTGCGTGTGAAACAGCGGGTATAAAATGAGAGCTTTAAAAATAAAAAATAATAAGATGAATACACATAGAATAAAAACAGGACTTCTACATAGATCGAAATACTATCTATTTAAAAGAAACGGTGAGCTTAAAGGGTTGTAGAACTAGAAGTATACACAATTTTTTTTTCTAAAGATTGGAGCAATATCTCGAATAAAGGACTTCAAAACATAAGAGCACTGAGCACGTACATTTCAGGTTTCTTCGTAAAAATATACGGCGAATATACCTAAAAATTAAAAATTGCTTATTGAAAGTATAAAGTGCTCGTTATACACCGAATTTTACTGTATACAGCTGAAAATCGCGCAGAAGATACGGGAAATGGCTGTGTTTAGCAATTTATCGTCTTTATGCGTAGCTAACAAATTCCTTATCGTAAAATGTGATAAGTTTAGTAATTTGTTTTCGTTTTTTAAAAATACATATATTGATCAATTGTTCTACAAACTCTTATTTTATTAAGAAAGTATTTTAATAATAATAATAATAATAATAACAACAACTAATATAAATTATTTTTTAAAGTCAAATTCTACTTAAGTCAACAGAGAAAAAATTTCATTTAGTTACTTTTTATGAATAATTAATTACAATGAATATAAATATGTATATACATATGACAGAATCACTATATTAAGTGGCAAGATAGAAAGCGATTTTCCTTTCTCTATATGGCGTTGGACTGATATTTTTGTTTGTTACTATTTATTCATTCATTAAACTCATTCTCAGAAATTAGGTCATTCCAGGTTGGGTTCGAACCCACAACCTTTAGATTAGAAGTCCATTGCGCTACAGGTACATAACGAGAAATTTTCCTTTTTATATAGGATGTTGGACTACTATTTTTGTTTGTTACTATTTATTCATTAAGTCTAACTAATGAATCAATATTTTTAAAAAAGAAACTGTATTAACATCAAGTGTCATCCACTACAAGTTAAAAAATGTATTTGAACGTGAATGGATGATAGAAAGTATTTTATTGACGATTAAGGATTTGAATAATATATATATATATATATATATATATATATATATATATATATATATATATATTTTGTAGGATTTTCCCATTGAAACATTTTGTTAAAAGGTTGAGTCATATCCTTTTCAGAAGACCATTAATGTCAATTTTATTTATTATCCCATTCCGAAGCAGCGCCGTCTAGTGAGATTTCGTAGCTCCGGCTTGAATAATTTTTCAGCAGAGGCCTACTAACCACCGCAGGTTCAACACGTCACGTTTTTTAGCGCATTTCGCGCCCTGCGCGATACCACCAGTCCTAACGTCCAAGAATGAGAAAGGCAATTAATTTCCCCGTCTTCTAAAGGGGTATAACTCAACTTTCAATTAACCTAATTTCTGCATGTCTTTCTCTTTGTAAATATTTCCCTTTAACTGTAAATAAATTCTTTTTTACTTTAATGAAGTATCTGTGTTTAAATGACTTTGATTCACAATTAATTCATCACTCACCCTTAAATACTCACCCCTAGACAACCACCTCGCCAATATAAAATCCCGCCTTCTGAAGAGTCTGATTTTTATTCGAAGATTTATTCGGACTCCTATATATATATATATATATATATATATATATATATATATGTACGTATATATATATATGTAGGAAGATTGTGAAGTATAATAGTAGGGAATGAATTAAAGAAACGTTAAATGTAATTGAGTCCAAACCACCTAATATTTAAAAACCCCTATCTTTTTGAAGAATTTTTGTTATTGTAAAATAAAATAACTTAGATCATATGTTTTTTAATATTTCTCTACCAAATTAAACTTAATAAATTGAAACAAATTGTGAAATTTTCTTTTTTCCTGTAATTTTTCCGTCATAGTTTTGGAATAATAACTTTTGATGTCCTATTTCTTTTCTCATTACACTAAATTTATACCTAAATAAACAAAAACTGTATTCAAATTCTTTGAAAATAAAAAAAAAATCTTTCCTGGTAGTTAAAGTAATTTTTTTTTCTTTTCTGCTTTTTTTAAAAAATGTCTTCAATCATTACCCAGAAAGAAGAAGTACCTGTAGACGTAATACGTATGTCATGAATAGCGATCGAGCATGATTTTTGGGATAAGTTCCCTCAAAAAGGAAATCCTCTTTTTAATGCAGTATTTAGCTTCGTGCTGCCATCTGTGGAAAATTGAATGAAATGTTTCTTCTTTTTTTTGGTCACTCATTACTCACAGTAACTTTTCACAAATGTAAAACAATTTTGATTGCGAATAAAATACATAGATCCAAAGTGTAAGCATGTGAAAAGAACGTGGAAAAGTTTTATTTATCCGTCTATTCCATGTTGACTTGCTTCGCAAAATTGCTTTCCAAATATTTTATTCTGTCTGTTTTTTCTCCCTGTGTTCAAAGAATCGTATTTACGAAAAATGATTTTTACGGAAATTTTTACTAAATATAAAGTGTTTTATGCAATTCCGAATGTTATCTGTAGATTTAGCGAAATCCCACATGTGCAGGGTAAGTACAAATGAAGGACTCGATTAAAAAAAATCATGTTATCGAAACTACTGCGCCCATTACAATAAGTGATATATGAATGTAAAGAGAAATATACCAAGTTTTTTTTTGTTGCAAATGTTCAACGTGTGACCCTCTTGTTACAAGGTATACGTCCACTCTGTAATCCATACATTTTGTAGCATCACTCTATCAATGGTTCGTAATGCTTCACAAATGCTTACGGTAAAATCCTAGGAGAGCCCACACCCTTGGCGACAAAACGAAAAAAGCGCAAAGCCAGAACGAGATGGCGCCAAGCGTAACCAAGAATGGCGGCAAGTGAATACAGAGAGAAAAGGTGGATGTGTAATGAAAACATATGTTCACATTTAAGATAAAAAATATAAAAACAGCACTTATTTTCTTACTGCTGATCTTTTCCGAGTGGAGGGTACAGAATAACAACAGATTTTAAAAAAGCCTTGAAGGTCTCATAAGTAAGGAGTGATCGTGTGAGCGCCACCATTTTTATTCTGCAAGGTAACGGTCGCGAACATACCTTCGGCGTGGCTGGTGCAATTTCGAAGAAAACATTTTACTGTCGACCATATTACATCATGCCGATCGTTACATTTAGGACATTCATAACTCTAAGCAATCAATCTTTCCTTCATACACTATTCAATAAATTCTTTCTAACCTTTCGCATTCATCAAAGTAAAAAAATTCTAAGATAAATTCCTTCACACACGCAACCATTCCAGCCCGGTTCCCCAAAACAAAATGAAATTCGAAATGCCTGCCAACAAAATACGAAAATTCCAGAAAATTTGCTCGTTAAATCAGTCGAGAGCTCAAACTTCTTTCCATTGGTGTGGTAGTTAGGAGAGGGGGTGTCAGCTCAGGTGTCGTCCTCGTCATTTCACCAGGGTTCAAAATGACGAGGTCCGTCGCCAAAAGCCCTCGTGCAGCTGAACAGTGCGACGTTAATATTTACTCACTCCACTGCTTCTTTCGAGATACTTGACCGAGCCACTTCTTTTTTTTACTCAAGCAACCTGTTTTCTTAAATTGGTCATACCATCACAGAATGCTCTTGTTCGTTGGTGCAACTTTTCTGTAGCGATTTCTGAATGCACGCTGCACCGAAATAACTGAAAAACTCCGCGCATATTCTAATACGCAAAAATTCTTCTCCGTCATTGCCGGCATGTTTTGATTTCAATCACAGCGATCTTGAATGTGATGTTGATGATTGGCGGGAAAAAAAACTTGGTATATTTCTCTTGACATTTATGTATCACTAATTATGCAGTAGTTTCGAAAATATGATTTCTTAAAATATTGGGTCTATCATTTGTACTCGCGCTGAATGTTTTACTATTGAATTTTCAACTGGTTAAGATACTAGTGTGCTTTTAAGGTATCTGACTACGTTCGAAAACGGGATAGTGGATAATTTTCATGATATGTTAGTGTCACTTGGATTAGAATACATGTATAAAATTGTTTTACGAATATTATTAGAAAAAAATTATTTAAATGAAATATTTTGGTAAAGAACGAACTCAGAATTGCCTATTTTCTCTCAACACACCCTCCTTTCACTAAAAATGCTTTCATAATAATAATATTTTGCTTGTATAAAGCGAAGATTTCTCCAGAGAGCTTGAACTAGGATTTTTGGAAAATTCCATTATTTTCAGAGTTACTACCCATTGGAATAATTATCGGTGCTTTTTACGGAAAATTTCTCTACTCTGTTGTAAAATATGGATATAAATCCACTTCTAAGTTATATATTTCAAAAATCCTAGTTCAAGCTCTGTACAGTGGTCTGAGCTATACAGGATGTATCTAAACTCAGGGGCAAAACTTTAAGGGGTGATAGTGCACATCAAGACAAACATTAGTAAATAGGAAACTTAGGGTCCCAAACGTCTTCCAAAGGAGATAGGTGTAATAAAGTTTAGCATCCGAAATTTCAAAATATTATAAAAAACGGAAAAATGGGTCGATTCGTTAGCGGTTTTCGCTAAAATTATTCTCTTTGTCAGTATTTTCTAGAAAAATAAATTTTGAAGATAAAGCTAAAAAATTTCAACAGAGGGCGCTTTAGACTTTGGAGTAACTAACAACTATTTTTTACTGTTGTTTTTTTAACCACATTAAATACTTTCAAAAGCTTAGACTTAAACTTAAATTTTGAGATCAAAATTTGAATCGTTGGGGGTGCTTAAGTAGAGCAAACTCAACTGTGTTTAGGAGGTGAAATTTGAACTCACTTCCTCCCCTGGACACAGTTAAGTTATTTACGATTTTTGATGCTCGGTCGTAGACTAGACAGCAACTACTACCCACTAAACGTAAATTAAACGAGAGAGGGATGACAAAATTAAATAAAATTTATTCATAACAGACATGAGTAATTTCTCCCCGCAAAACACCCGATTATGCAAATCACCCGATTTGAATGCAAAGTGTAGTACACAAGGCTTTAACTGCATGTAAAGATGTAAAGTTCTACTGCAAAGTTTTCCAGCCAACATAAAGGCTCGTATGTGGTTCCAACATGACGGAGCACCTGCACATTTCAGTTCAGATATGCGATGCGCATTGGATACTGCATATCCAGGGCGCTGGATTGGACGGGGTGGTCCGGTAAATTGGCCGGCACGCTCGCCTGACCTCTCCTGCCTAGATTTCTTCCTCTGGGGCCATATGAAAAGTCTTGTTTACTCAAGTCCCGTCGACTCCGACGAGGCCCTGGTTGTGAGGATTGCCATCGTAGCAGGTGATATTCGGGAGATGCCCGGGGTATTTGCTAATGTTCGATAGTCCCTCCGCTGGCGGTGTGAGGCCTGCATCTTTGCTGGTGGGCGATTTTTCGAGCAGTTTCTGTGATTCCGCAAGAAAATCATGCGAGTACAATTTTCTACGTGTCATCATTCATTCAACTTCATTCATAAACAAAAAATAACGGTAAAAAATAGTTGTTTGTTACTCCAAAGTGTAAAGTCCCCTCTATCCACATTTTTTGAACTTTATCTTTAAAATTTATTTTTTAAGAAAATACTGACAAAAAGAATAATTTTAGTGAAAACCGCTAACGAATCGACCCATTTTCCCGTTTTTTGTAATCATTTGAAATTTCGGACCCTAAACTTTAATGGCACCTATCTCCTTCGGATGATATTTGGGACCATAAGTTACCTATTTACTATTGTTTGTCTTGATGTGTACTATCACCCCTTAAAGTTTTGTCGCAGAGTTTAGTTACACCCTGTATATAGGCAGCATAATAGTATTATAGAAGCATTTTCCATAAAAAGGATTATGTTTTGCAAATAGGTAATTCTATGTTCATTTTTTACCAAAGTATTGCATTTAAATAATTTTTTTCTTGTTACAATATTCTTAAAACAATTTTATGCCTGTATTCTTATCTCTGTGACACTAACTATCATAAAAGTTGTCCATTTATACGCTTTCGCAAAATAACGGTTCCGAACGTAGTCGGATAACTTAATGAAAAATTAAATTAAACACAGTTTTTTGATGACAGTATGGGTTCATTTAAAATAAAAAAAAGCTATGCATGAGTATTTCAGTGTTAACTAAATAGAAAAGTTAAAACATTTCTGAAAAAAGAAGATGAAAAATAGTAAAACATATTTGTACAAATTCTTCCATTTCTTACATCATGTTCAAAAGTAACATTGCTATCAACTAAACAGGATTTCAATAACTAAGCCAACTGTACTTTTGCAATACCCGGAACTAAAAAACTACTTTATATATTTATTTCGATATACAACAAAATCTGTTACTTAACGGTCTGAATTATTTCGGACCCTGAAAGTTGAAACATTGCATCGGAACACAGCAAGATTATGTTATCTATGTGAGATGTATGTCGGGAAAGCCAAACGAATTTCGTAAGTAAAATAAAAAAAAAAGGTACAGAAGTGTCTAGTCGGGGTATGACAAGACTCTCCGACGACCCGTAAACATATCGAGAAGTTCTGTTTCAAGAGTCAGACGAAATCTTTCCACACCACATGTGAAATATAATACCATAAGCAGATTCAGGAACTTTCTTTTAGAAACTTAGATTCATATATAATTTGTGATGTTGAAACTCTTTAGTACTTGAAATATTATTCAAATATATATATATATATATATATATATATATATATATATATATATATATATATATATATAAGCAAAAAATGTGATTTTGCTATAGTTATGTTTTTTCTCTCCATATTCGCCACGTCCTTATAAAGTGACATTGCAATCCTGTTAAATCGGATATCTTTTAATTCGGATAACCTTTAAAAAGTATTATTAACTTCGAGCCATTCTATTTTAATTAGTATTTTAGACCCAAAACATGTCATGTACTGATGTGAATTATCCTTTGTGCAATCATTGTACTTTGTTTTACTTCAAATATTTGTTCTTTTCGCTCTCTAGATAGGTATGTACTTTGGCTCATTTTATAGGTTACTATTGAAGCGCCGCTAATCCGAATCCGAAGGACAGAACCCGCCACCTATGGATCCGAAGACCAGTAACATGACCACTAGACAAAAGTGTGATCAGCTAGTCCGGAGGCTGTTACTAGATTATGTAGATACAACCGCTACAGTACTCCCCCATCAGTGAGTCGGTGGATAGGCGAATGAACGAGATATTTGTTATGGCGAGCGTGTGAGTTATTGCTGTTAGTTTGTGGGGCTGCGTCACGTGAGTCTGAGGACTTTGATTGCTGCGTCAATTGGATCTGACGACTTTTGTTTGCTCTTTTTGCGAGTAGATGGCGCCACGATAGATCAGAAGGCTGCTTTTTTTCTTAATTCCGCCAGGATCACCAATGAAGTGTTGTTAATCCGGAGCACAGAATCCGCGACCCATGAATCCGAAGACCAGTAACATGACCACTAGACAAACGTGATCGCCTCTGTCTGGAGGCTGTTACTGGTTTATGCAGATACCACCGCTACATTATGTTTAATTCGAGCATTTTGGAGTGCTCTTTTGTGTATATCTAATAATTTTCGGATCACTGATGCCCTTCATGGTCAGTTACATGGCTCCTTCGTAGATATTTATGATAGTTACAGGATGCAATTGACATGTTACATGGCTTTTATTGGAACCATTTTGGTGCATGTTTTTTGATATAGAAAAATAACAGTAAATGGAATAGAAAGAAGGAAACAAAAATATTGCTTACCAATATGCAACATAGGAATTACGAAACAGTAACTTAAAATGTGACACTTCATGTACGTAATGTATTTTATTTATTGGTTGCAAATAACAGTCCAATAAATTATCTAAAGTAAGTATTGGATATGTGCAGAGATAGTTTTTTATACTATCTAGATCAGGTATGGGTATTAAGTCGATGGTTATCGACCGATGGATCGCCAACACATTTTGGGGTGACCGTCTTTATTCAGACCTGAGACGCGCATACTAAAAGAAACATATTTAAGGACCACCGATGCCAGATGAAGAATCTGCTTTTCACTATTGATGTGACTGTGTTTACTTAAGCAAATGATTCTATAAATGTGTAGACGACACATGCACCTTCATTGGAAGCGCTGGATGCTTAACACTTCTACTGTCACTGTAGGGGAAAAAAGGGATCACTGCGATACCAGACGTATAAATAAATTTTTCTAACACGTCGACTGAAGGAGAGAATAAGTTTTGACGATCAACTCTTCCGCGATAGTACGGGATTGGTTATTGAGACATCATCCCACATCCAGCGCTTCTACGGGTTCGAGTCTTAGCAATGATGTAATGTCGCGCGATAGCGCGAGACTGGACAGTGAAAAAATTAAGTGCATACGTCGGATAGTCCATACTCTGGAAAAGTTCGCCCACCTCTGATCTAGAGGAATATTAATGATGCTTTCTTGATTTTCGATACAATAACAAGAATTTCTGAAGATTTTTTTAATGAAAAGAACTTCAAAAGACGCTATTTTTGTAAAAGTATGAGTGATTTTTAAATGTATGAATTAAACTTCTTTTTCTCACACAATTTGAAAGCTCAAATTCCTCATTGGCGACATGTAGAAGTTTGTATAGTGGATTGTCAGCTCAGGATTCATCCTCATCACTTGACTGTGCTTCAAAATCCTAAGTTCCGTTATCAATATATTTCGTGTTATACTTCGGAATGTGATTTTAACAATTAATCAATTTAGAAAATTTGAGAAACATTAAAACATAATTGTTGAATACTTCGTTAAGAGTATCAGATAAATTATTTCTGTTTCAGCAAAAAAAGAGGATATTGTAAAATATTGTTTAAGAAAAAAAGCGCATTTAGCTTTGAAGATATTTTAAATAACAAACATAAAATAATTATTATATCAGAATTAATTATTGCGGACCCTTGACTGTAAAACGAATTTGTTTTCTATCCTCTTATGATGAAGTAGGGAGCGAGAAAAAAATAATGATAAGCGTTGTTTGCCATGGAATTTGTGATAAAAGCAATTTTTTTTAATTCTTTTCAATTCTGAGATTTCATTTTTCATTTCAACCCGAAAAATTGGAAAAAAACATCAAAAGTCAAATATGTGTCCTTTTTATGCCAACAATAAAAAGTTGCAATGTAAAAAAAAGTTATGTATGTATCTATAAGAGAGTACTGTGAAATTTTTTAAGACACAAAACATCATTTCTTACTTTGATAATTATTATGACAGTGGCTTTATTTTTATTATTGAATCTTTAGTTTGACAATGTGAAAACATAGCTGCTGCTGTTGTTTCTTATGCCACCTGATTTCGATTGCGGCAGATCCAGGACCACAAAATTCATCATGGCAAGGGACTGGATGGGCGCCTGTCGTTGGCCGAAGTCTTGAGCACCATACAGGTGACAGTATGATTTAGCTCGGTCCCACTCCAATTTTGAGGGAGAACATCTTGGAGGGGAGCTTTCCACTCCTTTCCACCAACCTCACGAGAGGACTTGAGAATCGACGGTTTCTTGGATTACCCCCATGTGGCAAAGGCACTATACATTTAGAAACATCCATGCCTTCTCCGGGATTCAAACTCAAGCCCTACGGCGTCAGTGTCACTAACCACTATACCGAATGGGCGAATACATAGCTTCTAAAAGTAGGGAATTTTCTTCATTTATTAGCATGGCATATTGTAAGGTTTTAATGCTCGTGTTTTTACACAAAATTGAACTAAAAATAATTACGTTTTCTTAACTGTAGGCAATTACAATTTCAAAATGCTTCTGATGCGAAAGTGTTAAGAAAAATATGACTTAAGTAAAGAAAAAGGTTCAAGAGTTTGAATTTATAAATTTTGTTTCTAATTCTAAGAGATAAAATGTTGAATAAAGGAAGTACAATTGAATAAAGCTAATTTATTTAATATTTTTAAAAATAAATTTAAAAAGTTCAAAATAAATATTTTTTATGACATACCCTAAATGTTGGTTTTGAACAAAATCCTATATAAAACTACTTACGGCATAAAAGATTTATTGAGTCTGGCCTGATATTGATATACATTCCTGAGTTCTTAAACTGATTGATTGATTGATTGAATATTAACGTCGCACTGTTCAGCTACACGAGGGCTTTTGGAGACGGACCACGTATTTTTGAACCATGGTCAAGTGACGTGGACGACACCTGAGATGGCACCCCCCTCTCCTAACTACCACACCACACCAACGGGAGGACGTTTCAGCTCTCGACAGATTTAACATGCATCGCTGCCCTACACGGCAGTTCTTAAACGGAACTAGCCTAGTTCGAAAACTAGACTTTCAGAAAATAAAATATAAACTAAAATACGTTTTTCTGTTTGACTTACTTCACGTGCTTTACGTAAACAAAATAATTTAACAGCATAACATTAAGTGGTAAGATATACAAGTTGCAACAAAAAATTCGTGCAGTTAGAATGTATCCTTAGTCGAAATTACGAAGCAGCTTCCTTAGTCGTTCATTCTAATCAGGAAATATTGCAATTGAAAACTTTTATTTCCTTCACCGGCTTCTTGCTTTTTGCGTAGTTTTGTATAAAATGAAACAGTGGAAGTTTCAGTGGTTTTCACAGGTTTCTTTCCTTGTTTTATTTTATCATCAACTAAAATAAAACGATAATACTAGATAAATAGTGATGGTGCTTTTGTGTGAGTGTTGCTCAAATAATATTGGAATTCAAGTTAGTATTTTCTTGGATTTATTGATAACATTCGATAAACTTCAATAAAACAAAAGTTAATAATTTAAATTAAAAAGTTAAAATAAGCCAAGCTCCAGATTAACCCTTAGGCAGAATCCGTTACATATGGTTTTCGTCGAAGTAGACCACGCGGGTCTGAGCGCGTTGACATCTATGCTCCACCCACTCAGGGGGCCATAATTCACACCATCAACTTTCTTTTGGCTCCAAAAAAGAGTGAAAAAAGTGGCTATATCAGTTTAATTTGACACACTAGGATATGAAAAGCTCTTTTTAGGTTTTGGTAAATGTGTATTTAAATGATGCAAATTATTATCATTCGTCATTGGTAATTTTTTAATATTACACATTCGAATTTTCTGACAGATTTTGTCAATTTTGTAGTATAGTTTTCTTTTTAAAGTGTAATAGCAAAAGATGCGAAAAAAAATTAATAACTTTATATTCTCATGTGTTTAAATAAGTATTTATCAAAATCGTAATAAAACTAATACTTATAGACCATAAAAGACTCACTTAATATTTCCAGAAATAAAGCCACTAAAAATCAAAATTTAAGAGTACTTGTAATTTTTTTTAAAATATTGATTTGTTCTAAATAAAGACATTCATAGGTGAGAAATGATTTATGTATAATCTAACCTTACAAAGATATATTTCTAAACTGTTATTCATGTTCTTATACTTCATGGTTAATTTGTCTTCATTTGTGGTTGATAAAATTAAAAAAAAAAGTTTTTTTTAAAGTTTATAAGATATTACATTATTCCTTCTCATTTCTGATCTTTGCAGATCATATTTGTACATAAAACGAAATATTTTTATTCTGAGGTCCTTGCACTAAATAAACTTCCCCATGAATGTTTCGCCAATACAATACTAAACTGCCTGCTCCAGCCCAAATGGTAAACATTGATTTCAACCCATCACAGCGAACGACTTCAACTGACCACTTGTTGACCAATACAACGAGTTCACTGCCCTAGTTGTGCCAGAGTTAATAACGTTTCCTTGCGTTAAATAATATTAAAGACTTGAACCTCACGAATTTATGAAATGCATAACTATTTACAGAAAGACGCTATTCATAACTTATAGCCTAATTTTTGTCATTTTATTTCCAAGGAATTTCGACAAAATGATGTACATAAAACTAATTTTTAATGTATAAAGTTCAAAAAAATCAACTAAAGCTCAAATGTGAAGTATAAATACTATAAGAATAAAAACTGTCTCTAGAGTGAATGTGTAGAGCTCTATGAATCTTCTCGCCAAAAATAGAGCAGTCACTGTATCAGTCTCAGGTCAAAAGGCGTCGTAAATTCCTCCTATATAGAGTATTTTATCTAGAATACAGTAATCGTAAACCTAGTTTTTCCTCTGATGAATTTATCGTCGCCAGGAAGTGGGTCGCGTAGAAGTGAATTTCATGAATGAAGTTTTATAGCATTACTCCATTCATTGTTTTATTTATTGAATAATTTGTTGTGGAGCTTTATAATAACAGGAAGGATTTTGGGTTATTTAGTGAAATATGGAATATTCTGATGAATAGTGCTTCGTCTTTCGCTAGCGTTAAGGTATCCGACTACGTTCGGAATTGTAATTTTGCAAAAGCTTACAAACAAATATTTAAAAAAGATATTTAGTGTTTTTTATATCAGAATACACGTATAAAGTTGTGTTTCAAGAATATTATTACAATAAAAAATTATTTAAATGCAATATTTTGGCGAATAATGAACTTAGAATTATTTATTTTCTCAAAACGTTCTCCTTTTATGAAAAGTTCTTCTATAATAATAATATTTTGCTAAAATATAGCTAAGATTTCTCCAGAGAGCCTGAACTAGGATTTTATAAAAATTCACATTATTTACAGAGTTGCAATCAATTGAAATACTTATCGGTGTTTTTTTGGTAAAATTTCTCCACTCTGATGTATTAAAATATGAATAAATCCACTTCTAAGTTAAATATTTCAAACATTCTAGCCCAGACTCTGTACAGAAGTGTGAGCTATATAGACACAAAATATTATTATTATAGATTCCTTTTCCATAAAGGGAGAATGCTTTGAAAATAAATAATGCCAAGTTCATTTTCTGCCAAAATATTGTACTTAATTAACTCTCTTTATTGTAATAATATTTATAAAAAATTTCATACGTCTATTCTAATCTAAGTGAAACTGAATATTTAAAAAAAGATTCGTTTTTACGCCTCTTCAAAATCACGGTTCCGAATGTAGTCGGATACCTTAAAAGAATGGAAGGGATCCAAGTTCGTATGCATTTTGATAATCTTACATTCATTCATCACGAGATCTCCTTTACCATTACACCTACAGACTTAAAAATTTGACAAGGACCTTTTGTTGAGTAGAGATCCGCTGAGAAAGTTTTCGCTTCACACATCTGAAAAATAGGCTTCTTTTTGTGGATAGGATAACAGAGTTACCTCTAAATATTGCTGGTTCTGTATCATGTCATCGCTTTACTACGCAACAAATGTTTTATTACTACCACGCGGATCGATGGGAATAACGCAATTAGTGATATCGATGCCATAACCTTTCGTGTGTAGTGGTCACACAGAGTCCAACATTACAATGTCATTTAAATGTTTACACATAAGCATTCATCTCTTTGAATAAAAGGATTGGAATAAAGTCTATGCTTAACCTGCCTAAGATTGTGACATTAGGAGCAGATTTTACCCAAACTGATGATTCTGAATAACAAATGTTATGACACACTAAATCGCACTGATTTTCAAAGTCCAAATTTGGAGCAATACGGTATTATCTTAGTCATATATCTGGGATTCAAAATAAAATATGATGCCTACTTGTAAGAAATCATTTCGTAATTCTAGTATAATGCCTCTCTTCGAGTCAATAAATTGCATAAATTAACTGCTTCTGGTATCTTAGACAGTACTCAAATTGCACCTATCCCGTTAACTTCGAAATGCGATATATTTTTCGAAGCGGTCGGTTTAAGTAGACGGCTTATTCATCCAATATTTCATCAATAACAACTTTAATGTTGTCTCATTTTTCTCAATATTTATGTATTACACCATTTCAAGTCACTGCATCCTTGTTACTTACCTTATTATATATAATCGAAAATCGAACTCAAAATTTCGTAGATTCATAATACAACATAGATTTTGTAATTTTGTAATTGTTGATTTTTCCTTTGTTTCGTAAATTTCCATGGTTATTGTCATTTGTTCTTTTTAGTCGCCATCAAGTTTCGAGAATGTTTTATTTTAAATTATTCTCTTTTTGATTCATAAGTTTAAAATGGGTAGAAAAAACATGATTAAATAAAGTAATTTCATTTCATATATATGTATATACTAGCCGTTACCCACCCGCTTCACTGGGTATTTCACGATGTTATATATATGTATACTGTTTACATATATATTAATTATTGATATCTAGCATTAAGAATTCGATTGTATTGAAAAATATATTTAAAGCTGCTGTTACACTCTCGCCCCTTGATATAAAAAGAACATAAATTATAATATCTAATTTCTATTTATATCTAAAATAGAAGTAGAAAGATTTTTTTCGCTCACTTAACCTAATAATCAAGTGGATTTCTACCAAAGCAACTTTCAGTGGATCTCTACTCCATAAAATAAACATGCGTGCTAAATTTCAAGTAAAAATCTAACAGAGCAAAAACGGAATTTTTATCATCAATACCTCGTTGACAGCATTCTTAGTGGATTCCAATTCAACAAAAGAAGCATGCAAATCAAATTTTATTATTATAGTCTTAGCAGTTCGAGAACGGGAATTTTGTCCATCAATACGCCCCAATAACTATCCCCGCTTCCCCCTGGAGTTGATTTCCGTAAAATCCATTCTTAGTGGAACTCTATTGCATCTAAAGAAACGTGCTCAACAAATTACAAGTAAATCAGTTAAATTCAAAAACAGGAATTTTTCTATAACACGCCTTAATCCCTCGCAACCCACTCCTTTGGGGGTCCATTTTCGCAAAAATCTTTGTAAAAGGAACTTTATTCCATGAACGGAACATACCTTCTAGTTTTCAAGCAGGTGGTTCTATTAGTTGAAAAGCGGGAATATTTATCTATTACGCCCCTTAATCCCCCTCAGTGACCCTTGGGGATCAATTTTCCCCAAAACTATTTTGTAGCGGATCTCTACACCATGAAAGGAATTCTTTTAACAAATTTTAAGACTGTACGTCTAATAGTATAAAAATGGAAATAATTATCTATAACGCCCCTTATGCCCCTGCAACGCCACTTAGGAAACGATATTCACAAAACCCATCTTACGGCATATCTCTACTCAGTGAATGGAATCTGCTTACTCAATTTCAAGATTTTACGTCTAATAGTTTAAAAAAGGAGTTAATTGCCTATAACGCCCCTAATTCTCCACAACGCCACATGGGGTCGATTTTCACAAAACCCATTTTGCAGCGGATCTGTACTCTATGAATGGAATCCGCTTACCAAATTTCAAGACTGTACGTCTAATACGTTAAAAATGGAAATAATTATGTATAACGCCTCTTAAGCGCCCTCAACGCCCCTTATAGGTCGATTTTCGCAAAAATCCTTATGTAGGGAATCTCTACTTTATGAAAGAAATCTGTGTACCAAGTTTCACGACTGTACATCTAATAGTTTAGTAATGGAAATAATTATCTATAACGCCCCTTAAATTCCTGTAACGCCCCTTGGGGTTCGAACTTTGCAAAATCTGTTCTTAGCTGACGTCTACTCCATGAAGGGAACCTACCTATCAAATTTCAATTTTGTAGGTTTAATAGTTCCGGAGATATCGTGATTAGTCAGTGAGTCACAGTCAGTCAGTGAGTGAGTGAGTCGCTTTTCTCCTTTATATATATAGATACAAACTTGTACTCCAGAAACCGTAAATGTTTATTTGCCGAAAGTAAGATAGACAAATATGTTTACAAACAATTCTCAATTTTCGTAACTAAATACACTGCTGTCTGTAACGGATTAGAGATTTCGAAGAAAAACTTATTGGTTAAATATCATCATATAATGCGAAGGGGATATATATATATATATATATATATATATATATATATATATATATATATATATATATATATATGATATAACTGTCTCATTCGACTTGATGAACATGAAGAAATCAATAATTTATCTTGCCAGCGAAGCGGGAAGTAATCACCGTGGCACAACATTGAAAAAACGATTAATTTTTTTATCAACTTCGCACTATACCTTGTGGTGCCATAAGTTTTGGTACAATTATAAAGGATTTATGAGGGTAAAGGGATTTTTGCAATTTTTTTCCCCAAGGTTTGGTAACAGCGCTAGCATCCATTCCTAAGTGAGGGGTAGTCTGCAATATTTTATACAACGTGTCACTTGTTTTTTTTTCGTGTCGTTGGGGTGTAGAAGACCGTTCAACATGGCAGATACATTGTCGATCTGCACCAAGAAGGAAAGAAGGATAGTAATTTTCTTTCTTTTGCGCAAGATGTGAAACCTGCAGAAATCATTCTTCGCATGCAAGCGCAGTATGGTGCAGTTGCTTATCGCGGAGCAAGAGCTTCGAATGGATAGAGCACTTGGAACAGGAAAAAACTTATCACACTACAACGAAAGATAAGTCAGTCTAGCGACGTCAACCACTGAGGGTCGTCGTAGTTGAGGGTACAGCAGTGTTTCTCAAACTTTCAATACTGGCGACCCAATTTTCATTCATAATTTTTCTCGCGCCCCCCCTGTACAACAATGATGTATTTATTGCAATAAAAATGCACTTTGAGAGAAAGACGCTTAAGTTACAATACGATCTTAATTATAAACCGTACAAATTAATACGATAAGTATATTAAATTTTGTATATGTAACTTTTAAGTAATATATATTTTAAGAAAATTACTTAAAATATATATATATATATTACTTACTTATTATTATGTTAATTTTTCTTTCTCTAATTTTTAAATTGGAACAGATAGCAAAATGATATATTTAATTAATGATTTATTTCTCCTTCAGCATTCGTTTCTCAAAGTACAAATGTCATTAGAAAAATAGCCTAGTCTATGTTGCTCTCTATCATATCCATCACATTTGGCATTATAGGGTACGTTTGCGTTAGTCTGGGCAACCTATCGGACGTCTGCGAAAAACATGTAAAACCTCGTACAATTCCAGTCAGCTTTGGTCGACTCGATACTTCTATAGCTACCGAATCTAGCCTGAGAATGTACGTTTTTTTAAATTTACACGTTAATTGTAATTCACGGTAATTAAGTATTTACGGCAGTAGATTAATACAAAATCATACACACATTTTTAAGTCGTAAGCAAACATTCCTCGATAATGAAGGATCAACAAGTACACAGACGAGCATGGTTCCGAAAATTAAATCAAGGCAATAAATATTCTCAAAAATACTTAAATTTTGGATTTACTACCAATGAAGTAAATGATGGGAAAAAAAGCCCTAGCTGGTTATGTGTCAAAACTTACAAATCTGAAGAACAAAATGAGAAATTTGTCTCTAAAACCATGTAAAATCGTTTAACCATGTTGGCAAAGAATTCAAAAAGCATTTTCTGGATGAGGACAACTTAGTAGCAAGTTACGAGTGGATTAGGGATCTATTTCAAGATACTCCAGAAGGACTCTCAACTTCCGAAGAGAAATAAATCTTCATACATTTCTCATCCAGTGAAAACTTAAAAGGCAATTTTGTAATAAATCGGTCTTTGAATTTTGGGTAAAGATGAATGATGAAATTCTCTGTACTGAAAACAAAAGCACTTCGTATAATACGAGTATTACCATTTTCAGCATCCTACCTTTGTTAAACCGAAATTTTCTGTGGTGGCTGCTTTGAATACAAAATATAGATCTCAGCTAAATATAGAAAAATAGACTCAGAGTGTCAATTTCTGATATTAAACCTTCCTTTGAAAAACATTGCTCTACAAGACAAGCCCATGAAAGTCCATAATAATTATCAAACTTGTTCTTAATTTAGTATTAAGAAATTATTTATAAAATACCTTCTTCAGTACTAATACATTAAACGTATACTGGCTGAAACACCAGCTCTTCGACCGAGTTCATTTTTTTAAAAAATAAAACATTATTATTGATATAATAGCTGAACTGTAAGGAGAGTAAAACTGCGTGCACGACATTGTATACAAAAATGTAAAATGATATTTTTAGATAAATGCTATAATTGTAAATAACTGTTTAAAAGAACTGTAATTTTAAGCCTCACATAATTAGCATTTAGAATTAATGTTAAATAATGAAAAAGAATATAAAATTCCGATAAAGAATGATTGCGTTACTTTTTAATATTTAAAGCGAGAAGACTTCAAAATGTTTTAACCCGGGAGCAGGCACGCACTCGATACTAACGCTAATGTTAGTGCGGGGGAACTCAGTCACCCCAATCATTTATTTACAATTATTTTTACTCTACACGATAAAAATCGGAATTCCAGTGAAAAATTTAATCAAGAGAAAGTATACTTACCGGCTTTCAAGAAATATTCAATTTTTCTTTGATGATTTGAGAAAAAATCCAATAAATCACTGAACTAAAATGATTCAAAAGTTCAAGACCTTAATAAAGGACGCAAATCAGAGACACTTTTATTAATACTACAGAAATGTTATTTTCTGGCAAAGCTGTCATATTTTGTTCCAAGTTATTGTAGTTTTAATGAGCTTTCATGATCGAGTGAGGGAATATTAACGTCGCACTGTTCAGCTACACGAGGCTTTTGGCGACGACCTCGTAATTTTGAACAATGGTGGACAAGGACGATACTTGAGCTGGCCTCTTTTAATTACCACACCACTCCAACAAGAGGACGTTTGAGCTCTTGATAGATTTAACGTGCATCTCTCCCCTACATGGCGGGTCTTTAGTGGTACTGGGCTCGAATTCGCGACTCCTTTGGTAATCAACAAATAGCAAGTGGAGCTTTTTCTTTCTTGTGTCTTTTTGACAAGGCGAACTGAACCTTGTGGTACACTTATGGCTTCATATTTTAGGTTGATGGAGTTCTTTAGGAAGCATTTGAAAATTTTCCTTTCGTTTCATGTTCATGGCGTTTCTCAATCATGAAAAACATGTATTTTTTCAGCAGGTTTTTTTAATCAGTTCCAACTTCCCTCAATAGAGATCACAGATGTCCACCGCTCCCGGTTTAAAAGTGTATTTAGAAAAAAATACGAATAATCTAAATAACCATACCAGTAAGTTTGAAGGTCAATCAAATGATTAACAAATGCATTATGCAGCCTGGCTGAAAAGTGAATAATGTCTTCCTTTTCTTTTTTTACAACTAATGTACAGTATTTCAATAATAATTACAGTGATTAATTGTTTATCTTCTTAGAATTTTCTGGGTTTCGTTTTTCTTTTAACGAGTAATATTTTATGTTAAAACGTAATAAAGAAAATCTCTCATTGTGGAAATACAGCAAATTAAACAAAATGTTTTTTTCTTTAATTTGGTTTTGGGATCTAAGACAGCTATTTGATGACGGAAAAACGCCAAATGGCAATCATAAATTATATCAGTGTTGTTGTGTATTTTTTCTATTATGGATGAAAGTATTTTGTTCTACTTCTCGTTCCGGTTATTTTTTAAAAAAAATCTTGAAATTTTCGATATGCTCGCGCCCCCCACACTTTGAGAAGCACTGGGGTACAGTGATGGAAAGGATGGCTAGTATCCAGCGAAAATTCTACACGATCCGCAAGCAAAAAAGAAATCTCTGACCTCCTTTCCTTCATGGTGCGGATCGACAATGGTGCTGCCATGTTGAACAGTCTGCTACACCTCAACGACTACGGGAAAAGACGAGTGACACTTAGTATAGAATTGTTGCACACTACCCTTCATTTAGCTTTGGATACCAGCGCTGTTACTAAAACTGGGATAAAGACATTGTAAAATTCCCTTGACTTTTTGACTTACTCTAGTATAATAAAATCTTTGCTATCTCAAATCTAAAAGTAAATCTTAAATTTTCATCTCATCTTTAAATTTAACATATTGTACCCCTCTTATTCAAAATGATCGCCGTTTAACTTCACACGGGCTTAACGTCTTTTTGGCTAATCATCTGTTCGGGAACGCATTACCTCCATGCGAATTTCTATCGCTGCTTTCTTTAATGAACGCCCAAGACTGCGCCAATAGGGATATCATTTTTAACACACCTTTTACTCCAATACTGACCATAATTTATTAGCAGATTTAAATTAGGTCTGCTTGAAGACCAATTTTCGTGTTCTGTGAAATCCAACACATTCTTTTTCAACTACCACAGGAAAGTTCGTTTTCATTGAATAAGTTAAAGTTCAGGGGCTCCGCTGTCGGTCTTAAGTTAGTTTCTTGCTAAACTTTTGTCATGCTTTTCACGCCTTTCTTGCAAAGATGAATTTCTGAGACGCTTTCATAGCTGGCACTCACTAAATCATTGCCGAAGCTGGATGATGAGCTCTCAACAATCATTTCATATTCCCATTAGCTTTCTGGCTATTTCTTGAGTATACATGGTCATTCTCTCGTGGTCGATAGATTCTCCAACTACAAATTTGTCTTGTTCGTAAGCAGAATTCGAATGTGGCCGTTATGAACGCACCATCGCAACAGCAGTGCTTTTGCCTTAAGACAGTGCTTCTCAAACTGTGGGGCGCGCCCCCCTGGGGGGGCGCGATAACCCTTCGAGGGGGGCGCGAGCATCTTGAAAATATAAAAGGCTTAAAAAATTATTTTTTGGAATGAAGTAAAACAAAATGCTTTCTGAAAAAATAAAAAATACACATTTACACTGATATAAATTATATATATCGTCTGGTTTTCCACTTTCAAAAGATTCCACTTCAAACGCTCATTAGCTATCTTTGATCCCAAAACCAAATAAAAAAAGATATTTTGTTTGCTTTGCTGTAATCCCGCGATGAGAGATTTTTTTATTACGTTTCTTGTGTAACCTCTAGAATAGTACTTTTGATTATCATCTCTTTGACCTTCAAACTTACTGGTATGCTTAACTCCGTCTACTTTTCTTTTGGGAAAGTTGTAAATAATATTTTTCTGTTGCTTTTTCCCCCATGTAAATGAGTTTTATGATGTATGGATAAGCATATTGAGCACTTTGAAGGATTAATTGGCCAAGATATATTTTATGAGTAATCTGAATTGCATTATAAAAAACGTTTTACTCAATTATTTTTTTATAACTGACATCGATGTTTTTGTATCGAATACATTTTTTTATGGGAGCGGTCGCATGAGGCGCTGAATCACTCCAAATTCTGGTAAAACTGTGTTTATTCGTTAACAGTTTCTTGACAGTATCCTCCGATATGACAGTCTTAATGGAAACTAAAATGAATTTGACACATTTATACCTCTTTTTTGAGAGTGGCAAACGGTTTTTTACAATCAAGGTACTTGTTTTGATCGAGTTCCCTTCACGACCACTTTTGTTCAGAAATATTTTCTATGAATATGCTATACTTTCCCCTACGATTAACTTTGTGGTTTTAATTGCTGTGTTGTACAACTTATTATGGTTTATAAATGTAAATGAGCAGAATATAAAAAAATGGGGCATCTGTGATCTCTCTATTGAAGGAAGATGAAACTGATCAAGTAATTTAAGAACCTGATGAAATAATGCATATTAATCGTGATAGCGAAAGTAAATATGACAAAAGTGATAGACATGAAACGTTTGAGTTGAATTGTAATTTTCAAATGCTGCCTAAAGAACTCTATCAAGAAAATTAAGATATCAAGAAAACTAAGAAGCCATAAATGTAACACTTCGCCTTGTCAAAAAGACACAAGCAAGAAAAGGTTACACATGCTATTTGTAGATCATCAAAGAATAGAAAAATTACAATAACGTGAGCAAAATATGACAGTTTTGATTGCAAATAACGTTCTTGTATTGTTAGTGAAAAGTGTCTGTGATTTATGTTCTTTATTAAGGTCACGCACATTTGGAACGGTTTCTTTAGTTTTATTGGATTTTTCTCAAATCATCAAAGAAAAATTAAAAAGTCCTTTAAAGTAGGTAAGTATATTTTCTCTTAGTTAAATTATTCACTGCAATTGTGATTTTTATCGAGCACAGAAAAATAATTATAAAAAAAGGATTGGGGTGACTTGGTGAAGTGATCGCGCGACCATTAACGTTAGTGTGGAGTGGGCGCCTGCTTCCGGGTTAAAATATTTTGAAGGTTTCTCGCTTTAAATATTAAAAATAACACAATTATTCTTCATTGGAATTTTTCATTCGTTTTCCTTATTTAATATTAATTCTAAATGCTAATTCTGTGAGGCTTAAAATTACAGTTCGTTTTAAACTATTTATTATAATAGGAGCATTCCTTTAAAAAATCATTTTATATTTCTGTATGCATTGTTGTGCACTTGGTTTTACTCTTCTTACAATTAAGCTATTATATCAAGAATAATGTATTATTTTTTAAAAATAATCGCAGAACGGGTACTTCAGCCAGTGTACTTATAAATGTATCAGTACTGCACAATGTATTTTATAACTAATTTATTAATACTAATTTAAGAGCAAGTTTAATTATTATTAGTGACTTCCTTGTCTTGCAGAGCAAAGGTTTTCAAATGAAGGCTTAATATTAGAAATTGACACTCTGAGTTCTTTTTCTATATTTAGCTGAGATCTATATTTTGTCTTCAAAGCAGCCACCGCATAAAATCCGGTTTCACAAAGGTACGATGTTGAAAACGGTAAAAGTATACGAAATGCTTTTGTTTTCAGTTCAGAAAATTCATCATCTACTTCTGCCCAAAATTGAAAGAGAGTTTTATTACAAAATTGTCTTTTAATTTCGCCACTAGATGTGAAATCTATGAAACTTTCTTCTTCGGTAGTGGAGAGCCCTTCTGGGGTATTTTTGAAATGGATCTCTCACACCCATTCGTAACTTGCTATCAAGTTGTCCTCAGCAAAAAAATATTTTTTAAAATTTTTTGCTAACATAGCTAAATGATATTCAATAGTTTTATAAACAACTTCCATGTGTTGTTCTTCAGTTTTGTAAGTTTTTACACATTTATCCGCATTTTCAAACGTTTCTAGGTTTTTTTTTAAATTTCGGCTCCATAACTCTAATTTTCTACAAAAAGCATTAATTTTATCACTCGTGTCAAACATATGTACATTTGATCCTTTTGAAGTTGAAAAGATTCAATATATTTAATTTCTCAAATATATCGACTAAGTAGCTCAACTTCATCAGAAATAAATCATCTCGAAATTTCTCAGCTTCCGGTAGGTTTTCCTCTTCTAGAAAAATGGTAATTTCATTTCTTAATTCATAAACACGTTGTAAAAATTTCCCGCGTGATAACCATCTTGCTTCACAATAAAATAGCAACGATGAATGCACTGCGCCCATGTCTTTGCAAAGTCCAGAAAAGATTCTTGATTTTAGGGGATCTCATTTTTATGTAATTTACTACAGTCACAACTGTCATTAGCACAATATTCAGGCCAGGACTAATTTCTTTGGAAGCCAGAGCTTCTCTGTGGATCATACAATGTGTCCAGATGCACAGTGGAGATTTTTGTTTCACAAGTGCTTGTATACTTTTAAATCTTCCTGACATTGTACGAGCACCATCGGTGCATATTCCGACACAATTTTTCCACTCTATATTTGCCTCGTTTATAAAATTATTTAAAATATCAAATAATGCTATTGCTGTTGCTTTAAGTTTTATTGGTTTACAAAAAAGTAGTTCTTCTACCGCTGACATACCATCCCAAAATCGAACATACGCAATGAAATGAGCATCTTTATTGCTATCCGTTGCCTCGTCAAGCTGAATTGAAAACAATTTATCACGCAACTTACCGAAAAGCTGTTGCTCTACATCTTCAGCCAAGCGATATCATCAATTCGACGGGAAACAGTATCATTTGATAGGGGTATGGACTGCAACTCTTTGGCAAAATTGTCTCCAAACATAGTTTCTACAATCTCAATTGCTGCAGGCAAAATAAGCTCTTCGGCAATAGTGTGAGGCTTTTTACATCTGGCTATTTTATATGATACTTTGTAAGAAGTAAGTAAAGCTTTTTCATTCACTGACAAAGTTATAGTGATTACCGTTTAGATATAGAGCTAACACCTGCTCATATTTTCGACTGTCCAGCTATTCTTAGTGCCCTACAAGAAATAAGGGTCCTGTTTTAGTTAAAAAACCTCTATGTGGATAATATTGAACAGACTACCAGAATAGTCATCTAGGCCCATGGTACTGTATGATTTGCTTCCGGCATGGATACGACATCACCATCAACTTTAAAGAATGAACTGAATTAAAAAGATTATTAAAAAAACTAATGAGCCAAAATAGAAAATAAAACTGACACGTAATCATTTGCAAGTCTTCGAAAAAACCCATAGCTGTACAAAATAAGAAGTTGATAAAGTTGAAGTAAAAACACTGTAATTATTCTTATTGTTCGATCGCTGTGAAATCTGTCAAGTTTTGCTTATCACTTGAATGCACAAGCCATTGACAAGGTATGAAGAAAACCGAAATAAATATTTCAGTTAATGTCATTCATGCAGGGATTTAATTTAGCTTTATTAACTCACAGCGAATTTTACTTTAGATATAGTAACTATTAAATCTCATCATCACTTTATTTTTTAAACGTTCCCCTTTATTTTAAAAGGAAACTATTTTATTCTTATAAAATAATTTTCTTAAAAATTCCGCAATTGGTAGATATTATTTTTAAAAATGCTATCAGTGGAGAGCCTACGCATATATAAATCAGGTTTTATCTTTTATTTATGAATAGTTGAATTCTTAAAAAACAATTTTATGAAAAATAATTTCAATAAAAATTTTTTAATGCTTATTTGTTCAAAAGAAATATTTTTTTCTGCATATTGTATTAATTTTATGCATGCAATGTACGTCTTTTGAAGCTTTTATTTTGATAAATACGTATTTAATTGGAATGAATAATAAATCTTTGAACTTATTTTGAGATAAAAAATATTATTTATAAGTATTGAAAAATAAAAAAAAATAATACTAATAAAATTTCAGCTTTATTTCAAAAGTTTTACACGATTTTAGGGTCATAATTTAAGAGGACCTTCATCTAAAAGTCCTTTTTTTCCAGATACTCACACACACATTACCATTTTTTCTGAAGTTATTTCACCGTAAATTCTCCAGCGGACTTCACCCTTTTCATGAAAGCTCTTTTTGCTTCTCTTTTGATAAAAGAAGTATCTTTATTTAATTTCTTTTGGATAAAAAATTTAAAAGCCTTTCGCGAATATGCGAAATTTCTTCAAATATAATAAGGTTTCTCGAAATATTCAAGCAATTTAATGTTATAAAGTCTTTCTTTCGTTCTTTTTAACATAAAAAAGCAAATACTTGAGATTCTTTTTTTTCCTGCGGATCCTCTTTTTGCTGCCGAACCTAAGACGCTCTTCCCAAAGAAAAGATTACGTTCTACAATTCAATTAAAATATGACTTTAAATAAAGAATTAAAGCACAACCCCCCCTATAAAAAAAGAATTCATTGGTATATTTAAAAAAAAACATTATTCCATTCCGAAAAATAAATATTAACGTCGCACTCTGTTCAGCTACACGAGGGCTTTTGGTGACGAACCTCGTAATTATGAACCATGTGGTCAAGTGACGAGGACGTCATTTAACCATGGTTCTACCACTCCTAACTACCCCCCACGGGAGGACGTTTGAGCGCTTAACTGATTTAACGAGCATCGCACCCCTGCACGGCGGGTCTTCAGTGGAACTGGGCCTCGAACTCATGACAAACCAGCCACTAGTCCATTACCTAGACCACTAGGCTACCGCGAACACCTGCAAAAAGAAATGGTTGATTTAATAGATTATAAAATGAGTGAAAAATGATTTATTGAATGAAAGGGATTAATTTTATTATAAACTAAAAAAAGACTAACTTAAAATGGATCCACGGATTATTACATTCTGATGAGTAGTTCTGTAACAATAAGGCTGGACACGCTGTACTGTTTTTAAAACAAATTATTTGTGAAATCAAATAAATAAATATTAAATACATTTAAGAACCACATGTTGTATTAATTTAAGCCTTCAGAATACATAAATTTATGGAATGAAAAGAATTCGAAATGAAACGTTGAAATGTAAGTCGGCAAAAGGGTTTAACATATTAAATTTAACACCGAAGTGTATTAGATATTTTAAAAACAAATTTGTTCATTAAACAATTTTCATATACAGTGGGTGATCGGTTAACGAACACTTTCAAGAAAGAATTTTTGTGTTTGGACAACGAACACATATTCGGAGGTGATCAGGGAGACATCCTTAAATTATGGATGAAATTTTGACAACAGCTAGAGATCTGGAATTGAAGGTGAACGAGGATGACATAGAAGAGCTCATAATGGGACATGAAGATGAACTGACGATAGTAGAACTCCAAGAAATTTTGAATGAAGAACACCAAGAAACACAACGAAATGTGTCTCCTTCTGAACAAGAGGAAGACGAAAGAGGACCAATGCCGACATCTGCCATTAAAGATCTTTTGAAAAAGTGGGATACTGTCAGAGCAATGGTCTAAGAATGGCACCCAAACCAAGCTGATGTCAGTAGGGATGGGGATCTTTACAACGACAATGCTATTAATTACTTCCGGAAAATCCTGAAAAAGAGAGAAAAGCAATCGACATTGGACAAACGCTCCATAGCAAAAAATGAAAAGGACTGATTAATATGCAAGACTATATATGTATGTATTATTTTTTTAAAAACTTACTAAGAAATTATACATTTTTTAAAATTTAATTTTTAGGGTCTCCAGAACGAATTAATCGATTTCACACAGAAGTCTATGGTGAATCAATGATCGGTTAACGAACAATTCGGATAGTGAACATAGTCTTGGAACGGATTATGTTCGTTAACCGATCACCCACTGTACAATAAATTTAGCTTTATAAAAAAATTAAATTAACTATTTTGATTATGAAATAAATTCTAAAAAAGTATATGTAATTATAAAATATCCTTAAGATTAAAAAAAATGTTGTTAGAGTGCAATAATTTAGAATTTGAAAAAATTGAACAGCTAATGAAAACACAAAAAATGTATTAAAATAGTTTTTGGTTACTTAGAAGCTAATTTTGATCCAAAATACGTTATGAATATAAGTGAAACTAAATACTTGTTATAGAAGAATTTATCTACCTATTGATATTAAAATTTTCGATTAAATGTTTTATTTTAAATCAAAAAATAAATAATTTTCCAAATAAGTTATGTGTAATATTGTGCGTAATACAAATCTGTATACTCAAAATATTAACATTAATTTGTCACTTATAAGCCTTTAATAAAAAAAAATATCGGTGCAAAGCACTGATATTGAATATCTTATTATAAAATGATAAATTTCTACTCCAAATACGCAATTATAAACAATGGGCCCAATTCATGAAGTCACACGATAAAAACAAACACGTGTTTTCGATTGAAGTAAAAACAAACATTAAACTAATTGTACTTGTTCTATTTTTGTAAAACTCAGATAAAATTTCATATTTCATGTTTGGGTAAAGATGTTTTAATGTTAGGAAAAAAAATTTCTTCAAAAAGAATTTTTTAAATTAAAAAAAAATCATATTTTTTATGCTAATACTTTTAATAAAATGCATTTTGTATACATATGTACTTTTTAAGAGAAAGTTTCTGCAAAGAGCAAAACTTGACAACACCGGAGCGCGTGAACTGATTAGTTGGAAACACTAGATAGTTTTTATCATGTGACAATGACATCGCATGTTTTTTAATTTATTGGCAAGAATCACGTGGCTTTCACTATCATGTGACTATGACGTCACATGAATTGAGCCCAATGGAAATCAATGAACTAGAACGGAGAGGATCTTTTTGAAAGGTCTCTTTAGTATTAAAAGGTATTTAGAAATTAAAGTTATTTTTTAAAAGAACCAAGGTATAGATTGTTACACCCAAAATTAAATTTGGGGTTCCTAATAACATATAAATAATCTTATTAAGGTATATGTATATATTTATATGCTTGCATTCATAGAAATAGATATAAAAAATTAAACGTACATATATTTTTTAGGCACTACATGAAAAAGGGATGCATTGATTTTGTAATTAAACATTAATATATAGTATATTTTGCATTGATTTTTTTTCAAAATATTTTCAGTTGATTATTAGATATATTATGTATGTATATTTTTTTATTGAGAGAAGAGTTTCTGATAACTGAAATAAAAACACCTTAAATTGCAAGTTATTTTAATTCTTATTACTGAAAAATTTTAATATCTAAGCTAATTAACTTGATTAAATGACTTTTCTTGGAGGGGAAAAACTACCAAAAAACTACATTAAATGTTCAAAGTTTTCGTTTTTATGTTATATTTTTTAATTCCTTATTAAAAAGAAAATCTAGATATTCGTGTGCCACTTTCACTAAATAATTTTGTAACTATATACAAAACAGATAAAATAATTCAAAATTTTCGCAGTATATTGTTCCTTTTATCGTAAAATATTGTTAATTTTCACAATTAAATTTATTTCTGTGCAAATAATACATAGATATTTGGAGAACGATGTTTTCAGGAAAAAAATTAAAAGCTACCACCTCCAACTCATAACGAGTTCTATAAAAGAGATGCTATTACTTTTTTCAAAGTTTATTTGTGATTTTTACATAGCTAATGCATTTGTGGAGAATTGATATTGGCATATAGAAGATATTTCACTTAGAAAAGTTTTCTGGAGTGATACAAAATAACAATACCCCTTCCTTAAGCCCCCTCAAGTTTGTTCCCAGAACAAAAACTTAACTTCTTCTATCTTTCATGGGGTCAACATATCCTAGCACCCATGAGGCTTCCATTGTATGAGATATGAACAAGGGTTTTCGCTTAAACCATCTGCTTGGTCAGCCGATAAGGTGACTGACCAGGACACAAAGGGTTGCGAGGGCCATAAAACTGTGCCTTTTCAGTACAGGGCGAGGCCTGCTCACAAGGAAAGAAATTGGCGACTAAAATAACATAAAGTCTTATCTAATGCATAAGTAATGCGACCGGGAATACTTTTTATTTGCTCTGGGATAATATCCGGATGCGCCCCATTTCATTCATCATTCCAATCATGGTGGTGCTCATCTTGGGCATTATATCGTTGATTATGTCTTTTCAATTAGTCTTAAAGCATAATATCTTATTTATTTTGCTGGGATATAGTTTTTTCCCCTTTGAAATTAATTTTTTTAAAGTTTTCCTAATTTTCAGTTCAATTGCGGGAGTTTAAGCTGAATCTGCCTAATCAAAGTGTTTGTTTGTCGGATATTTAAGATAAATATTTTAAAGTGAATATTTTTTATTTGTTATAATAGGTTTATTTAGTCACTAAGTGGCTTAGTGGAAGTGAATCACGCCTCCCCACCACAGGTTCGACGTTCAAACCCCGGACTGGGCCAGATCTACTCACCCCTTCACTGTGTTAATAAATGAGTACCAAGCTTGCTTGGGAACTTAACACTGGGGGTTTCGCGTCAGACTGACCACCTGAACGGAACATCTGATCATGAACATTAGGGCCCTAGGTCACGTACACCGATACGAGCACAGTAGGCCTTGGACCTTATGGGCTGTTGCACTGCTGAGTTAAGTCAAGGGGCTTAGTTTTAATTACCAATAAATTGTATATGGCCATTTTTCAAATGTCTACTTTTCCATATCCCTTTAAGACCCGAATAATTTTTATCTTCAAATATTAAATTCTTCTGGTTATTAATACTATATGGACCCTAATGACATTGGGGAAAATAATAAAAAAATCCCCCCACCCCTCTGTAATGTAGACGGTACCCGCACGATCGTGCGGGTTGGGCGTTATTTGTGAAACAGGTGACCCATGAAATTTTACGTGTTATACATTTTTAGTTCTAAGTTGATAGAAGAAACAATCTTAATTAAACTAAAATTGTTGCACAAATAAGGATATTTTATTGATGTGTAACTAACTCTTTTATTAATTCATTATTTATTTACTGCAAAAATCTTTTGTTTTGTTTTTGACAAGTATAAATAACCATTGCATTTTTCACAACATGTTTTCGAACTGCTTTCGTAGCTTTCAAATCTGCACTAGTGAGGCCTTGAAATGTCAAAATAGCTATACATGTCAAACCTTTTATCCTGGAATGGCAAGGATAAAAGCCATGACAAGTATAGCAGGTGGATTATAACGCTTCTATCTTTTTGCGAGTGGAAATACAACACTGTTATCTTCATAATCAGAAAAAATACTTTTGTTAGTAGGTGGAGAGGTTTTGATAACGCTTCAGATATCTCTAACTTAAATTTTAAGCGAATCATTTTGATTTTTAGAGGAATTTTATTTGATATTGTATCTTGTTTACACACAAACCAAGAATTTGCAACAGCTTAATCAATGTAATGAATGTGTTCAAGAGACTTTTATGGTAAAGAATGATCCAAAATTGTCTTTCCATTTCAAGTATTACCATGTATTTCTTCATCGCTCTTATCTGAACTTGATTCTCCTTCCAGTGTACGCGATTCATATGTTTTGTTCACAGCATTGTCATATACGAGAGATCACTAAGTTCTAATCTAAGTTCAATCTGATTTATACATCAATTGAAAAATTTCTTC
>BMAU01006368.1:0-375000 GCA_019973935.1 Trichonephila clavipes | reverse complement strand
CCGAACCCTAGAAGCCGCATCAATAGAGTAAGTATATAGTTAATATTGTTTCTATTTTACAATTATTTAAACATTAATACAGAAATTTGTATCTAAGTGATTAGAGAAATATATTGATAACTACCTTTTTACGACAGATAAAAAGAAAACGTGTTTTCGTTGTGTTTGAAAATAAAGCTAGATGTGTGCCAGCTGAAAGTAAGACATTGAACACAACCATCGTCTGTTGAGAAAAAGTAACACTTTGCACTTCCTGCAGACTGGCTCAATCGTTAGATTCGCGATTTTCTTACATACGACTACTCCAGAAGGAAAAACGTACAAGAATATCTAACAAGCACGATCGTGCGGGCTGGGTCTTAAATGGTTATAACGAAATTAATTTTTAAAAAGTGTAATTTTTTAAATTTAAAGGTTATTTCTATTTGCTTTTGATTCCCATTAAAAAGTATGAAATAAAATAATTACATGGCTTCTTGACCATAAAAACGAATTACAGTTACTCTTAATATTTTTATATTTATGTTAATTCACAAGCACCCAAATAAAATCTAAATTAAATTATCAAGAAAAGAAGTAGGCGCCCCGGTAAAAATTATTTTCGTACAAAGCTTTTTTTATCACTTATTTTTTCTCTCAAAATTTTAAATTAAATGTTATTTGCGTGTGTGTGAGCTGCCTGAGAATTTACATAAATATAAATATATTAAAAGTAACTTCAATTTTTTTGAGTGTGCTGGTCAAGAAGTCATCTAAATACTTTATTTCGTACCTTTTAGTGCGAATCGAGCGAATAAAAATAGCCTTAATGTATCCGACTACGTTTGGAACGGTGATTTTAAAAAAGCGCATAAATGAATAATTTTCGTGATATTTAGATTAGAATGTGTGTATTAAATTATCACTTATAGATTAGAATATATGTATAAAATTGTTTTAAGGACATTTTGAGAAAAAAAAGTTATTTAAATACAATATTACGGCAAAAAATTAACTTAGAATAACCTTTTTTCAAAATGTCCTCCTTTTGGACAAATGCTTCAATTATAATGATATTTTGTCTGTATATAGCTCAGACCTCTGTACAAAGGCTCAACTATGATTTTTGAAAAATTCACATTATTTTCAGAGTTATAACACATTGAAATAATTATTGGTGTTTTTTTTCTTAAAATTTCTCCCCTCTGTTGTCGTAAGACATGGATGAACCCACTTCTAAGTTATATATTTCAAAAATTCTACTTGAGTCTCCTTACAGAGGTCTGAGCTATATACAGGCAAAATATTATTATAATAGAAGCATTTTTCACAAAAGGAGAATATTTTGAAAATGGGTCATTCTATTTTCATTTTTTGTCAAAATATTGTACTTAAATAATTTTTTATTGTAATACTATTCTTAAAACAATTTTATGTATATTTTCTAATCTAAGTGACACTAAATATCATAAATATTATCCATTTATACGCTTTTGTAAAATCACGGTTCCGAACGTAGTCGGATACCTTAAAAATGAATCGTGAATTTGCTATTTAAAGAAGTTGCGTTTATAGTTTGAATTTATTTCTAGTTTTACTTCAAATGATGACTTATATATTGCTGTATTTAAAAAAAATGTAATACCTTTCTAGAAAAATATTGAAAGCATATCACAGAGAAAATTCTAATACAAAATAATTATTATTCTTATTAGAAAATAATATTTAATTTATTACATTAAATTCTGTAAAATTTCCCCCCCTAAAACACATAGTGTAGTAATTTTTAGTACAATTTTCTCTCCACTACCTATGTAGTTTAAAACCGCTTGAAAAGGTGCTCAAAATTCTTTTTCAAGCCTATTGCGAAGTAGTTTAAAAAGAGAATCCGTTATCTCTTCAAAAAAAGATAATTTTTCCCCACCCAACATCTTTCTTCAAAGGTTTTCTTGAAAAGACAATTTTATTCCAGCCAATATTTACTCCAGAAGATGATTAGGTTGTGCGCGAGTTTACCAGTTTGTTTCAGAACCAAATCGTTGCATATAGCTTAGAAAACCAAATTGAACTTAGATGGGTTTTTCGTGAAATAATGTTTGGGGAATCGGAACGTTTCAACCAAAGAGCTTTCCGCGTTGAAAAATGTTATTTCAGAAAAGAAATATATTTTATTTTTTGCTTAAAAATTCTTCCTGTACGTCGAAGGATATTTAAAAATTTAGAACATCTTATTTTATAGTGTGAAGGAAAAAAGATCGATGCCTTATATATTTGACTCAAAGGTTATTAATCGCTATTTTAATTATTACAATTTGGTGCTTACATATACTTCACATATTTTATGATATCTATCCATTTTTTTACCTGATACGGTCTTAAAGTCAACGAAGTGCATTTTCTGTCTTAGACTGCAATGGGCTCAATGCATGACGGTCACATGATAAAGACAAATACTTGTTCTCCGTTGAATTCAAAACAGGCATTAAACAAATTGCTCTTGTTTTATTTGTAAAACTTAGATAAAATTTCAAATTTTATAATTGGGTAAAAATGTTTAACTGTTATAGAAAAAAAAATTCTTCAAAAAAGATTTTTTTTAAAAAATTGACGTCACATGAATTTCCCGCTTCTAGAAATACTCAAATTCTTGCCTCTTGAAAGGAGAGAGACATTCTGAGATTTGCCAGCATTTCTACGAGAACTTTGCAATTCTGCAAAATTTCCATTCTACGAAATTGCCAATCCAGTAGATATACAAGATCCTGTTTCAACTCTATCAAAACTATTTTTAAATCGTTCCCTCATCAAAATAGAACAAAGTTAAAAGTAAATCCACATTATATAAATTTTACAAAAAGGCAAGTGTAAAGCATTGAGAGAAAAACACAAAATAATCAACATATTAGAGCAAAAATATCCGCAGTCAAAAATATTTTTTGAAGACCCACAAACAATTACCCTACCTATTAGCGCGATCTGTGAAAAAAAAAAGAGAATTGGTTTTTCGAAAAGACAAAACGGAGGTAGAGAATAATTTGAGAAGCAATTGTTTTCAATAGAACAAGTAATATAAAAAACAATTAAGTCAATTCCTACGTAGGTCAATAAAGAAAATCTTTATTTTAGTTACTTTTTATTAAGTAATTACAATTTATATAAATATGTATACACATATGACAGAATAACAATATTAAGTGGCAAAGTAGAAAGCGGTTTTCCTTGCAATTTTACATTTTCCTGTCTATATAGGGTGCTGGACTATTATTTTTGTTTGTTACTATTTATTCATTAATTAAATTTAATTATTTTAATAAAATAGTATAGTGTCCAGTGTCAACCACTACAAGTTAATAAAAATGTATTTGAACTTGAGTGGATGAATAAAAAGTATTTTATTAACGTTTCAAAATTTGAATAAGATCTATACATACATATATATATATATAGTCTAATTCTCTACAAACAAGAGATAAACATTCATCAATCACATTCGAAAAAAACACAGAGACAGTATAGAGGTCATACAATGAAGGACACTAGATTAAAAATTATAAAATGGATGCTGCAGTATTATAAACATTGCTGACTTAGGACAGCTAATATATAAAATAATTTATATAAAAGTGGGGTTGAACATGTTTCTTGGCCAGTCAGCCTTCCCCCTTTATGTAAATAATACTGAGCAAAAACCTATTGAAAGTAATGGATAGGGATATCTAAATACATTACAAAATAGAGATAACTTACTTAAAAATTGCACTTGAAAATGCAGAGCCCGCGCTAAATCTGAGTGCAATAAATAAGTTATTTCCAGATTCTGAACCCTAATGCAGATTCAAAGCATGTGAAAGGCTGAAATGTAGCACTTAAACAGAAGTATAAAAAGAATAGAAACAAAAATTAATAAAAATGTTACAAATTACCATAACTTTAGTGACACAAGTGTATATATAAATTAAATAATAATAAGTAATTTTAACTAATAATAGAATATGGATTTAACTATAACTATGAAATGTGTAAATTTATAGTATTAAACTATTATTAATCTAAGAATTTTTAATCCTTACAATTTTGAATAGCTTTATTCATATAACTATTAATAAAATTAATTGGGTATTTATGATTTAAGCAATATTTAGTAAAATGTGTATAGTTATATATCTATCTATCTTGGCCAGCATTGTGTAGAATGCCTAAAGCTAGCCGGCAATGTATGAAATGATTCATATTTCACACATTGGCTAGGCATTTTATAGAATGCCTAATGAGAAACCGGCAAAGTATGAAATACATCTCCGATTCGTTTCAAATATTGTGTGGCAAGACACGTAACTTTTAACGCGTGCCTTAGGCTCAGGATTTGTTGGTTGCAGATTGCGGTTTGTTCGGGAGTGTCAAAATACTCATCTTTAGTTAAACTATTAAAAAAAACTGATTTTTCCTGTGCTGCATGAAAATACAGCAGTAAACTGTGATGTTAGAGGAGTCATGGTCTATAGCAGGGGTTGCCCATAAGGCACGCGGTACAATTCTCAGTGGCATTTTGCACTACTCAACACACACAAACACACACACTTATTCATTTTTTAATTGTTTCAAAAGGGCCCTACTGTGTGGCACACTGAATCATATTGGTAGATAGGTTTGACCCATCACAGCTAAACGGTTTTCAACTCCTGTTCTATAGACATGAGACAACTATTCATTGAGGAGCTGGCCAAAATTCGAGTTGATTCTGCAAAAAAAAAGGTTTTTTTAACTAAAATTACTTACTTGAAGTTAGTAACTAATGTACAAAATACCAAAATGACTACTAAGAAGGAACCCAGGGATTATTGGTTACTGAATAGCTATGATGTGATGTTTGTGGGAAATAAGAGTAAACTCATTTTACCTGTTAAAAAGGCAGGCGTCAGTACCATACAGCAGTGGTCCCTAACCCCCGATCCGTGGATCAAATGGTATCAGGCCACTCAAGGAGCGTTTAAGTATTTCCATTTTTTTACTGGGGTGTGTTTCTCTCTTGTTTGGGCGATTTTCCACAGAAATCACTTTACATTTCATGTAAAATCACTTTATATTGATTTTTGGTGCAACTGTATTATAAAGGCATGTTTAAATACAATTAAACTATTAAATAAAAACAATTTATGGAAAACATAAATATAATAATTAAAGTCCCACCTTCAGCGGGCTGCGGTAAAATTATCAAACGTTGACCGGTCCGGAAGATAAAAAGGTTGGGAAGCACTGATATACAGTATTACGTCATGGACGTGATAGAATTCTGAAAAAACTTTCAACCAAATACAAAAATGTTACACGTTATGATATTGAATTATAAATCCACATTTTGTAACGAGTGGGAAAGGTTTCTATCGACATGGAACTTCTGAAGGAATTTTAAAACAAGTATATGCGAAATCACAATTTACTGTGTGCCCTAAGAACTTGCTTAGAATTAAAGATATTCCTTACCACGAAATTTCTGTCCTGCCAGTTGCAATTGCTCAGTCCGATGGTATTGGCCAAGGATTCGTCAAATGTATGTGTAAAACAAAGTACCAACATAAGAATTGTCTTTGCGTGAAAAATGTAATTCAAAATGCCATTCAAGCCTACCATGTTGCAACAAGTAGGTTAATTTTCTTTTTTTTCTATGAACATTTTTTGTTTTGCTTAGTAAGAAAGACATAAATTTCATTTGGCACGGTTTTCATTTTCATTTACATATTTTGAATAATTTTTTTAATGACACGCTCATTATTTTGCCAGATTAACATTTGTATTTTTAGGAATGTACGTCATTGATATAATAAGCTAATCATGACCTTTTTTCAAACTTTGCCTAAATAGCTTTGGTCATTCTACAGAATGCCTAGGCATTCTATACAATGCCTAGGCAAAAGTTTGAAATAAATCTCATGTTTCATACTTTGTCTTAAATGTCCATACAATTCTTAGGAATTCTGTAGAATTCCGTCATTTCATACTTTTCCGGTAACATATATATATATATATATATATGTGTGTGTGTGTGTAGTTAAAATTCTCTACTTAAGAGAGATGAATAACCAATAATCAAAACTAAAAAAATTAATATTGCAATTTAACCAGACGAAAGACTTAGAAAGGATATATGAGAAATTAAAATTAATTCAGTTTTTAAAATATAAAAAATACGGATGCTGCAGGATAAACGCATAAACACTGCTGACATAGGACAGCTTTTATACGTAAAATAATTTAGTTAAAAGTGGGGTTGAACATATTTTTGGCTAGCCAACCTCCCCCCTTTCTGTTAATAATATTGAGCAAAAACCTATTGAAAATAATGGGAAAAATATCTAAATCGATTGCATTACCTAAAAATTGCACTCAAAAATGCAGAGCCCATACTTAATCTGAATACAATAAACAAGTTAATGTCAGATTTTGGATACAAATGCAAATTCAAAGCATCCCCTATATATATATATATATATATATATATATTTAAATATATATATAGGGAGAGAGTGTGAACTATAGTAGTAGGAATTGAAAAAGTAAAATTGAAATTACATAGGAAAAAAATGAAAAAAATTACAAAGCACAGTTTAGAAAAGGGAAAATTTCTGGTTTGTCCCGAGTAGAAATTTTAACAAGATGATGTGAAAGAGTTCTGAAATATCTTTGAAGAACAAAATGGTCTAAGGTATCCGACTACGTTTGGAACCGTGATTTTGCAAAAGGGTATAAATGGATAATATTTATGATATTTAATGTCATTTAGATTAGAAAATGTATATAAAATTGTTTTAAGAATGTTATTACAATAAAAAATTATTTAAGTACAATATTTTGACAAAAAATGAACATAGAATGACCCATTTTCAAAACAGTCTCCTTTTGTGAAAAATGCTTCTATTATAATAATTTTTTGCCTGTATATAGCTCAGACTTCAGTACTGAGTCTCAACTAAAATTTTTGAAATATATAACTTAGAAGTGGGTTTATCCATGTGTTTTACGACAACAGAGGGGAGAAATTTTAAGAAAAAAGCGCCGATAATTATTTCAATTGGTTGTAACTCTGAAAAAAATGTGAATTTAAAAAAAACAGTTCAGACTCTCTGGAGAAGTCTTTACTTTATATAAGCAAAATATTTTGAAAAAGTTTTTCTAAGTTAATTTTTTGCCAAAATATTGTATTTAAATAATTTTTTTGTCAAAATGTCCTTAAAACCATTTTATACACGTATTCTAATCTACGCGACACTAAATATCATGAAAAGTATCCATTTATGCGCTTTTTTAAAATCGTGGTTCCGAACGTAGTTGGATATCTTAAAAAGTGCACTTTTTCCAGGACACCAAAATCAACTGACTTCAATATCATTGAAAGTGTACCGAGATCTCTGGAACAATGAAAAGTTTCCATTGATGCTAAGCGATGCGATACCGCAGAAAAATCAGAATTAGTGATATGCGTATGGTATTACAGATCACAACAAAAAACTAACCCAAGTTGAAATTAAAACCATTCCATTCGAAGCACATTTGTGAAGTCTTTCTGAAAAGTGATAGACATACTTGGTACTGATAATTGAAGTTTGGATGAATTTAAAGATTTTATTACAGTTATTTTATGAAATGAATTGATGCTCCCTTTTTTTCTCTGGCTAAAAATGTATTAACTTCATAATTGCTGTTTTCTAAATATTAAAAAAGTTCAATTTACACAATATTTTATTTATAATTTTATAGTTATTAAAATGTTAGCAGTCGCAGTATTATTTTTTTGAATAATTATGTTACTTGCAAAAAATGTGTAATATTTTTTTCAGTGGATTTGTCCTTTTTCTTCGAATTATATTCATAAAAGTAAATAAATAAATAAAAGAAATACTGTATAATTCGATGAAGTTTGAAGGGGATTGTAAGAGGCTTTTGAATATATACTTCCTTAGATGATAGAAGCTTCGAAATAGAATATAGTTTTTAGACAATATTAGTGGGTAAAATTCCTACCGTCTTCTTTTTCATTATCTTTCTCAATTTATTCATTTGATGTGGTAACCATAGCAACATCTGGTGAACTGCAAGTGATTGATTTCCAAGAATATAGCACATGTTTTTATTTATCCCATGTTTTCTTGGAACCAATGTGCTACTAGGAGTAGTATATGAAACATGTGTTTGGAGATCATGAAGAGGATATATACTACACACACGCGCGCACACATAAAGAGAAGTTAATTTGGATCGTATTTCACAATTCCTACTATTAGTTCACACTCTCCTTACATATATTTAATAATATTTATATGTCTTGTTTAAATTTTCAATAGTTATTTAAATACTGTTTATTCATCCATTCACGTACAAATTCATTATTTTAAAACTGGTAGTGGATGACACTTGATGTTAATACAGTTTTCTCAAATAATAATTCATTCATTTTATTTAATTAATGAATAAATAGCAACAAACAAAGTAATAATCCAACACCATATATAGAAAGAGAAATCGCTTCTTATTTTGTTACTTAATATTGAGATTCTGTCATATGTATATAAATATTTATGTTAATTGTAATTATTTAACAAAGTGTAACTAAAATAAAATTTTCCTTTGTTGACCTAAGTAGGATTGACTTAAATTTTTTTTATATTACTTGTTTATTCTTAAAGGATTTTCATTGGAAAGCTCGGAAGACTTCAAAGCAAAACAAAAATGGAAACCATACATTATTATTCTAAGAATTGACATGAAAAGTAAAAGAGATAAAGACTAGGCACATCACCACATATACAGTAGTTTTAGTAGGTCTGGTTGGAACTGAAACATGAAACGCTTTATAGTCCATGTTTAGATAACTTCTTGTTAGAAACAATCTCATTAGAAGAGTACGTACTCATATTTCCCATACTGTTTAAAAAGATATAAGAAATGAACTTAAATATAGTAGTATAAGATTAATCAGGCAAGGGCATATAGAGGACATACATAGAAAGAAAAACATTGTTTAATACCAAAGTTTAAAGTATCAAGTATAAGTTCCACTTTGGGCAATTATTAACCATTTTGTTCAGTTTTATTTCAAAATACTCGTCCTTGCTTTACATAGTGTGTTTAACTATATACCTTGGCTAAGATTACTTTATTTATGCCAGTCTTAAATTCATCCAAACGACTTTGAGTCCCAAAGAGTCAGGATTAATGAGGCTCTCATCGATTGTGATATTGATTGATGCTATATATTTAATCGATAGGAATTACTCCCAAAGGAAAGAAGCATTGAACAGTCGAAATATGAAATGAATGCTTCATGCTCTGCATAGTAACTTACTCGACATTAAAACCTTCAATGAGCTTGAGGATTTTGTCACTATGCATATGAAGCGTTGTATCACATGGTTCTCTACTCATGTTCTCATCAACATACAGAGGAAAAGATGCTCCTGGCTCATGTGGAATGACATATCTTAACTTCCGCATCGAGGATTCGCAGTTATGTCACGCTTTATAGACCCCCTGTTAACGGTCCCTCATCCGAATCCCCGTAAATATTCATCATATGCACCTTCAGTCTAATAGTTTATGCCCTGATCCAATCTCTTGGATATGATAATGAGCCATCCAATATGACACTTCCTCATTTTAGATTCACAGCAGGGAAGAGTGACATGTCGGTTTTCCATTAATGTAAGCAAAGGCTTGTCACAAATGAATGTGTTGTTAAAATCCGTTTGGTTCGACTAAGAGTGATTATTAGGTAACAAGTAATATAAAAAAAATCTGTTTTAAGACAATTCCTACTTGATCAACAAAGAAAATTTTTATTTTAGCTACTTTTTATTAAATAGTTACAATTAATATAAATATATATATACATATGACAGAATCACAACATTAAGAGGTAATTAATTTTTTATTAATTATCATTAAAGTATCGTATTGTCATCCAAAACAATCGTGTATATAAAATTTCAGTTCAACTGAAACGTGTGAAAAAAAACACATTTTCAACTTTTGACACAAGTAGCCAAAAGGGTCACTAAGTCGCCAAAAATGATGACAAGGTGGCTGTATTTATAATTCTTTAAATAATTAGTTTTAATCAATTAATTTTTTATTAATTATTATTAAATTACTGTATTGTCACTCAAAATAATCATGTCTATAAAATTTCAGCTCAATTGAGCGCTTTGAAATGTATTTTATGAACGATTGAAAATTCCATCAAGATAAATAAATAAATATATAGAGAGGTGACCTAATAGTAGGAATTGACAAATGGTTGTTTCAGGAGGCGTGTTGCTATTCTATTTGTATTTTAACCCCAAGTAATTGAACTGAAATTGGTTTTATTGTATATGGAATTATTCGACATATAGATAATATATTGATCCTTTTGAGGGCCATTTATTTATCTTTGGAATTTCTCGCAGTTTATTTAAAATGTTTTATAAGCAATTAAACAACAGCATTTAAGGAAATATGTTTTATTTTGCCGAATTTTATGTTTATATTTAACTTTTAGGGGTGGAAAGAATACTTCCCACACACACACACAAGGAATCCTTCACCGTCCTAAAGAAAATTAAATTTAATGGTGATTGTTTGCCATGAAAAGATGAGAAGCTTGTTGCAATGCATAAGTGGACATCACATTTTGCACATATGTTGAAGGTACTCTTTTCTTGTCAATTTCTGCTACATTGCTACATCAGATATAGTTGGAAACCATCTTTGATATTAAGTGCAAATATTTTTAATCTAGCTACAAAGCCTAAAACAAAATTAAGGTAAAAGTTTACCTTTTCTTTGCCTTCTTGCCCGAAGTCGATCGGGTGCGACAATATTTATTCCTTGAATCCAACTAAATTAAGCACACTCGCAATCATTGATGAGTCTGTATTCATAATGAACAAACTTTAATGGCCATTTAAATTGCAATTTAAGAGAAAAAAAAGAGAGAAGCTTAGATAATTAATACAAAATTACAGCAGGAAATATCGGGATGTTCGTTTTACATTCTACTGTTACAAAAAGGTAAACATACAGTCACAGTCACAGCTAAAAATTCAGCTGGTGGTTTTCGAATGAAGTGAAAGTTGAAGTTTCAACATTTGTGGCATATGATTTCCAACACTGGCTAAGCGTACATCATCCGGAACTACACACTTTGCTTGGAAGCTAGCATGATGTCCTTTCCTTATTCTTGAGGAATATTCATCGAGCTAATACTAAGAATGGGTTTTACCGGAATTGATCCTAAAAACAGTCGCGGAAGCCTTATGGATAAAAATTTCTCGTTTTTGAGCTACATGAGATGGAAACATGAAATTCTGCAATCGTGTTTCTTTTGTTTAGTAGAAATATACTAAAAATGGGGTTTGAAGAAATCAACGAGGGGGGAATTTACTGAGGCATAGATGATTAATATACTACTGTTTTAGGTACTCGAATTCTCTCATTTTAAAATCAAGAGCCAATAGCTATACAATCGATAGCGAAAGATTAATGCTAGGAATTAAGTTACAATGACCTAAAAAGAACGTATAGTTTTATAATGTCATGAAATACCCGACGAAGGGAGTGAATAATAGTTAGTTTTAATACATGACGTTAAAATTACTAAACAATTCGAATCCAAAACTCTTTTAGCTTAAATTATTCCAAAACGCTTAATTTATATTTGATGATTATCGAGAACAACTTTTCCATTCTTTGTAATAATCCTCAGCTCCTTTAAATAATAAATGGCCCTCGCTGAGCTCATTGAAGAGGCCCCGGTAAATAGAAGAAAGCACTTCGGAATGACATGAAATCCATCTCTAGCGTTCCAAGAATTTTCTAAGAGGTCCCGAGGGAGATCTCTTCTCAATCGCAGAACAAAACTTTGAAGGCTGACTCGGCAGCTTTTAATAGGCAATAAAACTCATTTAATGGGATTGGGAATACCGTAAAAGAATAGAGAGACATCAGTAAAAGTTTGTCCCGAATCGGATTCCGATGAAAGAGACATTCAATCAGAGTTGAATGACATCATTAATTTACACGTTGCTTACACTCGATGTGATGAAAAGGACGAAGAAAATATTGGCTGAGGTTGTATGTAAGGGAACAATCACACATACTCACTCACAAAACGGATTTATTTATTTTTGTACAAGGTTTTAAGACATTACATCATGATTAATGTTTAAGAACATTTTACTTCAAAAAAATTGCCGAAACTGGTAAAAGGGAACGTTTTTTTTTTTAAAAAAAGGTTCGACCTCAAATAAGTAAAGAAGATAGTAACATTCTAATAAAAAAAGAACTTAAGGAATAATATTTAAAGTTATTCTCCTTAAAATTGCATATGAAGAGTGAATTAAACCTACTTTTGAGATAGGTTTAAGTAAAATTTTTTTTTGTTTCAATAACACCTTATTGGAACAATTGACCATCTTTTTAAGCCTCCTTCATTTATAAGATTCTTTATCCTTTAATTTTTCAGTCTCACTAGTAAAGATGATAAATTACTATACATATAGCTACTATTCGTTGCATCGAACATTAATAACGGAAGTAGTAAGCCAAGAATTGTAAAAATCTGAATTAAATAGTTTTCATGGGGAGAAATTGCAATAAATAGTATTATTGTAAGTAAAATATGGTTTCAACAATTTAAAAATGGTTAAGCTATCCGAATAAAATTTACTATCGAAATTTGGATAAATCAAATTCGCCAAAGAATTTTTCAAAATCTTTTATATAATACATGCATATATGAGATAAATATTCCTCATGTAATTTTACAGATAGTGTAAGGCACAAATTATATTTATTCGGCGTCGAAAGACTCGAATATTTGACGATTTAGTCATTTGTGTATGAGTGTGAGGTATTTCCAAATGAGCAGATTTATTACATTGTGACTGCGTGTTTGTTGAAGTCAACTTGCGTGATCGACATAATCATGCACTAAATGTCATTTACATATAAAACGATGAACTGCGCACAGGATGCCGTGATTGTGTAATCACCTACTTTCGATCTAATGAATCTGATACTGTTTCAGTATAATTGGAATTTATCAGATATTTTTTTCTATCTGATATTATAGTAAAAAACTTATCTAACTCAGTGTTTCTCAAATTGTGGGTCGCGCCCCCTGGGGAGGCGTAATAAACCTACAAGAGGGGCGCGAGCATATTGAAAATTCAAAAATAAAAGATTATTTAAAGAATTATCAATTTACTAAAAGTAAGCATAACAAAATTTATTCTGATATTATAAAAAATAAAATAAGTATTTACTCTAATATGCTATGCTTATACAAGTAAATGTATCAGTAAGGGAGAATGTGTTTTATACTAAGTATCAATACTAAGCTAAGAACAAGTTTAATAATTTCTAATGATTTTTTTCATGGGATTTTCATGTACATAATTTAATATTTTATAATTTATATGGTTTATAATTAAGTTCGTATTGTAGCTTTAGCGTCAAAGTATTTTATACATTATTACTGCATTCAATACATTATTATTGTATGGGGGCCGCGATGAAAATTATAATTGAAAATTGGGTCGCGAATATGGAAAGTTTGAGAAGCACTGATCTAATCAATTCGAATTGTATTGGTAAGATCCAGAAACACACAAGGTCTGTTCAAAACGTATTCGACCTTAGGTAACAAAAATATCTAACTTACTTTGCAGGATTAGATCCTAATCAAAATCAAAGTAGATCCCTCAAAGTTCACTCTTGGCCCTGCATTCCTTCCACTGCCGAAAACACTTCTAGAAGGCTTCTTTTGGAATGATGTTCAACTCCACCGTCTCATTCTGCCTTATCTCCTATCCTCTAAAAAAAGGATCCATTCATTGGCATTTTTATTTTCGGGAACAACCAGAAGTCGCAAGAAGCCAGATGCAGCAGTGATAGTGTACAGTACATCCTGTACAACTGCAAGGCGGAGTTTTCTGTTCCATCAACAGAAGCTCGGGAACAAATTTCGCAGCTCAAACATAATAACAATGCAGAACCCTTACTGATCTTAACTTTCTCAATCGTCTCTCGTACGGTTAAAAGACGATCTTTATTACCCACCTTATCAACAACAGCTGCATTTCGAACGGTTTGTGCCCTTCCAGAACGTTAGTGACTCTTTACCGACGTTCGGCCACTTTTGAATCGGTGAAACTCCTCCGTAGCTTGTGTGATCGCAACTGTATCGTCTCAAAACATTTCCTGAACCTTACGAATTGTTTCACTTAGAAAACCACCAAGCTTTGGGCAGAAAATTTGATGCAGTACCTCTGGTCAAGTAGTTCAGTCCTGTTCAAAGAAAACAAAATTCGACGACCGCGTATAACTACACTTTATTCGACTGCCTGCAGGAAACGACTGGTATACAGGAACGAAGGGAAAACATTCAAGCATATTTATAAAGCTGTCACCTCCCACTGTGCACAGTGGCGTCATTTTAGAATCCCTACTGTGCGTGAAAAAGTTCAACGTCGGATACTGTTTGAATAGATCTTGTAGCTACTGCATCTTTTATCATAGTTCGTTAATTGTACTTCGTCGAATTATGGTTTTATTTATGTCACACTCATCGAAGCAATATGATAGCTATTGGTGATGGGTCTTTTAATTTTCAACCACAGCCAGGGACATCTTAAGGCATGGTCAATTGGGTCCAGGACCCGGTCCTCGGCCACGGGAGCCTCATAGCTTTCTCGACTCAGCCTTTATAAGAACAGGATTCGAATAATTTCATCGGTCAAATGTTATTTCCGATTGTATTTTCCAAGAAACTGGGAATTTCGGATGATATGTCAAATGGATATAATATGTGATGACCGCCGTCTATGCTTAAGCCTAGGCTTACCAACATACACCATCATTACTCATTCTGTCAAAAGACGGTAGTCGGTCATTGGTGCACACAAGGGGGGTCCTGGGGGTCCGGACTCCCCAAAGCCCTTGATTTTTTTTCCGATTCATTATAATTCTAAGTATATAGTACGCGTAAAATTTAATTATGTATTTATTATTAATGATTAATTTTATAAATTAATGCTAATTATTTATTCAATAATTAGTTTTTTTACTGTGTTTTGTTTCCGAAAATCGACAAATCAAAAGTTGCATGATACAAGAATGGTGAACTTTCGACCCCGGACCCGCCCCCTGAAAATTTTATGTGTGCGCTACTGTAGTCGGTCAAACCGGTTTGTGCCATTTGAAGTCATGCACATTTATTTGTCTCGGATTGTTGTTTGTACGAGTATTTGACAACGTATGCTATGCACTGTCTACTTTTAAGAGTCACAGTTGGGAACTACATTTGCTTAGGGACCTCAAGACGTCTTAAGACATCCCTGACGGCACCAAACTTCAATACCACTCCAACAGGAGATTTGGAACATCGATAAATTTAATGTGCATCAGTCACTCTACATGGGAAGTTTGGGGGAAATATTAATGGTGACCTGAGAGTTGAGAAATTAAATAAATGATTTATTTGCGTCACTGCAATTAATTACAATATTTACATTAAATAGAACTTATTCAATGAAGATTGTAATTTTGAAGAGAGTTGTTGACAGTTTCACTTATTTAGGCTCGGAAATTAAAAATAGAAACGATTGTAGTACTAAAATCCAAAAGAGAATTACTATGGATTATAGATGCCTTAATGGAATTCGAAAATGTATGAAATCTAATTTAATCAAAAGAAAAAAACAAAAGTTCTATTGTTTAAATTCTTTTAAGATCAGCATTATCTTATGCATGTGAAACTTGGGCCGTGTCTCGAACAAATAACATGATAAGTATCTAAAAAAAAGAATGGAAGATTTTTAAGTTTTGTTTTTGGAGGAATTCAAGAAAATGGAACGTGGCGAAGAGTCAAATTTCGAGCTCTATCAGTCATAAAAAGAATCTGACATCGTTAACTTCATCAAATTACAATGAATTAAATGTGCAGGTCACGTTGTCAGAATAGACGAAGACCGCACCACTAAAAAAGTCTTAAATACCCAACCAATTGACACACGGAGAAAAGGCAGGCCAAATCTTAGATGGATTGATGGCCTAAAAAAAGATCTCCTAGTTTTGAGAACTAAGAAATTGAGAACATTAGCAGGCCGAAGACTAGACTGGAAAAGGTTTCTTGAGAAGGCCAACGCCCACTCTGGACTGTTGAACCACTGAGGAAGGAAGGAAAGAAGACCTTATTTATAATATAGATTTTTTCAATATTACAGAATATGATACTTGTGAGGGAAGAGATAAGCACAACCGCGCTTTTTAGTGTTTTCAAACGGACTATCCTTTTACTCCATTGGGGGTGAGGTGGTCATCTTTTCTATTCTCGAAATTACATTCGGGGTTTTGGCTCGTGGGTGGAGTGGAATTTTTCTCACGGCCATAGGTTAACGGGGCGATGTCAGATAAAAGACTCCACAATACTTTTGGGGTGCAAGTGTGAATAAGAACGGTGTTGTCCTATCAACATAAAGAAGCTCATTTTGCAGTTCACAAATTTTACTAAGGGGAGTCTTCATTGGCCATGTATCGAACAATCAGTAATGAACAATAATAATTCTGGCCATGAATTTGTGACTATGACCACTCGTTTAATTTTAATGTAGAAACATACAAATATATAGTAGGGAAGTTAATTTTTGGTTGTCAAAACCTAACATTCAGTTGCATTCTTGCTATGTCACATTTGTCTCGAAAAATGTATTGTAATTTCAGTCACAATGCATTAGTACCCCGTGATAGCCTAGTGGTCAAGATCACGAGTTCGTGTCCGGCGTGCCATCAATTTAAGCTATAGTGCTTTTTGAAAATTCGCAATGTAGGAGGACTAATGTACGTTAAATTTTTTGGGGTTCAAATTTCTCCCGTTGGAGAGGTGTGGGTGCTAGCTCATCCCTTGACCGTGATTCAAAATTATGAGACTTGTCACCAATAGCCTTTAAGTTACTTGAAAGTGCAATGATAATAAACACTCACCCACTGCATCAGTATATATATATATATATATATATATATATATATATATATATATATATATATATATATATATATATATATATATATATATATATATATATATATAAGTAATATAAAAAAATAAAAAAATTAAGTCAATTCCTACTTAGATCAACAATTTTTTTTATTTCAACTACTTTTTATTAAATAGTTACAATTAATATAAATATGTGTATACATATGACAGAGTCACAAGATTAAGTGGTAATTAATTTTTATTAATTATGATAAAGTATAGTATTGTCATCCAAAACAATCGTGTATATAAAATTTCTGTTCAACTGAATGCTTTAAAACGCGAGAAAAAAAAATCTTTTCAAGTTTTGACCCGAGTCGCTAGAAATGAGTGGATGTATCTGTAATTCTTTAAATAATTAGTTTCAGTCAACCAATTTTAATAATTATAATTAAATTATCGTATTTTTACCCAAAGCAATAGTGTATAGAAAATTTCAATTCAAATGAGTGCTTTAAAATGTGAGAAATAAAATCTTTTCAAGTTTTGACACAAGTCGCCAAAAGTGTCGCTAAGCCTCCAAAAATGATTCCAACGTGGCTGTATTTGTAATTCTTTGGATAGTTTTAATCAATTAATTTTTATTAATTACATTTAAAAAATTGTATTGTCGTCCAAAATTATATATCATGTATTAAATTTCAGCTCAATTGAGTGCTTTAAAATGTATTTTATTAACGATTGAAAATTCCACCAAGATAAATAAATAAATATACAGAGAGTGTGAGCTAATTGTAGGAATTGAAAAACAAATGACTAGATTATGCTGCCGCTTATCATTTTGTATTTACAGAAAATGCGCGCTTAAAGAAAATATCTGTTTTCTTTTAAAATAAGACCCAAGCTATAGAGGTTTTTAAGATCGTTACAAAAATGTATCTTATGCATTATAATATAGAAAATGTTAATCGTAATGTTTTTGTTTCTTTCAAAATTATTATGTTTGTGAGAAATTTCCAGTTGTCTTACGTTAAGAAATATGCCTGAAAAACCTTTTCGATAATTTAACTTTCTGACTATTTATGTAAAGGCTGAATTTTTGGAGCAGTTTCTCTTAGAAATGATTATTCTCGGTCTGATAATCTAATAACGCAATAAGAAAAAAATGCTGTTAGCGTTGGTATTAAAGAACTAATATTATAACTAATATTCAAGAAGTTTTCCGAATAGTTACTTCCGAGTACCATTATAAGTGAAATATGTCTGGTAATATGTTATGTAATAATACATATATGGCTTATGTTATGTAATATTATATATATATATATATATATATATATATATATATATATATATATATAAAAATATAAATAACATGTTCATTATTGGTTAAATTCTGAAATAATATAAACAATCCATAGAAACCTGTGTCTTATATATATATAAATGAAATGATAAAACTTTAGAAGGTGTATACAATATCGTAGCGAGTGGTTGTTATTACCGTAGCGAATCAAAGGTAGGGTGTGGCTAGTGGTGTGATTTTCTGTGTTACGTGGAGGAGTGTGGTCGAGTGCCGTATTATCGAAGAGACACTCATGTAAATCGTTATTCTTTTTTATTCTAATCTGGAAACACAAAGATCCTGTAGGGACGGCTTTACACATAAAAAGAAGCAAACATCATGGCACAAACACAGACAAAGACAAACGCAGAACGCGCTGCAGCCGGCTAGTTACATGTTGAAGGCAAGCAGAAAAAAGTGAAGAGGCGGGATTTCCAGAGACATCGGTTTTATACCCGACGGTGAAGACCACGTGACATTTTTGTAATAAGAACTCTGATTGGTTACAATGGGCGGGAAAGGGATTTATGATGTAATAATATTAGTCGATTACGATTAAGATCAGGGTGTTAGTTTCGAGCCAAATAGTTTCGAGCCAATAGCCACACACACACACACACACACACACACACACACACACACACACACACACACACACACACACACACACACACACACACACACACACACACACACACACACACACACACACACACACACACACACACACACACACACACACACACACACACACACACACACACACACACACACACACACACACACACACACACACACACACACACACACACACACACACACACACACACACACACACACACACACACACACACACACGCACGCACGCACGCACGCACACGCACGCGCACTCACACTCACACTCACATACGCACACACACATACGCACACACGCACGCACACGCACACGCACGAACGCACATGCACGTACACGCACGCACGCGCACGTACACGCACGCACGCGCACGTACACGCACGCACGCACACACGCACGCACACACACACGCACGCACGCACACACGCACACACGCACGCACGCACACACACACACACACGCACGCACGCACACACACGCACGCACGCACACACACATATATATATATATATGAAAGAAATATGTATTATATATCAAAAACAAGAAATAATAGATAATGAACATAACAAGAAATAGCGTAATAAAAATATAAAAGCTGAACATGAAGAACAAAATTACAGAGAAATAAAAAAAAAAAAAAAAAAGAAAAACCTAGCGAGTCAGATAGCAATTTCGGACTTAGGACCGAATAAGTGGGGTTAAACTAGGTTGAAGGCGCAAACCTTCCCCCTTTGCAACTCGGTAGGAAAAACCAAATAAAATAAACAAAAATTAAGCGTATGTAAAAACTCAGAGAGTATGATAAAACCATTCACTACTATTATGTAACAAACTCTCCCAAACTCTTAATGCAGAAAAATCGCAAAATAATTACGAAAAAGTAGAAAAATTCTAAAACAATTACATAAGAAAAGTATCTTTCAAAAAATAATGTAACAAAATTTCTTTACTCACAGAGCTTTTAAGAAGAGAATCAAGCGTCTTGACATCAACGAAAATCAATTATTCACCAAGTTAAAAAATTCGAATGTACATAAACACATCTTTTGAGTTAAATTTTAAACCAGCCAGCAAAGACAGATATAAAAAAAGACAATCAAATATGGTAGAATTTGAATTGGTTGATTGTCAAAAATGTTAATTTGCTAGGCTCTAATTTGGTTGATTGTCAACAATGTGTAAGATGTTCAAGATGTGTGTGGAAAAAATGTAAACTGTGATATGAGTGTTATGATATAATCTTCACAGCAAGACCACTAACATGCTGACTTTGAAATCCTATTGTTGTGTGGTTGTTTTGGAATTCGAAGTAGCAAGACAGTTAATATATTTGTGATGAATATAAGTTCTTAAGAAATTAAAAGGGTATTCATGATCTAAACAACATTGAAATTTTTTTTTTATATTATTGTATTTGTCTATTTTGTGGGTAGTTAAGTTATCATTTCTAAAAAAAAATTCAAAATGATATTTCTGTAAATTGATATATGCAAGTTACTATTCCATACAGGAATTTTAATTATATGGAACTTAAACGAATCTCTTTTGTCAAAAATGTTACTGACTACATTATTGTTAATAAGATGCAAGTCTAAATCCAAGAATTCCACCATATTAGAGTTGAAGTTAGTTTTAAGGAGCTTGAGATAATCAGGGTAGAACGTAATATTTGGTTTGTATTCACTATTTTTACCAAAAATTATTAAATCATCTATATAACGATAAATCAAGTAAGAATCATTTACAACATGATCAATTTCAAAAAAATGTAAATATAGGTTCACTAAACAATTACTAGCTGGACCACCCTGAGATAATCCTTTGATCTGTTTATAAAGATTCCGATCAAATGTAATGAAATTTTCTTTTAATACGAGGTTAACAAGAATATCAAATTTTTCTTTTTTCACATTAAAGTATATAATTCATATTTATCATAATTTAGCTGTAGAATCTTAATCAAATATCAATAGAATTAAAATATCTATAGAATTAAAAAGATCCTTGAAATCAAAGCCATGCATGGAAAAAATTAACATATCCTTAGTAACTCTAGCAATCTCTAAGCTATTTTTAATTATTGCCGTGTTTTGTAAGTTATCAATTAGATTTTGAAGAAGAGATTGTAAGATCTTCCCAGACTTCGTGATATATTTATTGTATCCATTAGTGATACTACGGAATTTTATAGGGCTTTTATGAAATTTTGGTGTTAAAAAAATACTTGGATATTTAATGTTATTTAGATGAATATTCAGTCTTTTGTTCAAAGCTAAAAGACGATTATCATCTTCTCTATTATTATGAATTGATTTTTGAAATGAATTATTAGTTAAAATGTGGTTACTTAATATTTTACTGTAAAAGTATTTACAAATTATGGCATAATTAGCAGAGACCTTATCAACATATGTAATCACGAAGTCATTTTGGATATGTATATATATATATATATACATATATATATATATACATGCATATATATATACATATATATATACATATATATATATATATATATATATATATATATATATATATATATATATATATATATATATATATATATATATATATATATATATATATATCATTGTATTGGGATATACACTAGCAATTGCCCACCCGTTTCGCTGGGTATTTCCTGCTTTTGTGTGACTGTATTTTGTTTAAAAATTATTATCTAAGTACTAACATTAAATGCTCTATTAGGTTGAAAAAAATTCTTGCAGCTCTCACCTCCTGATTCAAAAAGGACATAATTTGAAATTCTAAAATTGAAGTATAATGCTCTTTTACGTTCCCGTAACTCCATTCCCGAAGATTTTTTTTCTCCGAAAAACACATTTTTAGAAGATCTTTAATCAACAAATTAAACATACTTGTTAAATTTCAAGTATGTTGGGACGGGGAACGGGAATTTCTATCTATAACTCCCCCTTTTACCCCCAACAAACACTCTTGGAAACTGATTTCTTATAAATCGCTTATAGTGGATCAATACTCATCAAAGGAAACCTGCTTAGCTAATTCCAAGTCAGTTGGTTTATTAAGTAGAAAATACAATTTCTTTTTTTATTAATGCGGTCTTACAATTTTTCTTGGGAGTCAATTTCCACGAAAACCCTTCTCAGCGGATTCTTTAACTTAAGAAACATTCTTACCAAATTTCAAGACTGCATGATTAATAGTTGAAAAATGGGAATTTGATCTATAATGCCCTATTAACACCTCGGGTATCCATATCACAAAATCGGATTCTGTGGTTCTCTACTCAACAAAGAAATATATCGTACGAAATTTTTTTTATCTATAACGTCTTGTGGCGTATTGGGTTCGAAAACGTACAGTCAGGCTAAATATACAAACATATATTACATATGCAAACACTTACATAGGTATATACAAACATTTTTATTTACATGAACATACTAAATTGCCATATTACACTCAGAGCACGTTTTTGCTCTCTGATTCCAGCTGGGACCCTAAAACGGTCCTCGCGCATGTCTTTCAGATGAGTCTAACTCGAAACGTAGGGGAAATGGATTCTAGGAAATCCTTCTTCCCTAGTTCCTCAGGCAGTAACACTATCCCCTCTTGGTCTCTGACGTCATCAACTGGTTTCGGAATAATGCTCGCTACAGTCTTTTTAACCGTACACAACTACTCAACAAAATAAATATGCTCAGGAAATATTAACATTTGTTGTTCTCTCAATTCAAAAACTGGATTTTTTTTTATCTACAATGCCCCTTAGGAGGAACTCTCTTGGAGTCGATTTCCATAAAACCCGTTCTTAGTACATCTCTCTTAACACGCACACACAAAATTAAAAGACAGTTGTTGCGACCCTAAAGTCGCAGGTGAAGTTTGGGACTGCGAAATAACAGACATTGTTATGAAAATAACTTAATTTATTTCGGATCAGTCAATTTACTATAAAAAATGTTATAAACCGAGAGAGCAATTAAATTAAATGGCTACCCTAAATTCTCAAGACAAATAATTAAACACTTAACTGAATGTGATCCGATGGAAGAGCACTCGTTAGATCTTTCTTGGGTCAACTGTATTCCAGTCTGAATCATTTTCACCTTTTCACCAAGGGTTCCGAAAGTCACTTCGTTATTCTCACTGAAACAACAGCTTAATGACTAGCTTTAACTCTCACATTGCTAGGGTTTAAATAGACCTCAAATTAGCACAAAATTCAGTTCTCTCTACGGAAGGTGGTTTTAAACTCAAACAACAGTTAAAGAAGTATTTTTTCAAGATGATTAGTGAAAGGGCACGAATAGGACTCGTCACATGGTTACCAAATTTCAAATATGCGGGTCCAAAAGTTTCGGAGATTTTGTGATGTATGAGTCGCTTTTCTTTTTATATATAAATATATCTCTATATCTTTAGTACTGATAAATAATCAGAGCAAATGGATTAAGCAAATTATAACCAAACAAAACTATTAAGAAACTAACATTTTGGATGAAAAAGCTTTTTTGTTGACAAAACATCCTATGGCATATTTTTTAAAAAAATCCTCTTTTTTATTATTGATGTTATCAAGCAAAAGGATAATTTTTAATGAAATAATTAAGTGGAGTTCTTCTAATCAGTAAATATTTTTATTGTCTTTAATGCAAGCATTCCTGTAAGAAATAAATTCTAATGAAAAAACTAATTTTTTTCCCTGCATTCATTGTAGAAAAATTATCTTTGTCATATAACTTGAAAGACTCTTCCGTATATTATCTAACAAATATTCAACCTTATTTTCCTACTGAATTAGATATTAGCTGACAAATCAATCAACTCCACTCCTCTGTGAATTGCCCTTGCTACATAGTTTCTTTTCTGGAAAGCCGATCCTCGATTTGTTGGTGCATTGACGTGGGTTAAAACAAAATACCCCAAACAATGGTGATAGATGTCCTTCACCCCATCTATCAAGAGACAGAAGACACCGGAGAAGTTACTTAATGCGGAATCTGGGTCAAGAACGGCAAAAATCCAATGGGTTCGCATGTCTTGCGTTGACGTTCATTGTTCACCCCGCAGCTTTTCATTACTATCCTGTCAACAAGGGCAGTGTTATGAAAATTACGCTTATGTTTTTTCTTCTACAGCCAGGGATCGATTTCCTAGAAAGAAAAGTACGTGATGTGTGCTTTATTTCCTTCATCGTGACTTATAATTCCTTTGCTCCAAAATTCGAAATAGATCGTGTTTTTTTCTGTGATTTTCGGGAATGTTTTGATAACTTTGGAATGGTTCCTGGAAGAGAGGGGTAAAAAAGTTTCTGTTTATCATTTTATTTATTTTGTGATGTAACTAAAAATAAATGTGTGGTGGCGACCTTGAGATATTTTTTGGACAAGAGAGGAAACAAATGTGTAATAATGAAAACAAATGGGCTCAATTCGTATGACGTCCTATTCACATGATAATGGTAACCTCGTGACTCTTGCGAATAAATTCAAAAACTCATGTGACGTCATAGTCTCACGGTAAAAGCGATCATATGTTTCCAGCTAATCTGTTCACCCACTTTGGTGTTGTCCCCTTTTTCCCTTTGCAGAAATTTTCTCTTAAAAAGTACATATGTATACAAAATGCATTTTATTTAAAAATATATACATAAAATACCAGTTTTTTTAAGTTTAAAAAAATCTTTTTGACGAAAACTTTTTTATAGCATTAAAACACCTTTACTCAATTATGAAATTTTAAATTTTATCTGAGTTCTAAAAAAATAGAACAAGGAGTACAATTAGTTTAACGTCTGCTTTGAATTCAATGCAGAATACGTGTTTGTCTTTATCATGTGACCATCAGGAATTGAGCTTATTACAGTCGGGCCTCGATTTAACGAATTCATTGGGACCTTAACATTTTGTTCTTTAAGGTATCCAACTACGTTTGGAACCGTGATTTTCAAAAGCGCATAAATGGATAACTTTCATGATATTTAGTGTCACTTAGATTAGAACATATGCATAAAATTGTTTTAAGGACATTTTGACAATTTTTTTTTATTTAAATACAATATTTTGTCAAAAAATTGATTTTCAAAAGTGCATAAAAATGGATAATTTTCATGATATTTAGTGTCACTTAAATTAGAATATATGCATAAAATTGTTTTAAGGACATTTTGACAAAAAAAAAATTTATTTAAATACAAAATTTTGGCAAAAAATTGACTTAGAATAATCTTTTTTCCAAATGTTCTCCTTTTGTGAAAAATGCTTCTATTGGTATGACAATCCCCCATGTCGTGTCTTCATTGTGTTAAAACAAAGAAGCCTTTTCATTACTGGAACAAATACTATTTAATGTTCTTACGTTCCACAACACAAGGGGTCACTTAAATAAAACAACACACATCCATTATAGTTACAGAAAATAGCTTAAGGACTAAAAGGAGGGAAACAGGCTTTCCTTGACTCTACGTGTACACATCTTTCCCCGGTAGCGATCCAGGGCAGAAGAGTTTGTGTGTGTGTGGGGGGGGAATGAGTTCTCACTTCTCAAAAGAACAGGTGGTGCCCCCTGGCTGCAACTAATCATCAAGGGAATCCCCCTACACCGCCGAAGACCGTCTCGGCGAGGGGGTGTACTAGCAGACATTATGGCATTCTCTCCGGCAGTTCCTCTAGGAATCAATGGCTGTTTGCGTGGCCTTCCTCTTTTCTTGAGGGGTACTACAGGAGACTGGGTCTCTGTGCCATTCAGAAAGGGTGTTAAAAGCTGATGTATGGTAGACACCTAAAGGTTCGTCAGGTTTGTCACAACTGGCTACTGCAAAGGTAGCGGGAGATCTCTGGGATAACACAATGTACGGCCCGTCTCTCCTAGGCATGAGTTTTGCACTCCTGTTCTGACTCGCTTTACTTAATGGGTGAAGTTTTACCCATACAAAATCATTAACTTTATATTTAGGACTTGGTCTATGTGATTTATCTGCATATGTTTTTTGACGATCTTGACTCATCTCAATGTTTTCTTTAATTTGTGACATGCATCCTTCAAAACGTTTTAAATAGGGTGTAAATTCAGGCACAAAATTATCGTTATGGATGACAGACCGTAGATCAGTATTTACTTGGTCCAAAGTTCGTAGTTCTCTGGTGAAGGTTAAGTATGCTGCCGTGTGATCTGTTGACTCGCATTTTGAAGTATTCAGTGCAAACCTAATAGCTGGTAGATTTTCAATCCATAATGTATGGTTGTTACCTACCATCATTGCCAAGCGAGGTTTCAAATCCCTATTTTTCCTTTCGACTGGATTTGCCTGTGGGTGATATACGGGAATGAGACATTGATTGATATCCAAGACAAAACATAACTGTTGCATCACCGCACTCACGAATTGAGTCCCATTGTCACTTATTAGTCTCGACGGGGCACTCCGTATCTTAGGAAGACTTCATTTAGAAGTGTCATGGCACATTCTTTAGCAGTAGCTTGCTTTAATGGGAATAACTCTACCCATTTTGTTGTGTAATCCTCCACTATGAAAATCCACTTCATACCTTCTGTCGTTTCTGGTAAGGGACCAAAAAGATCAATAGCTATGCTCTCAAATCGTTGAGCTGGAACAGGGGACTGCAGAAGACCTGCAGGTTTCTGATTAGTAGCTTTGTATCTAATGCATTCTGAACAGATTTTCACATAATCAGCAATAAATTTCCTCATACCAGTCCAGTAATACAGGTATTTCGAGGAAATTCTGGAAAAGGTACCATCAGCACCGTAATATGCAGCGGTGGGAGCATCATGGTGCAATTTTAATATCTTCTCTCTCTCATGAGTAAGGACAACTAGTTGAGCTTCTTCAACATCAGCATGAGGTGAGTACCGGTACAGTACTCCCTGATACATCACGTACCCTCTCCCAGTCCAATTAGCAAAGTCAACTCCCTTGTTGGGATTTTCAAAACAATCAATTATCTTTTTTAGCTCAAGGTCCTTCAGTTGTTCTGTTCTTAGCTCATTAGCAGTTCTCGTCGGGAAATCAATAATTATAGTTTTTAATTCGCAAATTTCTTCATCCCTATACTCTGGCCTGGAAAGCATATCTGCAATAAAATTGCATTTCCCTGGAAAATAGTCAATCTTCAGATTGTAAGATTGTACTTGAAGTGCCCGTCGCGCGGGCTAATCTTCCGATTGGTGATGTTAAACTCATCAGCCACTTTAACGGTTGATGGTCGGATACCACTGTAATTTCTGCCCCTTCAATATATCCTCTAAATTTGCTTAAGGCCCAGAGTACAGCCAAGGCTTCTCGCTCTGTTGTCGAGTAATTTTTTTCAGCAGAACTCAAGAGTCTACTGGCATATTCTACTGGTTGTTCATCGGTGGGGCTTTCTCCTTGTAACAGAACTGCACCGAGGGCGTAACTGCTTGCATCCGTTCGGATCATAAAAGGCTTTTTAGGATCAGCTTGTCTCAATATTGGCGGGGTTATTAAACATTGTTTGAGGGTTTGGAAAGCTTGTTGCTCAATTTCACTCCATTTCCAAGCAGTACCTTTCTTTGACAAGTTGCCAAGGGGTCTAGCAGTATCTGAAAAATTAGGGATGAATTTTCTATACCATGAGCAGGTCTGTAAAAATGACTGTAGCTGCTTTAGGTTTCTCGGGGAAGGAATGTTTTGTATCACTGCAGTTTTATCCTGATCCACCTGTATTCCCTTAGGAGTTATCCAAAGTCCAAGGTATTTTACGCGAGAGCAAACAAACTTACATTTTTCTCTGTTAGCACATGATTTAAATTTTTTAAGTCTGTCAAAGACCATTCTTAAGTCCTCAATGTGTTGTTCAAACGTTTCAGACAACACAACGATACCGTCTAAATACACCAGAATATTTACATTTGGCAATCCATTACGAAACTGCTCCATAAGACGCTGAAAGAATGCTGGAGTCCAAATGGTATTCTTTTGTACCTAAATGTACCACAAGGGCAAACGAATGTAGTCTTGTCCTGGTCCGCTGGATTGACCTCTACCTGATGATAACCGGATTTTAAGTCAAGGGTAGACATAAAAGCAATAGATTTAGCATCATGTAAAAGAACATCCATGAGGGGCAGTGGATATTTGTCAGGTATAGTAATCGCATTTAGTTTACGATAATCTATGCACAACCTAACAGTTCCATTAGACTTGGGCACTAAAACTACTGGGGCGGCGTATGGGGACTCGCATTATTCTATAATATTATCACCCAAAAGATTATCAATTTCTTTCTTGTTTGGAGATAGTCTATAAGGTGCAGTTGAAACTGGTGGGTGGTCACCTGTGTTTATAAAGTTCTCCCCCTAGTCTGAAAACATCTTTACTTTCATTGAGCAGGACCATAAAATCATTTCTTTCTTCTAAATTTAGGGCCTGTCCTTCTCGCAAATGGAGATAATTTGTCTCGGTTTCATCAACAGTGTTGCTGTATAATGGAATTTCACTGGGAATCGAATTTGTGGGACAAGAACTACTATTTATTTCTACAGGACTGTCGTCTACAGGCAAAGGAACATCTTTTGAGAAAGGTATCCTGAAGCTTGGTTTGTCACCAAAATACCAAAAATTGTTACGCATGTCCATTACGATTCCTGATGTCCTTAAAAAGTCAACACCTAGAAGAGTGCGGTTACCTTTTGCATGTGGCCAAAAATTAAATCGATTTGGAAAGTTCGTCCATCTATAGTGATTGGTACTGTAGCTTTTTGAACAAGGGATGTAGATTGTTGACAATCAGCTAGGCACATAGCAAGATGAAATTCTGAGAATTTTTGTCCACGATTTCTCAAGAATTTAAACATTAATTCTCCCCCCAGTGACTGGCTGGCTCTAGTATCAGCACAAACTGTGCCTGTAGCCTCATAGACTTCGATGTCAAGTAGAGCTACTGGGGAGGTAAGACAAGTAAACATGTGTATGGCGTTGACAGAGGCACTCTCTTTTTTTAGTGATCATTTTGGACATTTCGATTTTATAAATCCAGTGTTGCCACAACCATAGCAAGAAATAGGTGGATAAAAACCGGTGTTGGTATTCCCTGCTGGCATGTAGCTAGGGTTAGCAATAGCACTATTGTGGTTACCCGAAACATTCCTTTCAACTTTGAATGAGTGAGACTTCCTAAACTCCGGATTGCTTATGTTCCTAGAAAAAAGAGGGTTGCTTAGTTTTGTTAATTTTTGCGAAGAGGGTTTAACATCTTCCTATGAGTCCAGATTTTCAGCTAACAAAACAGGATCATTCAGTATTTTCCAAGTGTCTAGGAAATGATTCTTGTAATCTGGTGGACACCTTTTTTATTTGATCTGCTATGATAAGATATTTCAAGGTTTCAAATGAATCTATTTCTAATTCTTTTAGCCAACCTTCGAAAAATGTTCTTAGCTCAAAAAAGAAATCTTTCCACGTGGAATGATCCTGTTTCTGGTGTTGGCAAAAAAGGAGTCTGAAACGGTCAGCTGTCAGCTTGAACTTTTGCAATAAAATATTGTGAATGTGAGCATAATTCCTAAACATCTCTTCCGGTTCTCTTGCAATTAACCTGCCAATATCACTTGGAAGGACTCCAATTAAATGTGATACCCAAAAATCGGCAGGTACATTTAGGAGCTTCATTTGTCTTTCGAACATTGTTAAAAACAATGATATGTCATCTTTATCAGGGATGAATGTGGGCAAGACTGTTTTTAAATCCAGCCTCATGAGGTTAGAATCCGTTTGAGAAGAATTACCTACGGAAGCTGGAGGATTTTGCGCTTGTAATTTAAGCTTTTCAAGCTCAAATGCTCTCTGATCAGCAAGGCACTTATCCTCCCGTTCTATTTTCTTTAAGGCTTCGACTTCAAGCGATTTACGTCCATCAACAATGTTATCGAGCATCTCTTTCACAAACTGCTCATTATTCTGAAAGAATGTACACAAAGTGATTTTTTTCGCGTAAGTCAATTATTTTATCCTCGAAAGTCACAGAGACTCGTAGCTCACTTGCTAAATTATAGAGCTCTATTTTCTTGCCTTTTGAAAGAAAAGTCATATTGGTCTTTTAAAATAAAACTAGGTTCAGGTTTTAAGTATAAAGGAAGTTATAAATTAAATTGGTTTTCCTAATAGCAATGGATACGTATTAACTAATCATTAAACAACTACCTTCTCTGTAGAGAAAACATAAAAAGAGAAAAATTCAATATAAAGGGAATACACAAAACATTTTTTTGCAAAGATCTTCAGAAAATCTAAATAAAATACCATAAATTCAACTGTATATGAAATATAAAATTAATCATGAGTCACAATAGCATATTGAAGAAACGTGATTACATGTGATGTTTTGAAATATATAAATATATATATATATATATATATATATATATATATATATATATATATACTTAATAAGTACAAAACATTTAAAAGCTAAATGTATCACACTGTGACTCAATTAGGAATATAAGATTATTTAATATTCATTTTTTTTAAAAAAAAGAAATATTTTTTGTGAAATACTTATATATTTTTATGAAACCTTCCTTACGTAATTCTAAAACACACACCGGAAATGCAATGAATAAAATACTCAGCATTGCATAATCATGCTACTTTCACAAAAAGAAAAATATATATTTAACTAAACAATTTTTCCGCTATCACAGAATGTGACTCATGCAAATTAAACAAAAAATCTATTCTCAAGAAAAATAAACTTTAAAACCACCAAATAGAACTTTTTGAAAGCTGTAAATATATTAATTCATGAAATATAAACAGTAAAAATAGCTAAATCTGAAAACATTACATATATCAAAGTTTGATAGTTAAATGAGGTTTCTCTCTCCCCTTCTGCTTGATAACAAAAATTACCTTTTATTTCAATGTTTAACTTTAAGAAAAAAATATATTCAACAACTCCTTATAATAATAACCAAGAATTTCACCATTTACTCAATATAGCAATTATTTTAAAATGCACCAATACATATTTATCAATAATGTTATATCAGTTGCCTCTTCCCGAAAGCAGAAATGATCTCTTTCACTATTTGAATTTCACAGTTATTGCAACAGCAGATTGAAATAATTATAATTAAAAAAATGCATTATAGAAGCAAAATATACAAATAAATATCTTAAGAAAGATAAATGATCATATTCCTCAATATTATTGTACAAAAGATTTGTTACATCTACTCACAGATTTAATTTCCGTTTTCTTGTTCAAGTACAGATGAAGATTTTAGTAACACATAATCTCGGGATGAGATTGTTTATCTTCAAAATAGCCGATATCTCGTAAGCACCACTCGCGCACTTTATTTAGCTGGTATCTTAAGCACACCACTTTCTTGATCACGATGGTATTTTTAACACATAAATCAACACAATTTCACTTTGGATTATTTTCTCACTTTTCGAGCACTTTCACCTTAGTATCCGGATGATACTAAAACCAATTATTTTCCAATTAAAAGACGAGCACTTTCACCTTAGTATCGGGATGATACTAAAACTGGCTTTATTGGCTCCAGCAAATCAAAAATTTCCACTACTTCAGTTGCACAGATATGCAGCCCGTCATCAAAAGAATCATAATTGTTAAAATCTTGAAATATATCCTGCTTTATGGATTGAAATTTCCTGGCCTACTCAAGACTCACACGATAGGTTACACTCACGACTCATCTGCATCTGTAAGTCTAATAATGGTCCTCTCACTTTCCGGTTGAAATTTACTGCTCACAAGAAAAGTCTTTTTCTGTTCCGAATAAAAAGGATTCGTCACTGGAAAAAAAATCCAATTTTTTAAACACAAAATAATGATAAAGGTTTTTTCGTGCTTCTGAAATGATTTGTTAATCTGTGGTTTATTATTCGTTAAATAGGGCTTTTTTGCCTTCATTTTAATTGTGAAAAGAGAAGAATTCATTAAATCGTGAAACTCGTTAAATATGAGCTTGTTAAATTGGGGTCCGACTCTCTATATTACATGTTTTGAAATTATTTTTATGTTGAGGTATCCGAACACGTTGAAATGACCAAATTCAGGGAAAGCACATATTTATTATTATTTTTTTTATTGTATTGAGTAGAGCTTTCTTTTGGCTCTACAAAACATACTTTGTTTTGCTTCTACGTTACTTGGAGGTCAAAGTACAACCAATTTTATAAAATTAGCAAACTCGGAAGTGGGTATTTAAATTATTCAGAATCTGTCATTGCAAGTCTGATAGCTCAAAATATTACAAACTTATTTTTTATCAAACATTTTGAGCTTGATCTTTATATTATTTTCAAGAGAATGTACTAAAATATTTCACATTATATGAACAATTTTTGAATTCCGGTCTTTTATTTAAATAATGGTTTTATAAAAAATTTCACATTTTTGGTAATATTTACTCTGTCAGTTCTAAAATTTTTAAATTTTAACACAGGAATTAAATTGGGAAAAGAAACACAAATTCCTTTAAAACTTGCTTATTTGACTTTAAAAAAATAATAATCCACTGCAATTATAAAAAGAATTCATTTTCATTATAATTATTTATTTGTGGATCCTGGAAGACGAGCTATATCTTGCCTCTCACGATGAAGGTGTTAAATTTTTCACAGACCCCCTATCATTGCACACTCACCCCCAAATTAATTTTAATTTGCCACCAAGCCGTCAGAAATTACAAGGACCTCTAGGGGATAGTAGGATTCATTTTAGGAGCTTCTGCACTAAAGAAATACTCATTCGAAAAATACGCTTTAGAAAGTTTTAAAATTGCTAAAAGGCGATGTACAAAGCGATTTTTTCTCCTGAGAGATAGTAAAAATGGTTTTCTACTCAAAATGCTGTAGATAAATAAATTTTTTCTATTTTGAAACCGTGATACATGTTCACAACATTTACGTAGAATTACTTAAAAGATGGCGCATAAACATAATGTTAGACTTGTTAATAACAAACATTGTGATCTGAAATATAAGTCTCTCTATAATTAGGCTATTATGGCTCGGTAAATGTTATCCAATAGCTGCAGTCCGGACGTGATTACGTTAAGCAGCTTTTTCTTACGAGATGGAGTTCTGCAATACCTCAGCTCGACTACGGTCAATTGATTTGGAAATTTAATCAATGAAGCGTATAATGCCTACTTACCCACATCTGTCATTTTTAATAACTATGTAGATAAAGACAAATGTTACGCCGGGATCTTTTTGAAATATATGGCTTGAAATAAAACAGATATACAAAATATTTCATTTTTGAGGGAAATTTCTATACCAACAACTGCACTGAAAACTTTACAGTCATGGAAATGTATAGTAATATATATACACATCTAGTTTCATGACTGATCTCTGTTCAAGTTTATTCTAGGCCATTCATTTAGAATTATTGCGTATTTAGTGTAAGTCTCAAAATATTGTTTTTACCCTTACTCTCTGTTTTGCGAAATATTTTTAACCTCTTAACTAAGTGCTACTCAACCTGTGGCCCGTGGGCCTCATTTGGCCCACGAGACTTTTCTGAGTGACCCGGTCATGACCCATTGCACTAAAAAAATCAATTATATGAGAACAATTTAGAGGGGAATTATATCAAGCAAGGAACTTTCAATTTTGATATTCATTCGCTTTTTTTGATAGTAGAATGTAAGGAAGAAAAAAAGTCTTGTGAGATCATGGCTGAAAGAAAATCAAAAGAATCCCAAAACTTAGTAAAAATGCATAAAAATAAATATTTTGCGTGTGTATTTGATAGGAAGTTAATATAGTACTAAAATAAAAGTCAAAATGAGTTGAAATATTTTGATAAATTTTGATTGTCCACACTGTTACTTTGGTCTTATAGTGTGTCTTTTCCATTATCCTCTTGCTGCGGGCCTCATGTAATGTCTATCATGCTCATGTGGCTCGGCGGAACTCTGCCTTAACTGGTTTGCCTGTGCACCATAAGGGCTACCGAAAAGTGGCCATAACCGCTTTGCTCGCATGCTGTACGGGCACTGATATTTTCTTCTACCTTCAATTTGCATATATATTTTCCTTCGTAAAGGGAGATTGTTAGTGTTAATGTATTTCATGATGTCGCCTCATTATATACTGAACATAAGTTATTGCGCTGTTTAAACCCTAGCATTAAGTGTTCAATTAAATTGCAAACGCATCTTAAAACTCTTGTCCGTTGATTTAAAAAGAATAATACTTGAATTTTTCTAAGGATGAAGTAGAATTATTTGTTTCGCACCGATTACCCCCTTCCACCCTCCAATGATTTTTCAATAAACCCATTTTTAGTGAATATCTACTAAATAAAAGAGAAAGACTTACCAAATTTCAAGTCGTAAGTCTAATAGTACAAAAATAGAAAACATTACTTCTCCCCTTAGGGCTCTAAGCAAAACCCGTTTGTAGCAGATATTTATTCCATGAAACGAGCATACATCTCAGATTACACACACACACACACACACACACACACACACACACACACACACACACACACACACACACACACACACACACACACACACACACACACACACACACACACACACACACACACACACACACACACACACACACACACACACACACACACACACACACACACACACACACACACACACACACACACACACACACACACACACACACACACACACACACACACTGATCTGGTGTGGCAGCTGGGGGTGTAATCTGGGTCAATCATTGAGCAACCATGGACCACATGTTTTCTATCGGCGAAAGATCCGGAGAGCGAGCCGGCTAGGGAAGCAATTCAATCTGGTGATTGACGAAGAACCTTTGGACAATGCGTGCCACGTGTGGTCGCGCATTATCCTGTTGAAATATGGCTGTGGCCAAGCCCTGAAGGTAAGGAAGGACAACTGGCTCCAACACCTCGGAGATGTAGCGCTAGCTGTTTAAAGTACCGGCAATGCGTACTAGAGGAGTGCGAGAGTGATATCCAATACCGCCCCATACCATAATACTCGGTGCAGGACTAGTGTGGCGGTGCATAACGAAGTTGTTCAGCATCCTCTCTCCGTGGTGTCTCCAGACTCGAATCCAACCATCGTGGTGTTGCAGGCAGATGCGTGACTCGTCAGTAAAGACAACTTCATTCCTTTCTGCCACCCACATCTTTCTTTCATCGCACCATTGGTGGCGGAGACGTCTGTGGTTCTGCGTCAAGGGTAGACCAAGCAATGTGCTGTCATACGATTCGTGATGTGACCGTGAAAGCTGATCGCTGTTTTCTACGTGACATAACTGATCGTGTTTTGTAAAAAACACAATCGCCGTACTTGAAATCGTCGAAATCTCCAAACCTTAAATAGCGCTTTGAGGTGGCGCCACAGGTACGCGTGGTGTGTGTCTGCGCTGAAATTCTAATCATTTGCATATCTCACCTCCGCTAATGCATGTTGTAAATTTCATGTTATTTGCGTGCTTCCTTCAGGGCATTGCATTTACGGTGGCCAGCAGTGTATAAATGTATTAGTACTGCGCTATGTATTCTGTAATTAATTTAACTGTACTGAATTAAGAACAAGTTCTTATAATTACCTGTGACACCATAGGCTTGTCATACATAAAATTACATACAAAAATTAACACTTATCTTGATCATTTGTAAGGTTTATAATTAAACCCTTAACTGTGCCGATTAAAAGTTACGCGGTTCACTCCCCAAAGCCATCATTTTCCACGTATGTGATGTGTTGGGGGGGGAGGAAGGAATAAAGAAACAAATCCTCTGAAATAAGTAAGTCCTTCGCAAACACTGTCAAGGTCCTTTTGTTACATTCCAAAGCCTTCGGAATATTTTTATGGATAGTAGCGCACAGAAAAGATCGTAATTCGGAATGACGTATATATACGTCCAGGGTAAATAAAGCTTTGCTAAGAGGCCGGTGGCACTTAAGAGCTTAAAGTCGTATCGTTAAAGTATAGTGTTATTGAATTAAATACATTGTTATTGTGTGAAGGGGGGCGATAAAAATTATTATTGAATTTTGGGTAGCAAATATTGAAACTTTGAGAAGCACTGGTCTATCCTAAATATTGTTGTCTGCTTGTGTTTAGGAAATTTTTTTGTCTTTGCTTTCTTTTAATCACCTAAACATCAAAGATATCGCTAATAGCACCAAGACAAGTTCCCTATGACGCAAGTATGAAAAGTGAGGTAATTTTATATGCAGAAAAAAAGGGAACCAAAAAAAGAGTCCACTGAGAAAATTTGACAAGCATGAATCAAATATACTGCTCAAAATAATTAAAGGGTATTGCGGTTTTAGGTGGATCTTGGGGATGCGAAACTTTTCAGCTGATTGATACATGGTCGACAGGCGTAGTAGGTTATATAAGAATAAATTACACATGTTTGGCAGAAAAAATGCATCTTATTGTGCATTAGTGTACAAAAGGAAAAAAACACAATTTGTGCATATGAGAAAAAAAGAATAAGAAAAAGTGTTTTCTTCAAAGGAAATCATTTTCAGTAGGGGGTATGGTTTCCACGGACGGCCAGCAACGCTGAGCACCTTTGAGGCATGGAGTCAATGGGGCTATTAATCACGAGTTGGGGTATTCTGTCCCACTCTTCCAGAAGAGCTCTTTCCAGTTCTTGGAGAGTTTGTGGGGGTGGTTGGTGGCCAGAAACTCGTCTTCCTAGAGCGTCCCAATCGTGCTCTATTGGATTCATGTCTGGAGAACTCGCTGGCCATTCTATTCGTACGATTCCTTCCTCGAAAAGGAAATCCTCCAATAGGTTAGCACGATGTGGCCTGCAGTTATCGTTCATTAATATGAAGTCATCTCCGATTGCTGCAACGTAAGGGACTACAATAGGTCTGAGGATCTCATCACTATATCGGCGAGCAGTCAGAGGTCCATCTCGAATGATGTAGAGGTCTGTGTGCCCGTAAATGGAGATGCCACCATACACCAACGCTCCCCCACCGCCAAATCTGACACTTTCGTGCACGTACGCAGGATTATTCCTACTGCCACACTCCCTCCAGATGAAAATACGCCTATTATCCGGATGAACAGAAAAATGGGACTCGCCAGAAAGAAGAGCATTGCTCCATTCATTTCTCCTCCAGTTCACATGCTCTGTTGCCCACTCCCTGCGGTCGCGACGATGCCTTGATGTTAGTCTAACACATACCATCGGTCGGCGAGCATACAGACCTACACCATGGAGCCGGTTTCGGACAGTCTGAGTTGAAACCGTGGTGCCTGTAGCCGGGCGAAAGTGTTGTTGGAGAAGAGTAGCGTTCATATTTCGGTGTCTCCGAGCCGTTAACACTAAATAACGATCTTCATTGGGCGTTGTTGCCCGTCTACGACCTTGTCTTGGTCTTCGGCCTGCACTTCCAGTCTCCAAGAAACGGTTCCAGATCCTGGAAATCACATTTTGTGACACTCCAATGGCTTGCGCTACTTCGGCTTGAGTTTGGCTCCCTTCTAACCTACCTACAACTCTCCAAGCTTCTGAATCGGTTAAATGACTTCGCTGAGACATCGTACTCATCAAAACAAAGCAGTCACTCAATGCCGATCATCCTTGTCTTCATTTCAGTTGAAAGTCACATTTCATTCGCTGCCGTTGAAGCGACGTTTTTCATGTCGAACTCAAAATTAGCATACTCCACAGTTTGAAAATCAGAAAAATTTGCATTTGTGATTCTCTTCTTCCATTTTCGGCAAAAAAGATTTCGCTTATATCTTTATTTTATATAAAAAACTTACAATATCCTTTAATTGTTTTGAGCAGTGTATATGCTGATGGCGTAAGCAAAATGATATAATTTTTGCTTGTGAATGTTCAATGGTCTTTAATAACTCTTTTATATTCTTCTATAATACATTCTTTAAAAAAAGTTGCATAGCAAATGCATTGGTGGGCATGGAAGACGACACCGAGTGGGAAAAAGGCGACTCCGGCCTCCATTTCGAAGTCAGCTGTGACAATGGGAATGACGAATCATTTTCAGAACATGATACTGACGGTTAGAGGAATTATGGTGAACCTTTTTTCAAATTTTTTAATTTTTTCTCATAAACGTGTAGAGAATTGGCATAGAATCAATGACAACATTTTTTCACGGAAATATTTTGAGAATTTTGGGTGAGGCTTAGAATCGATGACGGCTTAAATGCAAGTAAAAACGACATTATATTTGTTTTAAAATTCGATTTTCTCTGAGCTACAGTTGTATGAACACATAGCAAATTTCATTGATTAAGGGAATGTCATATTGAATGGTAAATAATAACTCGTTTAATTTTGATTTAAACATCTTATAGGGTGACATTGAATAAATACTCGAATACTTTTTAAAAATATTATACTGTAAAGCTAATACCATAGCTACACAGACAGTCATTTTTTTTCCAACAGCAATAAAATTAAATTTGTCTGAGTGCCTGGAATTTTCTGGAAGATTTGATTTACCTTTCGATTTAATATTTAATGTATACACCATGTTTTTATGTTATGAGATCCATCTAGAATAGTTGAAATTTTTTTTTATCATGATTAAATAAAAAGATTATTAATGAAATTCCTGTTTTCTACATTTTGGATGCAAAAAATAACATTTTCCAATTTCAGATCCGAGTTATAACACTAGGATAGAAAAACGTACTATTTCGAAGACTAATTTCATGTTAAACAGCTAAAATTTTCAGACTAAATATTTTCAGATATGTACCATAATAGAAATCAGATAGTTAATAAGACTTCACTTAAATGACCCGGGATAATTATATATGTAATTTATTTTGAGAGAGTTACTGCGATTTTTCAGAAGTTCTAATATTTAAAAACTGATCTAAATGTAAAAATTTCAGAATTTTTCATATAAAGGAGGGACCGATTTAACGAATTCATCGGAACCGAAAATTACCTTCGTTAATGCGGGAATATTCGTAATATCGGCGTTAACAAAAAAAATGCAAATTTTTTGCACTTACCTTTTGGAATTTCCATAGTGATTGATTGAATATTAACGTGCCCTGTTCAGATACACGAGGGCTTTTGGTGGCGGACCACGTAATTTTGAGCCATAGTCAAGTGACGTGGACTACACCATAGCTGGCAACCCCCTCTCCTAACTACCACACCACACCAACGGGAGGACGATTCAGCTCTTGACAGATTTAACGTGCATCGCTGCCGTACACGGCGGGTCTTTAGTGGTACTAGGTTCGAACTCGCGTGAGGAGGCAAGCCATGATCCGTTACCTATACCACTCGGCTTCCGCGGCCACGGATTTTCTATAGTAAGTAACTACACAAACAAGTAATATAAAACAACTAAGTAAATTTCTACTTAGGTCGACAAAGGAAAATGTTATTTTAGTTACTTTTTATTAAATAATTACAATTAATATAAATATGTATATACATAGGACAGAATTACAATATTAAGTGGCAAAATAGAAAAAGCTATTTTCCTTGGAATTTTCCTTTTTATGTAGGGTGTTGGACTATTATTTTTTTTACTATTTATGCATTAATTAAATTTAATTATTCCAATAAAAAGAAATCACATTCTCAGAAATTGGGCCATCCCAGGTTGGATTTGAACCCACTATCTTTGGATCGGAAGTCCACCGCGCTACAGGGGCACAACGAGTGATTTGCCTTTCTAAATTGGGCGTTGTACTATTATTTTTTTCAATTCATTAATTTAATTTAATTAATGAATAAATTTTTTAAAAAAATGTATTAACATCAAGTGTCATCCACTACAAGTTTAAAAAAAATGTATTTGATGAATAAAAAGTATTTTATAAAGAATTGAAAATTTGAACTCGATGTATAAATATATATAGTGAGAGTGTGAGCTAATAGTAGGAATTGAAAAATATCTATAGTTATAGAAATTACTCACTTTTTATTCAGCAGCTAAAAATACTGGGAGCGTATTCTTGTGCACCTGTTGATTGGAAATTTTTAAAATACTCACTAATACTATATGTTTGAAAATTTTCTTGTGATTTCTGAATGGAAAGATTTCTATTTCGACTCCAAGCAGGGAAGAAAATACTTCATCATTTTAATTCTGCTGCACTGTATGTTTTCACAGTTTCCTAACGATACAAGGCATTAGAAAATGTTACAATTTTGATAAGAGTTTTATTATTAACTCGTGCATCTGAATTGCTATGGATTCGTTTCCGACAATCTGCCATGTTTTACAAATTTTCAAAAGCAAAATATTCTGCAAAACCATATGTATAATAAACCTCACATCTCTCAAGAAAGATAGCAAATCGTAAAATTCTTTAAATATTTCTTACGTATTGGAGTGGAATGAGATAAAAGAATTCTGTCCTATTCAAAACTCACATGATAGGTTACGCTCATGGTTCATGTACACTTATTAAGTTTATTAATGGGTTGCACTCTTTACCGGAGAAATCCTCCATTTGCAAGAGGAGTCTTTCTGCTCTTGACAGAAGGATATGTCATTTGAAAAGAAATCCAATTTTTTTCTAATCCAAACTAATAAAAAAACTTTGACTGTTGAAATAAATAAAACATTCGTGGTTTGTTATTCATTAAATAGGTTTTTTACCTTCATTTTCATCTCGGAAAGTAACAATTCGTTAAATCACTAAATTCTCTAAATAGGGATTCGGTAAAAAGGGATCCAACTGTATATACACTGACGAAAATAAATCCTAACACCAAGAAAGACTTGTGTTAGATAAACGAAACTTGGTAGGCGTGTGTTTTCATCTGTGTGAAAGATGACATCAATTCATGTTTAACTGAGAGCGTCATTTAGAACATGCAAATCAGGGTTGCTTTAAATGCGTGCTACAAAATAAGTGAGCGCTATTCGTCTGATAAAATTTACGAAATGAGTTGATGTTAATCAAGAATGAATTTAAGAAGACAAAGAAGTAATTATCAGCAGCTCACTGAGTTTGGTCGTGTAATGTGGCTACGAGAATGCGGATTTTCTTTCGACGATATTGCAGAAAGACTTGGCTGGAATGTGTCTACTTCTGCCTTGGTGCCAGTGATGACCATGTGTTGGTCAGAAAGGAGCCAGGGGAACGCCTGCAACCAAACTGTCTGCGGCAAAGACACACTGGACCTACACCAGGAGTCATGGTCTGGGGAGCAATTTCCTATATGACAGCAGGAGCACTCTTGTGATTATCCCAAACACACTAACTCCAAATTTGCACGTCAGTCTGATAATTCAACCTATAGTGTAAACATTAATGAACCGCATTCAAGGGTGAGTTTTACAACGCAATAACGCTCACCCTCACATAGTCCTTGCAACGCAACGTGTTCTTTAAAGTGTTTAAATGTTTCCTTGGCTTGCGATATCAGCAGATCTATCTCCAATTGAGCACGTATGAGATATCATTGTACTATAACTCCAGCTTCATCCATAGCCAGCACTAACCATCTCAGTCTTGACACATCAAGGACAATAAGCATGGAACTTGTGACGAATCTGTACGGAACCTTTCCACTAATATTCTTAGGCGTCTTTTTGGGGATTATAAATTCGCGTATATATATATTTCCAATCAACTCCAAAAAGTGAACGGGATATGCAAAGTAGATAAGCTATTTAAGTAGAGCGTTGCAAGCTAGCAAGTATGAAGGCTATTGAGCCAGCAGCAGTAGCCTCAAATTTAGAGGATTTAATTGGATTACGTTAGTGAAGCCTTATTGCTTCACTAACGTCCTTATTCTTTCTACGAAAGAATTTGGAAAGCTGATATACCAGGTGGTAACTATAATTCATTTATGCTTAAAATAAGCGTTAGTTTAATAAAATTAGTTATAGTTAATGAAAGGTAATAATTCGAGTACGCGTGTATTTCTCTGACCTCTTATTTCGGTAGACCTTATTTGATCTTGCGCATAATTATTGATTAATTTTATAATTCGTAATTTAATTTAATATTAAAGGTAAATCCCCTTTGTTTGACGTAACATAGAAATATTATGTTATTAGAGTTTCTGATATTTGAATTGATACAATAAATACAAGTTATTATTATACAAAATGGCTCTTAGTGATTCTTTGCCTCAAATTAATCTTGGTGTCCAGGGTGGAACCCAGGGGGATCCGCACAAACTCCATACCACAAAGTGACATTCGTCACCTGAATGACACGATGCATGTACGCTTGTTGGCTTGCATTCAAAATTCTGGAGCTTATAGAGGCTGTTAATGTAACAGCATTTCACATTTGATACGCGTTTCCTTGAGCTTCAGTTAACCTGAGATCTTGAAGGTTTAATCAATTAAACAAGTTAAATAACAATTCCATTGTTCAAGTTTCATTACTCTATAATAAGTTTTCTTGGTATTGGTATTTTTTTTCCGTCAGTGCACACACACACACTCACTCATCCGCGAAGTGGTCATTTGAAGTGACTGTCACCAAAAAATGTTATTTTCATTGGTTCTATATATGTATAGCATTAAAGACGAAATGTGAATTAACATAAATCACCCTTCTTTTATGTGAAACAAAGAGTGGAAAGGGAAAAAACCAGGGAAAATATCATGATGAATAAAACAACATTTGCATTCTGTAATTAATCAAGAAATAACATTCTTCCTGAGCTTCCTCAGTAGTCTGTGTTGCACTACTGCGTCAAAATGCATTAGAAAGCTAAATAATTAAGAAAGGTTTCACATGATTATTATTTAAGGTAAGCCTACATTTTGAAAATGGAGAATAACATCATTGATTAAAAATTTATCAAATAATATTTTAAATTAAATTTATCTACAGTGTATCACAAAACTTATATTTTAAAAGTAAGATATTTTTCTCTTTGAAAATCGTGTCGGCATTATTCTATGTAGGAATTGTGTAAAGTGTAATATACCACTTTGAATAAAGCCTTCATTTTATTTATCATATGAATTGAAAAAATCTGGAATTTTATACATTTTTTATGAAAATCTAATGCATATTAGACTATATCAGACGCCTGGAATTAGTGCCATAGAGGGCAACCATCTTGTTATTATACGACATCCAGACGATCTTTGTAACACCATAAATAGAAACAAACGAGCAGAATGATGTCTTAACTCTCAAGTGCTCGTTTCTTCAGACAGAAACTCGATCAAGCTAGGCATAAAGTAAAACACTTGGCTCGTCTAATACAGTGAAATACGTTTAACGCAAAAACGTTTAAGACTAAGTATCGGCTAGCACGAAATAATATAACGGTATCGGTAAACTACTATGCATTTTCACGCATTTATTTTCCTTAACACAAAACGAAAATCTTTTAACATAGTGCTCTCTTCTCAAACTTTCAATATTTGCGACCCAATATTTTCAACCATAATTTTCATCGCGCCCCCTCACACAAATAATAATGTATTGAATTCTATAATGTTATACTTTGACGCTAAAGTTACAATACGACTTTTTCTTAAGAGCTACTGGCTTATATAAACGTCTCACGCAGCCAAATTGTTAATTGCCTCGGACGTATATATACGGTCTTTTCTGTGAACCATCATCCAAAAAAAATGATTCCGATGGCTTTGGTATGCAATAAATGAACCTTGACAGTGATTGTGAAGGACTTACTTAATTCAGAGGGTTTCCTTTTATTTACTCCCCCCCAATACACGCTCCCCTACCCCCCTTACCCTCACTCACGCTGAAAACGATGACATTAGAGAGATAATCGCGTACAGTTTAATCAGCAGTTAAGGGATTAATTATAAACCGTACAAATTATCGAGATAAGTGTTAATATTTTTGTATATAATTTAATTATGACAAGTCCATGCATCATTGGTAATAATTAATGTTGTTTTTAACTTATTATTGTTTAATTAATTATAAAAACATTGTGCAGTACTGATACATTTATAAGTGTATTGTATAGGGTGTTTTTTTAGAGGTATAGAGCTTTAAATTGCAATAAAACAACGATGTATTATTCGATTGACATGAATTTTTTTTTATTCGAAGGATAATCTTGTAGCATTACATTTTAAATATGATTTCTGGCATAGGACTGCCATGCCTGGCTCGGATGTAGTCCAATCTGGACGTCCAATTTTCGATGACTTTTTCCAACATTTGTGGCCGTATATCGGCAATAACACGGCGAATGTTGTCTTCCGAATGGTCAAGCGTTTGTGGCTTATTCGCATAGACCAATGACTTAACATAGCCCCACAAAAAATAGTCTAGCAGTGTTAAATCACAAGATCTTGGAGGCCAATTCACAGGTCCAAAACGTGAAATTAGGTGGTGACCACATGTGTCTTTCAATAAATCGATTGTGGCACGAGCTGTGTGACATGTCGCGCCGTCTTGTTGGAACCACAGCTCCTGGACATCATGATTGTTCAATCCAGGAATGAAAAAGTTAGTAATCATGGCTCTATACCGATCACCATTGACTGTAACGTTGCGGCCTTCATCGTTTTTGAAGGAGGATTCCACCAGCCCATAAAGCGCACCAAACAGTCAGTTTTTCTGGATGTAATGGTGTTTCGACATACACTTGTGGATTAGCTTTACTCCAAATGCGGCAGTTTTGTTGACGTAGCCATTCAACCAGAAGTGCGCTTCATCGCTAAACAAAATTCGCTTATGAAAATCGGGAACAACGGCAATCTCGTTTTGTCAATCGAATAATACATCGCTGTTTTATAGCAATTTAAAGTTCTATACTAAAAAATTCTCTATATCAGTGCAAATGTGTATTTTATTTTTCATTATGTCAGAATGTATTTTGTTTGTTTACTTTCTATAAATTAATGATTTTTTAAAATAATCTATTGTTTTCGAAATTCAATATGCTCGTGCCCCCCTCATAGAGTAATCGCACCAACCTATGGGACCCCATCCTACAGTTTGATAAACGCCGTTTTAACATATTCCTGGATTTTCCAAAACTAAGTTTGGACATGTCCTTCTGCTGAGCTCCCTACTTCACACTTGTCTGAAAGACACTTTTTGACTACCTTTCCCTAACAGAAAAGAAAACTATTCTAACACGACATCGTGTTATTTGTATCTCAAAGAGAGACAGTAAATGTAAGAAGATAAACGAGATTCTACTGTCTAGATTACGATGTTGGATTATGTGAAAAACCGTGTTTTCGAATTTATTGTACACGATCAATTTTTGATTAATAATTTCATAGTCAATTATGTAAAGGCAAAAGATGTAATCAAGTAATATAAAAAGAAATTTTTAAAGTCAATTCCTACTAAAAAACAACAAAGAAACATTTTATTATATAGTGTATATATAGATACTTTTTATCGAATAATTATTACAATTAACATAATTATGTATATACATATGACAGAATCAGAATATTAAGGACAATTAATTTCTATCAATTATCATTAAAGTATCATATTGTCATCCAAAACAACCGTGTACGAGGTATGTAAATTAAGTAATGAGACTGGTAGCGTAGTGTTTGATCTGGCAACACTGGGGAAGTGGGACATGGAGGGGAGGTAGGTAAACATGTGATGCGTCATCAGTATGAGTTTGAAGTCGCTGAGTCAAGTTAATTGTCTGTAGTTATTTGTTTAGTGAAACAGGTTTTTCTTGTGTGTTCTGAAATAAGTGACAGTGCTATCAAGTTTTGCATCAGACTTGGACACAATGCAACGGAAACATTTGCAAAACTTCAGCAAGCCTACGGAGACAGTGTTTTGTGAAGGGCCCAGGTTTTTCTGTGGTTGAAGGCATTTTCAGAAGGAAGAGAGTCAATTGAAGATGAACCTCACAGCGGAAGGCCCTCAGTTTCAAAAACCACTGAAAATGTCGTTAGAGTCCGGGATCTTGTGCTGTCAGATCTGCGCAGACAGTCGCTTGACAGTAAGAATGATTGGGGAAGAGTTGAATTTGAATCACACCACCATTCATCAGATTTTGACCAATGAATTGAAGATGAGAAAAATCTGCGCCAAAATGGTTCCGAAGAACCTTTCTCAGTGAACCGTTTCTTGGCCAGTAAGAACATTCCTGTTGCTCCTCAGCCCCCTTATTCGCCCGACTTGAGTCCTTGTGACTTTTTCCTCTTCCTGAAATTGAAGAATCACCTCAAGGGACATCATTTTGGGACACTGGAAAACATTCAAACGGCTGTAACCGACCAGCTGAAGGCTTTTCCAATATCCGAGTTCCACCAGTGCTATGAGGAGTGGAAGAAACGTCTCCAGCGCTGTGTGGCTTCAAAAGGCAGTTACTTTGAAGGAGACAATGTTGAATTGTAAGTTTATTGGAATAAACAAGTGAAAAAAAATCAGTCTCATTATTTCATTTACACACCTCGTACATAAAATTTCAGTTCAACTGAATGCTTCAAAACATGAGAGAAAAAAATCTTTTTAAGTTTTGACCCAAGTCACTAAAATTGAAACCAACGCGACTGTATCTGTAATTCTTTAAATAATTAGTTTCACTCAATTCATTTTAATTAATTATAATTAAATTATCGTACTGTCACCGAAAACAATTGTGTATAGAAAATTTCAGCTCAAATTAGGGCTTTAAAAAGTGAGAAAAAAAAAACACCTTTTAAAGTTTTGACACAAGTCCACCAAAATGGTCGCTAAGTAGCCAAAAAGGATGCCAACGTGGCTATATGCATAATTCTTTGAATAATTAGTTTTAATCAATTAATTTTTATTAATTAAAATTAAAAATTATCGTATTGTCATCCAAAATAAACGTGTATATAAAATTTCAGCACAATTGAGCGCTTTAAAATGTATTTTATAAACGATTGAAAATTTGAACGGGATAAATATATGAATAAATAAATATATATAGAGAGAGTGAAGTTAATATAGTAGGAATTGAATGAATAAAGATAAAAGCACTAGGTATTCTAAGCTTTATATTTATAGTTAGTGTGATTGGACTCCAAAGTCGAATGATTTCTGCCACATAGAAAGCCAACTTCACAGATAAATAACTCATTTATTTAAATAGATTTTTTAATATTAATTTTTGGAAGTTTTGTATTCGAATGGTGCTATTATGTTAAAAAATATATGAATATTTGAAAATGAGCGTAAAAAAATTGACATTTTTTGATCAATAATCCAGAAATAAAATGAGTCTGGTATTACTTATTAAACTCTATTACTGTTCCACTTCATTGAAATAATCTAACATTAGAACATACAAACATTTTATTTACATAGATAAGCAAGTAAGACATAACTTTTCTCAAAATTCAACAACTTCCGTCCTTATATAAATCCGTTCACATTAATAATTCACAAAGCAATATTTATCAGTCACATATCATTAGCATCACTGGATTAGTAGTACTCAGTTAATCTCTGTTTTAACAGTACTTCCATCGCTATGAAAAAAAAAAACTTCAGGGGGACCTATACTTTATACTAAGACAGCGACCGTCGGAGTTGATGTTTCATTTACGTAGGAGTGTTCTGTAAGCGAGACGGTTCGCTGCATTATACATGAAATTTTCTAGGGAATCTCTGTATTACGGTTCGTACGCATGCATAATTCTTCGCAGAGAGAAAGCATTTTAGTCTACTCAGATATGCATGTTTTAGAATAGTGTCAAAGCATTTCTTAAGGGTAGAAATACTTTTTTGAATTTTGCTCCTAAGGAAAATATGGTGTAGTTATTATGAACGATTCTAAATGTACATTTCTAGGAAAGGACTGTATAAGCTGTGAATCCCTGGCATAAAAATGTAATGCGCTGAGTTTTCCTTACATTTTATCGGGTTACGTGATTAGAAAAGTGAAAATATGACCTTTTCTTTATTTAGAGATGAAATTCATTGTACTCTCTCAAGGAATGTGAGTGTTAATTTTAATGTGTAATTCAAATTCAAGTTAAACTATTCCTTGTCTTTTTATTTATTTTCTTATTCCTCTTTTTTGATATTTTTTTTATTAATAATACTTATATATATATATAAAAGTATTATTAATATATATATATATATATATAAATATTATTAATATATATATATATATATATATATATATATATATATATATATATATAAAATATTATTAATATATATATATATATAGCCCCTTTAAAAAAATTTTTAAAATATATTTTACGCGAAGAAGTCTTTTTTAAAGAATACTATTTTAAACTGCTTTAGTATGTAGTGTGTATGCTTTTGAAACCATATGGCAAGAAAAAAAGAGGCGCAGAAGATGGCTGTTCAATATTGTTGCGAATAGACAATATTGTTCCGAATTTTATGTAAAGAATACTTAAAATAGTGTAATCAATTTATATCTGGATGTGTGATACGCGTTTGTAATACTCTGTGTTAAATTTATTTTATGTTAAAATTGTAATATTCGTAAGTAACGCTGTTCCTTACATTATAATGTTGAACTTGGTGAAATCTTGGCAATATAACCAAATTGGCATCATTTTTTGAGACCATGTTGGTGACGGCGACTTTGGCAACCATGAAGGTGACTTGGCGATTCTATGGATTATTATAATCTACTAATACCGCGATTTATGACGAAAGCGGATTTTTCTCGAAAGATCCGCGAGGCCTATAAATAGGAAACATTCGTCAAAACTGAGTTAGTCTTGTTTTGACCATTGAAAAGCAGTATTGATTTGATCGAGAAGAGTCGACTGGAGATTAGTTATTAATGCGGCTGTTGTGTAGGACGAGGGAGTGCTTGTGAATAATCTTTTACATGCTTGTATTTTAGACACTGATAGTTATGTCTGAGTACCGTAGAAGGTGTGTAGGCCTTCTGAAATTTACACATGGAATTTGAGTACTGTATCCTGTATTTCAAGGATTGTTTTTTTGACAATAAATTTACATTGCTCCTGAAGAACTGTCTTGTTCTTTGCGACTGATTTGTATAAAATCCTCGAACTTCGATCAACTTGCAAAACATCGGTGTAAATAGATGGAAAACAATAGCAATGTAAGATGGTTTAAACCGAGACAGCCTTGGCCGAATAACCACTGTAGCGCTTGTAGCGGGTCTATTCGCGAGCCTCTCACTAATCCTCTTCAGGTCAATTTATTTCTTTTAGATGTTGTTCTATTGAAAACTTTCTCCCGAAGAAGAAAACTCGTTTTATACAAATGTAGAGCTATATTTAAGCATTGACTTTTAGGTACGCGAAATTAGTAATTAGAAGTTAGAGGTTAGTAGTTAGTGGAAAGTAGTTCAGAGCTAGTCGAGAATTATAGTCGACGAATAATTGCTGAAAGATTAAAGATTGCTAATTGACGATTTAGTCAATAAGATTACGGTAATTACGGTAATTTAGACCATAGACATCCAAAGTATTCCAAAATTAAGTTATTTGAATTATAATTAAGCATTAAGTATCCTTTTTTGCCGTGTAATTGCCCCTATACTTAGTAGAAGTGTGCATTTCCTACCCTGGTTTGTTAATTTAAGTGAAATAACAATAAATTAGATTTGTATTGATTATGGCTGATCTTTCTCCTAACCCCCAAACACCAATGAACGCTTCAAAGCGTTTATTACTCGTTTAAGAAGAAGAAGAAGCAGAAGAAAGTATGCTAACGTATTTTTTCCTGTTTAAGGCGTCCCAGGGATGTTTATTTTGTCTCGAAGGGTGAAAATATAAACAATTTTCAAACAGGTGTAATTCTTTTATATTTAAATTAAATAATTCGAATCTTTTACTCATTATTTACAAGGGTTTGGGGCTTCAAAAAAGCACAAAATATTTGAAATATAATCTTAATTTAAAAATTATAAGCATATGAAAATTCTGCAATAAATATTAAATAATTTTTGCGTTGTGCACGCTGTTTTCTAAAATAGTAGCCCCTCTGATGTATAAAACTTTATAAAATTATAAAATGTATATATCATACTTTTTAAATTCTACATCATTTAAGAATAATAAATCTTTTGTATTTCAAAATATTTGAAAAATATTGAAGTTTCTTAAAAAAATTTTGAAAATGTAATTTTTTTAAAAAAATATTATTTATTATTCTATTTATATAAAAGCACTACAGTGTAATAAGGGGGGATATATATTTAACTTTATAAAACAACTTTTAGCTAGTAATTAAAGCTACTATTTCAGAATATAGCAAACGCAACGTAAATCTTAATTAATACTTTTTATAAAAATGTTTCTTATATTCGTATGCTTATAATTTTTTAAATCATGATTATATTTTAAACATGTTACACTTTTCTGAAGCCCCATTCCTTTATAAATGATATCGAAAATATTCGAATTATTTAATTTAAATGCAAAAGAATTATACCTGTTTGAAAATTGTTTATATTTTTAGCCCTGTAGAGAAATTTAACACCCCCGAGATGTCTTAATATTTTAGGTAGTTCTCATAACTTTAAAGTTGAAAATAATGAGAGAACGGAATCCCTTGGATTTATTTGAAATTTTTTTTTTCAGATTAACATGTGTATTGAATGCTACCATTTGGTATAAAAAACCCTTATTTGATTCGATTTTTAATTTACGTCGCGCTCTAAGTCTACAAAAGTTTAGCTATTGGTGAATTACCTCATAATTTTGCATCATTATCAAGTGACGAGAACGAAACTTGAGCTGACATTCTTATTCTGGCAAGTTATTCTGAACACATATTTAACCTTATACATTTAAAGGATAATATTATTATGACATAATAGAATTTAATTATTAAGAACTGTCTAGAACAGATAAATTATACCTCCATCTACATCAATATGAGAATTATTTGCCGTTCATTGATGATTTCTTTTTTTAGGATCTATTAAATAATGTATTTTTAAACTTTTTACTTTATTTTAAACAAATAAATTTTTAAAATTTTTGAAAAAGATATAGTAAATAATTTAATTAATTAATAAAATTGTATATTTGTTATGGTTATTAACATACATTTATAGGTAATTGTGAATCAATGTCTGTTGAGTTATGTAAACTTAGAACAAATATTTGCTAATAAAAAAAAAGCTTCAAAGTAGCTTAATTACATTCATATCTAATGGATACCTAAAACGAACTTAGATTTGGTATTTAAAATCTTTTACGTCTTTCAAAGTATGATGCTTACTAGGAAAAAGAATTGCTTTCCCAAGCAATCTCTTTATTTACCTACCTTTTTTTATTAAGAAAATCTTAATGTTTGCATTATAAAAGAGTTTCTCATCACTTAAATTCTTTGAAGAAAGTGACACGTTAAGGATTCAAATTTCTCTTGATAATTAAATAGCATTTTTTTCAAGAATTTTCTTTTCAACCATTTTTATCCGCTTGCTTTGTGTCTTTTTAAAACGAATTTTTCGTATTCACTTTGCCTTTTCAAGAGTGAAATTTTATTAGATTTAGTAAATTGTACTTGAGAAAAAATATTTTTTTGACTGATTTAAATTTATTTTAGCTAAAGTTATCTTCTCAGACCTCTTGATAATGAATTTTGTTGAATCTAGACATTCATTGAACTTTTTTTTTCTTAATAAGAATTTGTCAAACTGCCTTTTAATTTTAAATTTGCATAATGTCTGCGAATTTTTCAACAATTGTCTAGCGACGGAATATATAGTCGTGGCACTTTATACGTCGAACTACATTTTAAATATTTATATTATACTTGAACTTCATACTTGACATGATTTCCTTTTTCAGAATTTTTGTAAAGAGCCTTGATCCTTGACATAATTTGACTCTTAACCTAATTTAAACATGAATATTTAAAATTTTTATTTAAGTTTTAGTTGACAGTGTTACGAATTTTGTGTCAAATAGTGTAAATAATTTGTATTTGGATGTGTGTAATGATTTTATCTTACTCTAAATTAGATTTAATTTACGTTAAAATTGTAATATTCACAAGCAACGCCGTCCCCTTTACGTTATAATGGTGGTTCAATGGGAACTTGGTAAAATTTTGGCGATAGAGCCAATTTGGCGTCATTTTTGGCGACCAAGTTGGCGACTTGGCGATCATGTTCGCGAGTTCGGGACCCTCTGGATTCTTCTGGAAATTAGTAGAGAAATGCACTAATTTCAAGACCTATGGCGCAAGTGGGTCTTTCTCGAATTATCCACGAGAGATATAAATAGAGAGATGCTCGCCGAAAGTCAATCAGTCTGGTTTTGACTAGAGCTTAGTAGTCTTGCCCTGACCGTGATTACCGATTAGCTCAGTCGAGCAGTGCTTGTGAATAATCTTTACATACATGTATTGTAGACACTGATAATTGTGTCTGAGCGCTGTAGAAAGTGTGAAGTTCTTCTGATATTTTGTTCTGCGAATTTTGCTGCTGAATCCTGTATTTCAAAGATTGGATTTTCGACAATAAATTCTCATCGCTCTTAAAGAACTGTCTTGTTCTTTGATTTGCATAAAATCCTCGAACTCCGATCAACGTAACAGTAGTTTTTTAAAATTTTTTTGGTATTTCTAATAATATAAGTTAAAAGTGTTATATCTTTCATTTTATCTTTAAGAAAATGGGTTTTATTTTATTTAAATTTCGACTCGCTCAACTCAAGCAATAAGACTCATAATGGGACAACTTTCAGATTAAAAATGTTAAGAAATTCATTTTAAATTTTAAGGTGACTTGGTACCCTAAAAATCACAAACCTATCGTTTTTTTTTATTTTCATTTAATCTTATTCTTTGCATTATTATTTTTCGATTGATATATCATTTGTGCATGTCGGAAAGTTAGAAGTTGAATAAAAATCATTTGAAAACAAATTAGGCAATTCAGCCACACGCCCTTTTTAGAAAAAAGCTAAAAAAAAGCGTTTTGATAAAAAAAATCTATTTTATAAATAGAAATAATAACTATAAAAAAAGAATGTGTAGTATTAAAAGCAGAATATTTCCGAGGCAATACAATAATGTAATTTTTCTTCCTTGTGAAATGTGTGCATGTAATATTTTTAAATTAAGGCATTTTATATTAATAATTTTATAATTTCCGTTCTTATTCCTGATATATTTTTCATACAAATGTAATACTTTAATATTATAAGAAGAAAAACAGCTAAAATTTCTGTCGTGACAGAATTTTTTTTTTTTTAAAGTTTTTCTTGAATTTTCTTGTGCAATTAGTACTCTCTAAAAGTTGATCATTTATAAAAACGTGTGGGTTGAAAACATATGAAAATGCAATTATTTTAAAGAAAAACGTATAAGTAATATCTTAAAGTGGTATTTTAAGTTTAATTAAGCTTATAATAATTATTTTTCAGAATTATAAACTTTAAACTGGTTTTTCTCAGTTTGTGTTTTTCGAAACCTTAGTGCATTCAAAATGTTACTCCTTCGACAATTATTTACCAATAACTTCCATTTTTTCCTGCGTGTTGAAAATAAAGCATGTAATAAAATTAGAGATCCGTTTTGCTATAAACTGAATACTTTTTTTTAAAAAAATAAAATGTAAGACATGTTGGCTTTTCGTTGATTTTTAGCTTGTATATCAACATTTATTTTTTTCTCGAAAACGAATGAATTTATTCTAAAATCGATCCCTAAAGGTGTTAAGAACATTCATAAGAATATTATAAAAAAATTTCAGGTCAAAAAATTAATTTTTACAAAAGGAGTAGGATTTTAAAATTTTCCCAATTTTCTTCAAAAACTTAAATTTTTAAAATTGTGTGAATAATATATGAAAATTTTCATCTGGTAACATTTTCTTGAATAAACATTGTATAAAATGTTAAAATATAATTTTTAAATACGTAAATAAAGAAGTTTGCGCAAATGGGTGCCAAGTCCCCTTAAGTTATTTTATTTGTCTCACTTTAATTAACATATTATTAGAGTTCCTTTTTCTTACAATGGCCTATTAAATAACAATTTTTTAAGGTTGATTGACAAATTATCTGCAAACTTTGAATTCTACAGTCAATGAACTCTGTTTCTTGTCGAAATTAGGAGTAACGATTTAGCAGCCTCTGTGGCCTTTGGACACTTCCCGGCCTGATATGTCTTATACTTTGAGTGAAGTTTTCCTATAGTGAGATAAAGCAAAGGGATCTTTTCTGAGCTGTCTGGAGGTGCCCTAAATTTTGAAGGTCATATAGGCCCGCAGACTTGCGTATCTCTATTTGCACAAGTGAACTCTTGAAATCTCTCACCTTTGAAGAGGGGCTTAAGATTTTAAGATCTATACCAGGAGTGGCCAACCCAAGGCACGGCTGAGTTGTTAGAGGGGCACGCGAAAATATATAAAAAAATTAAAAATTTTTAAAACAACAATAAATAAAATTTTTTTACTGTTTTATCGAAAGGTGGTTGTATCAGACAAAAAAAAAAAACCCACATCAAAATTTATTGTAAACACACTTAATTAAATTACAATAAAAATTATAATGTAGACACTACTTCATTGTTGCGTGCGTTGGTTTTCCAAAGGAAGTGCATTCATGAGATTCTGAAATTTGAAGAAAGTGTTTTAAAATATCTGGAGGAAAACAATGAAATGCCCAGTGAATGTTTGCTTTTCAAGAATGAAGATTTTGGCTGCTGTGTAGACGAGTGGTCAAGGTATCAGATCGTGGCTGGTCTTGTCAAGAGTTCTAGCCTAGTACCACTAAAGACCCACCGTGCAAGGGAGCGATGCACGTTAAATCTGTCCAGAGCTCAAACGTCCTCCCGTTGGAGGGTGCAGTAGTTAGAGGAGAGGCTGCCACGTCAGGCGACACACCCTCACGGCATGTGACAAATTTTAAAGTGTTCAATTACGGTTAGTTCAAAAATCGAAATTGTTGTTTGTGGCCGCGGCAGCCAAGTGGTTATGGTTGTGAACTCGTAGGGGGCGTTGTCGAGTCTCGGGTTAGAGTCCTAGTGCTACTGAAGAACCGACTTACAAGGTGGATCGTGGCTGGCCTTGTCTCGAGTGCGAGACCAGTACCACTAAATACCCACCGTGTAGGGGAGCGATGCACGTTAAATCTGTCGAGAACTCAAATGTCCTCCCGTTGATGTGGTGTGGTAGTTAGGAGAGGGAGTCACTTGACCAAGTCACTTGACCATGGTTCACAATTATGTGGTCCGTCGCTACAAAAGCCCTTGTGTAGCTGAAGAGTGCGACGTTAATGTTCACTCACTTACTCGAGCATTGGAATGCTGAGGTAGGCCGTGTAGAAGGCCTCAAACGTCCTCTCTTTTTTGTGGAAGTTAGCAGAGGGGGTGCTAGCGCAGTCTTCGTTCTCTTTACTTGATCATAATTCAAACTCACGAGGTCCATCGCGAAATGCTCTCGTGTAGCTGAATAGGGGTGACGTTAATATTCACCCAATTACCCAAACTGTCATTCTTATTTTGAAGCATCCACATCTCGTCTGAGGAGAATTTTGGATTTAATGGTATTTAAAAAACAAGATAGATCTCAACCAAACCATTTGTTCAACCACCTTTGACTCTAATGAAGTCCGATACTGGAAGTGGACTATCATGGATATCTTCCCAGTCCAATCCAAGATGTGTTCAAGGCTGCGGTAGCCCAGTAGTCAAGATATCCGATCATGGCAGGCATGTCATGAGTTCGAGCCCATTACCACTAAAGACTCGCCGTGTAAGGCAGCGATGCATGTTAAATCTGTCGAGAGCTGAAACGTCCTCCCGTTGGTGTGGTGTGGTAGTTAGGAGAGGGAGCTACCAGCTCAGGTGTCGTCCACGTCACTTGACCATGGTTCAAAATTACATGGTCCATCGCCAAAAGCTCTCGTGTAGCTGAACAGTGCGACGTTAATATTCACTTACCCACTCACCCAAGATGTGTTCATGTAAAGTATGTTCTAGCTGGTATTTAGGGCAAATAGGAAACATTTTATTGCCTCTAGAAAAAGCCCATTGACAAGTCGGGACAAACGTGTATTGAACTGTGTATCGCAAGGAAGAGATAAAGAAAGCTCCGGTCTTTTGCCTTTATACTATTGTGACGTTTAAGAAAAATAATGGTAGCGTGATATTTATTAATTTAAATATTTGGTTTATTTGTGTCACAGCTATTAATTAGAATATACAGAGAGAAGCAATTAAAAATATTGTTAAGGTCATTAAAGTCCCGAATCGATGTTTGTGAGTTCACGTGCATTCTCTGAAAAAATTTCGAACCATCTTCTCTCTCTGCCCTCTCTAGGGTCTGCGGATGGTAACGGTCGGCCTTTTTATTCTCGAATTATATCCGGTTCGGGGGAGGAGTAGAGGGTTCCTTTCGGTGTCAAAGTTTGCCGGGGTGATGCCCAAAGACAAGACTTCGCAATATTTTAAGGGTTCAGGTGTTCATAGAGACGTGGTTATTCTATCCACACAAAAATAAAACGATTTATAGCTGCGTGACGGAAACCTTACACCATTTGTGAAACGAAGTCTGTAACCCTTTTTCTTTAATTTGGGTCTTTTGTCTTGAGAATAATTCTAAATATGTGAGCTCTGAGGTAAAAGGGACAGGATAATCTAGTCCCGCCTTTGTAAGAATGTCTACCTATTAATTTCCGAATATATTGATATGGGAAGGGATGCATTGAAAACATACTTAATGATGGTGGTAAAGGTGCAAACCAATAAATGACAAATGAAAAACCATTTTTTAAATATAATAATTGTTTTTACTGAAAGTATGATTCAAACTCCCCTCTCTACCACGATTTTACCTCTTTCTATTCTTTGAATTAGTTAGAATAAACATTTATTATTTTAATTCTTAATAAGAATTTTTTTAGAAAAAATAACAATTAATATAATGCTTATTGACTATTCAAAGACTTTATTCACGTAAATTAGCGATTTCTCTTCAGTGCCTCGCAATAAGCAACAAAAAAGATCTTTCGCATGGTTCCGCACTTATATGAACCCTAAAAAATCTTTTCAGAAAATAGAGAATTTTCAGATGTGTTCTTCGCGCGCGAGATTATTGACCTAACTGAAGCGTGTGATTTTATTTATTTCTGCTTTGAATGACACGAGAGACGGATGAAATGATCTTTAATCGATGGAAATCGTATAGATAAACAAAATGGTGCGAACTTCGGTTTTCTGTACTTGGAAAGATTGTTGATGGTTATCGCAAAAAGGTCAATGTCCTGAAAGAGTTGGAATTTATATCCCTAAACATGTTTACAAACATAAAATAAACAGTTTGTTGATCTTCATACTCTGTTTAATTTAATTTTTAACAGTTATTAATACATTTTTAATCAAATTTTTTTTCACGAAGAAGAATAAATGAGTGAGTATTTAAAATTTTTCGAATGTTTCTTGAATCTTCAACTGTAATATTTTTCTTAAGAATTTTTTCGAGTTATATATTAATATATACCAGGTAGTTATATATAATTAAACTTTCTCTATAAATGGCAACCTATGGCGCAAATGTATGAGCGGAATTCAGAGAAACTTTGGGTATGTGTTATACACGGAATTCGCTTACGGAATTTCGAAAAAAAGTTCTTAAGTGTCCACCAAAAGAGGCCTTTTCGGGAAAAACAGGAAATTTAACACAATAAACGACCGAAACGGATTACAGAAACAATATTAACAATACAGAACAATAAAGATGAGTAATAGAATTGAAAACTGGGAAAAGCTGTGGGTTGTAGGAGAAAAATGTCGAGATTTGCATGCTTGTTAAGAAGAGGAAGTTTTATGCAAAACAGGGTAGGATATAAAACGTTTGCAGCGGTTGTCATGCTTAAGTCGATGTTTCCTGCTGTATTAATGGCGGTCTCTTTAGTTGAACGTGAGTAATTGGTGAAGCTGTTATACGAAATCAAGGGGAATGTTTCTGCGACAGTCCAAGAATTTCGTTGTAGAAAGAACCTACGGCATGGATCAATGCCTACTAAAGGTATCCCGGCCTTGATTAAGAGATTTGAAGAGAATGATAAATTAGGAATTCAACCTGGAAAAGGCCGTAAACGTGTCATACCGGTACTTGTTGATGCCGTCAAGGTAGCTGTTGACGCACAGTCACAGACATAAGAGTTTGTGGGCAGTAGCACCCGTGCAGTTTCTTGACAGACAAGCTATTCTTACTGCAGCATCCGAGAAGTACTCGGAAACATAATGCACTACTTCCCAAACACGATCCTCCATACTCAGAAGCTGCTTGATAGGGACAAACTCCAACATGTCTCATTCACAGTCAGTTTTCTCAACAGAATCACTGTTGATCTGTCATGGCCTTGGAATATTCTATGGAGAGGAATATTCTACCGCAATTCGACAGTCAACGCAAGAATTGTCGCATTTAGGCAAAGGAAAATCCACGGATCTACACTGAAACTCCCCGACGGTCTCCAAAGTTCACTGTCTGGTGGGAATTCACAGCGACATATTCCACCTTGGGCAATTCTTCTTTGAGGAAACCAGTGAACATGGACCTGTCACATGTTCCGTTACGGATCCGTCGGTGCAATGACATGCTGCAGACGTTAGTTGTGCCACAACCACAGCAAAGGCGGGTCCTTACATCGACCATTTTCACGCAGGATGTTATGCCCCTTCCTCCCGTACCCATGGGCCCATGAAGACGCTATTGCTCCAACACTTCACAGGTAAACGCATTATCAGTCACTCTTTTTTTTATATACAGCATTCACCACATCTAACTCAATGTGCTATTTCTGGTTAGGGGCTATTTAAAAAGTCTGGTATATCGTGGAGGTCTTGCGACGTTGAAGGACTTATAGAACTCCATAACGCTTCGTGTGCGAAGCCTAACAACTGATTAGTTACGATCTACTGTTGAACACTTTGTCCATCGACTTGAAATATTGAAGGTGACCACGTGGAGCACCTTTTGCTACATCGTCCTGGACACGATTAACAACTGCTTCTCTTGTGCAATTTAATCCTAATCTGTCCTTGTTTCTGCACACACAAACTGAACCTTTTATTTTGTTTCTCCCTTACCTTTAATTAATGTAATTCGACGATAAGGTGATCAGAAACCAGTCAATAAATGTTAATATTGTTTCTGCAGTCCATTTTGGTCGCTTATTGTGTTGAATTTCATGTTTTTCCGAAAAGGCGCCTATTGGTGGACATTTTGAAAATAAATTTTTTTCCCTTCGATATTGCGTGAGCACATCTCGTGTACCGCCCTTATGTAAAATTTCGTTGCATTTCGTTCACTCGTTTGTGCTTAGGTTGCTATTTACAGTAGAAGTTTAATTATAGCCATCTGGTATACATACACTAATGGATAAAAATTAACGCACCAAGAAGGAGTCGTCAAAATGAAACGAAATTTTACATAGTAATAACTACTTTGATATAATTAAATGATTAGAAAATCAAAGAAAAAGGATCATTTATTTCAGAGAAAAAGGCAAAAGAACGGAGGATTTAATACCCTGTTTAACCCACTCTAACCCGAATGTACGATCGGGCATTGAGGAATACAAGTTCTGTACCATGCCTTGAGACATTTCGTTCCATATTTGTTGTAACCTTGCCTCTCGTTCATACAATCTCGTGGGATGCCCAACTTACCGTCGCAAATGATCACATGAGACAAATCTGGGGATCGGGCAGGCCAAGAAAGGGTAGTAACAGTGCAGAGATAGTCTTGTGACACCCTTGCCGTGTGAGGCCAAGCATTGACTTGTTGAAAAAGGGCTCCTGCAAGCCGTTGTATGAGTGGCAACACATGTGGTTGCAGGATGTCATGGACATACCGCTGGGCTGTCATGGTGCCACGGATCAATACTTGTGGTGACCGTGTATTGTAGGCAATGGCACCCCATACCATCACACCATCTGTGGGAGCGGTATGTAGCTTTAAAGCAAATGCAGGATTGAGACCACGGTGTCTCCACACACGAACACGATTGTCATCACTGCTGGGATTGAATCCGGATTCACACACACACACACACACATCGCTAAAGACGACTTGGTTCCATTCCGCTGTAGTCCAGTTTCCTCGTGCGCGGAACCACTTCAAACGGAGGCATGGATGGGTGGGCGTCTAAGGCAGCACACGTAATGGGCACCGCGATCCCAAATGTCCTTCAGCCAGGCACCTTCGTGTGATTCGAGAAGGCACAAGGGCCCCTAGTGAAGGTGCTACCTGTTCCTGGATGGCGGCCGATGAAGCAGTTGGCTGTACGCGTGAATTTCTTACGATGTGGTGTTCTTCTCTGAGACTGGTCTGTAGAGGACGTGCTGAGCCTAGTCTTCGTGTAAATGATATCATTCGGATCCACTGGTCTCAACATCTCCTCAAAACACAATCAGAGTGGCCTAATTGACGAATTACTCACCTAGCTGACCACCTAGCTTCCATCATGCCGATGATTCTCCCCTCAAACTGCTAAAGCTGCTCATATTGTCTTCGAAAACGGCGTAATGGCATGTCTACCTCAGCTCTTCCGTTGTAAACGATTCAGCACACTCAACCAAGCTTTGGTTACCAGTTTTATACTCCACGGAGAACGACGTTAAACTCCCTCTACCGACTATATGTATTGCGCAATCACGCTGCATTTCTAATAATTTGCATATCTCCCCGACATGTACCTCCATTCCAAGTTTCTTTACGATCCCACAATCATTTCTTGGTGCGCTAATTTTTTTATCCATGACTGTATATATATATATATATATATATATATATATATATATATATATATATATATACAGTCAGGTCTCTTTTTATGCGGATTGTTTTTATGCGATTTTGAAATTGTGCGGTTTGTATTTCAAACATTTGCGGTTTTCATTCCAAACATTTCTAGATTTTTGTTATTATTATTATTTTTTATACTGAGACGTAAATCGTAGTATTCCGAGAATTTCCGTATCTTTTTGGTACTTACGTCTGCGGCTCGGCCTCGACAGTCTTAGATTCGCATTCGTTATTTCAGTAGTATTTCAGTAGTATACCGATACGATATCATTATTTCGAAATTATATTTTCTCTTAGCGGTGCCTCGTTCATTTTTATAAAAGTTTCACTTTAATAAGTGTGGCGAATTTAAGTTGCAATATAAGCAGCAAGTTTTGATTTCTGGATTTAAAGTGAGTGTCGTAAAGTTTTATTTTTTTCATTAGGAAATCGTAAGTATAATTTTTTAAAATTTTTTTTTCGAAGATTTTATTTGGCCCAATGGAGAAAAAAAACATCAAAGACAGTCAATTTTGTTGGAAACGAAAATTGCAATTTTAGATCGCTTAGGAAAAGGAGGATCTACGGCTATTGGAAAACATTTTAATTTAGGCGAATCTACTGTCAGAGCAATTAAAAGAATGAAGCTGCAATAAGAAAATCGGTCATTTCTGGTACAAAATTAAGTACCAAATTTGCATCGTACACAAAGGGATGTATTATTAGAAAGAACGGAAAGAGCCATCGCAATTTGGATTGAGGAACAAGTTCAAAGAAGGATTCCTGTAAGTGGCTATTTAATCCAAGAAAAAGCTCTTCAGTTTTATAAGTCAATGAAACAGTCAGAACCATCAACTTCCACTTCCCAAGCTGGAAAAGAATTTTCAGCTAGCAAAGGATGGCTAACCGGGTTCTTAAAAGAAATGCACTTCATAATATTAAGATAACGGGGGAGAGTGCGACAGCAGATGAAGGAGCAGCAAAAATATTTCCAGAGGAGCTAGCGAAATTTATTGAAGATGGGGACTATTCTGCTGATCAAGTATTTAACACTGATGAAACAGGACTTTATTGAAAAGAATTGCCTAACCGTACTTACATCGCAAAGGCTGAAAAAACAGCAAGTGCACATAAAGCAAGTAAAGATCGAGTCACCTTATTACTTTGTAGCAATGCATCAGGAGATCGGATGTTGAAACCTCTCTTAATAAATAAATCTCTTAGATCACGCGCCCTTAAAGGTAAAGATTTAAAACAACTGCACATGCAATGGATGGCTAACCCGAAAGCCTGGATGACAACAGCTATTTTTACAGAATGGTTCAATAATTGTTTCGTACCAGAAGTGGAAGCCTATATGAAGAAAAAAAAATCTCTCGATTGTAAAGTTTTATTAATTATTGACAATGCAGCGATTCATCCACAATTAGAACATCCAAATGTTCAACTAGTATTTCTTCCGGCCAATACAACAAGCCTTATTCAGCCATTAGATCAAGGTATAATTGCAACTTTTAAAAAATATTATATTAAGACAACGTACAAATTCATCTTGAATAAACTAGAAAATGAGCTCTTAACAGTAAAAGATGTGTGGAAACAATTTTCTATTTTTGATTGTTTAATTCATGCTGCATCTACTTCCGCTCAAATAAGACCTAGAACTTTAAATGCCTGTTGGAAAAAGATTAAAAGATTTGGCCAGCATGTGACAGACAATACAACCACTCAAACATCGACACTATCAGATGAAATAATAATTTGGCACATGAAATGGGAGGAGATGGTTTTAAACCTGCAGCCACGATGATATAGATGAATTGCTTGTGGATGATGCATTATGTGAATGATATTATTGATGTAACTTTAGATCTAACTGTAGATGGCGTCGTAGGTACAGAAGGTGATAATGATGAGGAAGAAAAATCAACTCCCCTCACTGGAAAATTAATTCAAGAAGGTCTTCAACTTAGCAGTAAATTAGAAAATCATTTTCTTATTAATAACCCCAATTCTGAACGAGCCTCTAAATTACAACGTGAGCTGCAGAACTGCATGTCTGGATATCGTGAACTATATAAAAAAATAAAAGAATCTCCATCGCAAAGTTTAATTACTGATTACATTGTCAGAAAAGGAAGAGCTACACAGAACGAGAATGAAGTTTGTGAAAATCCGTGGCCTTTACCGCAAATATCTATTGCAGAGATAGTCTCTCTTCTTCTGATGAAGGTGATTTGGAACCACTTCGCAAACGGTGCAAACAATTATCAGATAGTGATAATGATTAAATATGTAAAACTATGTGTATTACTTTTCCATAAAATAAAATGAACTAAGGTTTGAATACAAGTTTTTTTTTTAGCTTTTGTATGAATTTCTTTCAGACATTCGAAGTAATTTATCATGCAGCCTATTTCTTTTCATTTCTGCAATTTTTTATGCGGTTTTAAGTTAATTTTAACTAGTTGTTTTGGTTTTATGCGATTTTAGAAAACTAAGAACGTATCCCTACTTTTTCCATTCAAGTAAAGGTCTTTTTTTAATGCGATTTTTTATATGCGTTTTCGGTAGAACATATCTACAGCATAAAACGAGACCTGACTGTATATATATATATATATATATATATATATATATATATATATATATATATATATATATATATATATATATAATAGTTTTCAGTTTTTGAGATAATTTTAAAGAATGTTATAACAGTTCTCCTGTGATTCTTATGCTTTACAAATTTTGATAAAATAATGTGTCGCTGTCAAAAAATTATGAACAATTTTGTAAAAAATTATGCTTTTCTTAAAATTTAAGAGTTGTTAAATAAATTATTAATAAATAATTGTTTGTCAAAATATTCTTTTTATTAAGAGCACAACAAGTTAATTTGAAACATTTTGAGAGTTTTAGAGTGTAATTCGAAGGATGAGCTAAAATTAAAATGCATGTTTCATCATAGAAATAATTCACGAGTAACATAATTGATCCAGGGATGGTCAGAAACTCCTGCTCATTAGAATCCAATTCGGGACATATTTGTCGATCGTGCGGGCCAGAGAATTGATTAAGAAGCAAGAAGATAATTAGTAGAAAGTCAAGCCTTGTGTGGACGAACATTATCACTTTGTAATATCAGCTTAAAATCCGTAAGTGAAAAGAATGGCGTTAAGGGAGGTGAACCCCTTTGACAACCACATGTACCACAGTGCTGTGTGGATGTTATGAACAATAACTAAAAGGGGCTATTTATCAAAAACAATGACACTCTTTACTAAGGTTATTAGGCACTAAAGTACCCAACCGCTGTTTTGGATGTCTCTAAACAAGACTTCACTGGTCCCCAGGGACAATTTCGGAGCGGGGCATATCGATGAAAACTATTCTACTCCTATCCCGGAGATTCCAAGTTAAATATATTAGGCATCCCTGCAAATGCGTCTCTTGATGGGCAACGGCGAGAAGCAGTCGGTGCAAGGGCTTTCTTGACCATGGCACATGTTAAGTTGTTTTTCAGTGATAAATGCATTCGCTGGTGTCCCGGATCGTATATAATATAATATGGAATGTATAGACAGATTTTTGTTCATCATTATCACATTTGTAAAAAATTATCGCAATACGAATTAACCTAATGCAAATAAAAAAACAAAACGAAAATATTCTCTATGGAAACAAATTTTCAAAAAAGATTATGTAACTATAAGTAAAATACTTGAAACTTTCAAAACTAGTTAAAATTGAGTAAAAAATACCAAAGCTTCAAAAAATAACCATCTGGGAAGTATAAAGGAGAAGCAATTTTCTCTTATTTCTATTGTTGCATTTTGAATTTTATGGCTCAAATTCCCCAGAGCAGGGTAGTACTGCATTCTTAAGCATTAAAATTTTCTCTGTGGGTGTAGCATTGATTTATTATTTTGTGCTAGGAAGGTAGTAATAAAACTTACTTTTACATCTTTTTTCTTATATAGTTTGGTGCATATCTGAATTTTCCTTAACTTTGTATACCTCAATATAATACTTTTAGTACAGTACTGTTATAGAAGTTCGTCAAACAAAAATTTAAAAATGAGCAATAACTTTATGTGTAAGTTTTGACGCACTCTGTTCTGCACCTAATTGTTTTATACACGGCAGATACGTTTCCACAGAAGTAAAAAAAATCGTGTAAAAATATATTGCATCCATGGAAAAATAGAAGAATGGTTTCTGAAAAGAAATCAGGAAAAATAATGCAACCCCAAACATGAGTTTTTATATTCGAATTTTAAACATTTTATTTCATAAAGATTGCATATCCACTGTCGGAAAAAAATTCCAACATAAAAAAATATTTTTGTAGAGTAATGAAGTTTAAGCAATGCATTGTGTAGTTAACATGCATAATTGATTAAATTCTCAAGATCAATGGTTAATTTAAGATCAAGAAAAGGTGAAATGCTGTTACACCAATAGCCGGTGTAACCACCAGAATTTTGAATACATGCTTGCATGCAATGTGTCATACTGGTGCCGAACGTCACTTTCTTGTATTTCTTGTGTCCATTCTGGGACGATCAGTGCTGGCTGTGGATGTTGCTGAAATTGTTGTCCAATGATACCCCATACGTGCTCAATTGGTGACAAATCTGGTGATCTCGCCAGCCAAGGTAACATGCCACCTCTCTGTAGAGCACTTTGCATTACAAAGGCGGTGTGAAAGCGAACGTTATCCTGTAGGAAAACTCCACCTTTAATACCGTTCATGAATGACAATACTACAGGTTGAATTACCAGACTGACGCACGAATTTGCAGTCAGTGTGTTTGGGATAACAACGAGAGTACTCTTGCTTTTATAGGAAATTTATCTCCAGACTACGACTTCAAGTGTAGGTTCAGTGTGTGTTGGCTGCAGACAGTTTAGTTAAAGGTGCTCCTCGGGCCTCCTTCTGACCAACACACGGCCATAACTGACACCTAGACAAAATCTGCTCTCATCAAAAACACAACAGATCTCTACTTCATCCTCCAATGAGCTCTGGCTTGACACCATTGGTGTTGCAAAAGGGGAATCGCTTGGAGTCAGTGGAATACGCGCTACAAGGTGCATGGCGCTGAGCTGTCCTTGAAGTAACAAATTGCCAACCGTTCGTTGTGTCATAGAGGTACCAATTGTAGCTAAAATTTTATCCGCAGACGCAGTAAGATGTGTCACATCCGTACGCCGAATATGGCGGTCTTCCCTCTCAGTAGCACCACTTAGCTGCCTGGAACCTGGTCTTCTTGAGGCGGTACCATCTCTGGACTGCTGCTCCCAACAATCATGCACAGTGAATACATTTCGGTCAAGTCTCTCCAATATCGTGGAAAGAAAATTTCTCTTCTCTTAACCCTGTTACTCGACCTCGTTCAAACTCGTTGAGTTGTTGATAATGGCTTCTTCGTCTTCTTAAAGACATTCTTGGCTTACATCAACTCAATACTTCAAATTTCCCAGACAAATAACGCTCACGAACTTTACAGCACGAATTTAAAGCAACCCTGAGTTGCAAGTTATGAGTGTCTCTATCAATGCCACAATGAAGCGCGAAATTTGAATCGATGCCATCTTTTAGACGTGTGTGTATAAACTCACCTACCAAATTTTGTTTATCTAACATATGTATTTCTGGGTGTTGGGATTTTTTTTCTGTCAGTGAATATCATGAAATGTTTGCTAATTAGCTGGAGGCTCGATCACTAGTCTAATATCTATTTATGTATCGTTCTTAGTTTTCTTATTCTTTCGTATCCTTTTCAGACCCGAATTATTTTTATCTTTAAATATTAAATTCTTCTGGCTATTAATAAGATTATAATAATTATATTGACCACATTGACACTGTGAAAAATAATAAAAAAATTTCCACTTTCCCCTGGAACGTAGACGGTACCCGCACGATTGTGCGGGGTGGGCGTTTTCTGTGAAATCAGCACCTGTTAAATTTTGCATTTTTTGGCTCTAAGTTGATGGAAGAAACACACACTTAATTCAACTAAAATTGTTACAAGTAAGGAAATTATTCATGTAAAAATAATTATTTTATTCATTTATATTATTTATTTCCTGTGGAAGTATTTAAAACGTGTTTTTGTTTTAGGTAAGCATAAATATACATTGCACTTTTCACAACTTGTTTTCGAACTACTTTCGTAGTTTTCAAATCTGCACTTGCGAGGCTTTGGAATGTCATCAACACATCGAAAAAGGTTATACGTGTCTAGCCTTTTATCCTGGAATATCCAAGATAAAAGGCATGATATGTATAGCAGGTGGATCATAACATTTCAATTTTTTTGCTAGGGGAATCTCTCACAACACTGTTACATTCATCAGTTAAAATGCTTTTGTTAGTAGGTGGAGAGGCTGCTAACGCTTCAACTATCTCTAACTTAAATTTTCAGCGATCCATTTTGATTTTTGGAGGAATTTTATTTGATATTGCATCTTGCTTGCACAGAAACCAAGAATTTGTAGCAGTAAAAACAATGACATGAATAACTTCAAGAGATTTTGATGGCAAAAAATGATCCAAAATTATCTTTCCATTTGAAATATTTCCATGTTTATCTTCCTCGCTCTCATCTGAAGTTGATTTTCCTTTCAGTATACGTGATTTGTATGTTTAGTTCGCAGCATGGTCATTATCCGAGAGATCGCTAGGTTCTGATCTAAGTTCAATCTGATTTATTCATCAATTGCAAAATTTCTTCTTGTGAGAGAATTCTCTCTTCTCCTTTTCGATAGCTGAAAAAAGTGTTTGGTTAAAAGTTTGCACAGCATTCCATGAAAAATAATAAAATATATCAGAAAATATTTTTTATTTTAAAAATTAAAATATTTAAGCCACACCTTACTAACTACCACCAGAAAACCCAGATTTTTTTAGGGGGAGGAAGAGATATGGATGCAGAAATCTGTGTAAAGCATGAAAATTTCATACTCCTCATCAAATGTGTAAAAGTGAAAATGAATTGCAAAACAGATACAGAGAAAGAAAAAGGGACTCGTCCATAGCAATCCCAAGGAAATATGTTTTTAATTATATAGCATTAAATTTCATTTTTATTTAAGCTTCTATCAAAATTATTGAAACAGAAAAGAAAACCCACATGGCAAGAACTTACCTTTATCGATGCAATGACTCAAGTAACACCCAACCCGCACGATCGTGCGGGTAACGAAATCCCGAGCATTACAAGCAAATTAATATAGAGTATATAATTAATATTTTTTCCATTTTACAATTATTTAAACATTAATACAAAGATTTGTATCCAAGCAATTAGAAATATATTGATAATTACCTTTTTACGACAGATAAAAAGACGTGTTTTCGTTGTATTTGAAAACAAAGCTAGATTCGCGCCAGCAGAAAGTAATACTTGGACTAAAATTCCCCTTTGTTGATAAAAAGTGTTACTTTATACTTTCTGCAAATATTCTCAATCGGTGAATTCGGGATTTTCTTACATACGAGAATATCCCAGAAGCAAAAACGTTTAAGAATATCTAACCCGCACGATCGTGCGGGTTGGGTTTTAAAGGGATATAAATTAATCGTCGTGCTTGATATCGTGGACTCTATAACTTGATATTTGCATTCTTCAAGAATTGGTAGTTTTATACCACCTATTTTTTCCATAAAAATTTTAATTTTTCTTAGTTGCTTTGGAATTAACATCAATATAAAGGTATTAAGAGCAAGTGCAATTTTTTGAGTGTTGTGGTCAAGAAGTCATATAAATATTTTATTTCATGCTTTTTAGCGCGGAGTGAATAGAAATTGTATTTAGATTAAAAACTATATTAATAGTCTGAATATGTTGAAAATCTTTGAGATTTAGTGATGTAACTGAATTGCCATTTTATAAACTAAAGTTTGAATTAGAAACTTAAGATATCACTAGAAACTTATTTGTTTATTTCTGGAGTTTGAAAGAGCATTTTACCTTCCACTCAAGTTAAAATTCATAAGTTCTCAAGTTCAAGTTCACTTCTTGGAAAAATCCCAATATTAATGTTTGACAAGAGATAATTACGTTTAGAAGCTTTAACAAGATATCGTTACTTTAAAATGACCGTGAGGATACTTATAATCTAGCAAAATAATTAACGTCGATGGCATAGTTTAACGAAAATGTTAGAAAGTACCTAATTTTAAATAGTTAAGAAACTAATCACGAACCTGGTCCTTTTGCTGAACTCATACTAATTTCTAAAATTAATTAATGAAGCACGCCCTGATTGATTCAGACAGCTTAAAGAGCAATGTTCTTTAACCTTGAAGGACTTTTAATTAACGGTATGAAATTAAGCCAATTTGTTCTGGTTGTGTAAATCTGCTTTGAAAAGTTTTAATGCTTCGAGAAATTATTAATTCCTATTCATTCACTACTTCTTTATGTTTAATAAGCAATGCACAATAATCCATTGAGGAAGTTTAAATAATGTCATTTGATTAGAAATGTTTGCTTACAATTGCTAATGAGAGCAGTGTTAGTTAATTCTTTAAGGGGACATTACGCAAAATTTTTTAATTTCAGGATTTTCAAAATTTGTTTGGTTGCCTCCTATGTGTGTATACTTTGTAAAACAGATTTTATGCTCTAAATTTCATAAAAAGCTAGCCATTAAATTTTTTAAGGAAAACATAAAATTTGTGATTTTAAAATGCTACTTATTGTGTACAAAAATTTAAGTACACGCATGAAATTTAATTTACAAGTACGTCAAACTACGTATAACAAAAGTTGGTATGGGTTTGTGATTACATGATATGTATTCGTACAATACTTCTTTTTATGAATGCTTAATGAATATTTCTTAAAAAAATGTATAATTTTTGAGTTCAATTATTTTTTTTAAAAAGTAAGTATGACTGATTTACAAAAATGCACATCAACTTTTGTTGAGTGTATTGTTAGCAATAGGTGAAAAAAAGTCGAAGAATTAGGCACGATGGAAAAAAAACCCCTTAGCATTTTAAAAATGCAGACAAATCAGTTATTTTATCTTTCTGATATAAGTAAGTTTAAAGTTTTGAGTTGTGTGTGCCATAGGGATGTGAACAAAAACCAACGTAAAATTTACCATAAGTCTGCGTTTTTTAAGTTTAAAGCTTTCAAATTTAGTGAGGTTATAGAAAATTTATAAAGAATAATTAAGGTTAAAAAATTAGATTTGATTTTTTCACCGATTTTTGTCAATCGAATTGTACTGTGTTCTCTTAATTTCCATATCCTGTAATAGCTGTCATAGCTGAGTAGTGATGGTATCAATTCATAGTCGGAATTGATTATGCCAAGTCGTAATGCCAACGCAGATCGAACATGTAAAGCAGTGATACTCCACCTGCGGCCCGCGGGCCACTTGTAGCCCACGGGACTTTTCTGAGTGTCCAGCTTATGGCCCATTGCACTAAAAATTTAAATTTGTAAGAACAATTTATTAAAAATGTAGTGAGAAATTCTATCGATCAAGCAATTATACCTACTAATTTTGTTGTACTGGTACGATCTGCAAGATTTTTTGTTCTATTTGTAATAGTAGCGGTTTTTTAGTAATAATAAATAACAGTGAAGTAGCGAACTGAACTAGAATAGTGACTATTTTATAGGTAAAACTGGGTGACTATTTTTGGGTTTTATGAGTTTAAATTATAAACAAATAATACCGATTTAAGTCTGGAATTCACTCCAAACTCCTCTTTGTTGCATTACGCACTTAGTAAATTAATATTTGAAATAAAACTAAGAGTAGCTTTGTCAAAAGGAAAAAATCAAATTATCAAACGGCATGACAGCTTTGTTTGTATGACAGTAGAATGTAAAGTAGGAGCTTTGTCAGGGTTGAAAGGAAACCGAAACTACCTCATAACTTAGTAATAATTGCATAAAACCGAAAAATATTTTAGTGTGTTTGATAGAGATGAATATAGGACTATAAAAGCCCAAAATGGGTTTTAATATTTTGATCAATTTTCCTCATTTTATGTATCCAATATTGTCTTGGTATTATAATGTTTTTTCCATTAGTTATCATATTGCGTCCCGCGTGAAATATCTGTCATATGTATGCGGCCCAACATGAAAAATGGTTGAGTACCTATGGTGTAAAGGGACTGCGGCACGTTAAATTTGTTGAAGTCCAAAATCCTCACGTTCGCGTGATGTGGATGTTTAGAGACTGAAGTGTTGTCTTTGAGATCGTTTTAGTATTATGCCATCCAGTGACGCACACAAGGAGGGGGTCCTGGGGGTTCGGACCCCCCTTCAAAGCCCTTGATTTTTTTCCGATTGAGTATAATTCTAAGTATATAGTGCGTAAAATTTAATTAAGTATTAATGATTAATTTTATTAATTAATGCTAATTATTTATTCAATAATTAGTTTTTTACTGTGTTTTGTTCCCGAAAATCGACAAAATCAAAAGGAGCATGATAAAAGAATGGTGAATTTTAAAATAATTATACTAATTGACATTTAAATCGTATATACTTATATATAAATATGTAAGAATGGATAATTATTTGAACATTGCCTTTTACAGAAAACTGATTAAATAAACAAATCCATCAATGCATGGGCACGAAAAAGAGAGCTCCTTAACACCCGCATGCTGAAGTGTCGTAAAAGAAAACATAGTACATATCCAAACAAATGGGTTCTCTTGTCCAGAATAAATCAGTTTTCACTTCTAAAAGCACACACACATTTAAAAAATCTTTTTAGTTAAATTCTTTAAATAGACTTTAAACTATATACAGTCAAAAAGGCATAAAGAACATTAGATTTTTAACATTTTTTCTAATCTCGGGAGAATAACTGAAGGAATGTGTATTGTGAACTTGTTTGAACTCCCAATTTCCACTGAATCTATTGTGGCGTAAGAATTTAGTACAAACACCAAGAAGTTTAAAAAGTAAAAAAAAAGTTTTTGTTATATATTATCTTCTATTACAAAAAACTGGAAATCATTTGGAAATTCTACAAAATATTTAAGTAACTATATCTTTGTGTATGTATTTTTTTTGTAAAATATTACGTTATATATCCATGAAAATATAAATACATTTGAAAAAAAAAATCATTTTAAATTGTTTTTGATTATAACGTTCTAGAAGTGGGGTCGGCAGCCTATGGCACGCGTGCCACATGTGGCACGCGATTACAATTCTCAGTGGTACTTCTCGTTACTCTACAAATTTGTCAAGTTGTGAGTGAATAGAAATTGATAAATTCGTAAAAGACCTTATTTGACAAACATCTTAAGAATAATGGACATATACAGAATTACGAAAAATTCTGAAAGGTGACTTTAAAGATAAATTTACAGCTATTTTGTAAATGATTGAATGTTACTGCTGGGGATGTTCTCTGCTTTTTCCGTTTTTGGTTCTACTAACTAAGTAAAAAATCTTTCCTTATACGAAAAATAATTCGAGTCCATTAAGAAATTGTTTTACAGTTGAATGCTAAGAATCTTGTCCAACTCTGTTTTTATGATATGAAAGAACTGTGCAAGCATTAAATATTTTATTTATTTATTTAACTATAGTTAAGGGGAATATTTGTATGTTATGTTGTCTATTTCTGATTTTAATAAATATGTTTAAAAATACATAATATATGTGCAGTTTAAATTTTTTTCATTATGTTGAAGATTTAGTTATATATTTTATTCTGTTTATTTTTGCGTTAAAAATATCTTAAAATGATGCAAAATTACTATATAATAAAATTGTAAATATCTAAATCATTGACCTCTTTTCTCTAATCTTGCATGCATTATTACGGTAATCGAATTGTTTCATAAATGTCTTACGGTCTGGCACGCTGAATCCTATTGGTAAATTTGGCTTGGCACGTCACAACTAAAATGGGGGTTGCCGACCCTTGTTCTAGAACAGGGATGGTGAACCAGTGGCACGCGTGCCATCAATGGCCCGCGACACAATATTTTGGGTACGCCAGCGTTCAAAACGGTTTGCAGTTTACATCAAAATAACAAAGTTGACTATGAAATATTACAAACAAACGCAAGTGATCGGTCGCGGGGCGGCGGGGAGCACACTCGTTTGTTATTCCCTCTTAGTTATTGTCTTGTTGCCAAGTTGCTTATGATGCAAAATTTGTCTACGCATAACATAGTCAATTTCGTTGACGCCATTTGTATTTTAAAGTCTACTTGCGTTATATTTACGATTTTCAACTGTTATGTAACATGGCTAGTTCAGCAAAAGAGCAAAAAGTTCAAGACAGTAAGTGTAACTGAAAATTTCAATTTTGTTGAATCTAGAAATATGACATGATTAGTAAAGGTGACAAAGCGGTGTGTCTTTTATGTTATGGAACAGTTATTTGCAGAACATCGTCTGTAAAACAACATTTTGAGACAAATCATAAATCCTTTTGTCAAAAAGTGAACCACAACAAAAAAAAAATAATTAATTTCTTAAGACCCATTTGGCAGATGACCCCAATAGAGCATGCATTCTACTTAAGTAACATCTTACAATCCTAGTATATGTTATTGACATCCAGAAGTCAACAACAAAAGTAACACTAATGTTACTTTAATTTAAATTACATGTATAACCAAAACATTTACAAGTATACAGTGCAAAAGGTCCTTTTTCGTAGTAAATAAAGAGTTTTGAGTTGTTTGTATTTAGTTTTATTATTTTCCCGTAATCACAAGTTAAAATTACTTAACGGCATGTCTATATCTCATTAAACAATTCTTTAGAAAAAAAATGGCACGTTGATGCATAAAGGTTCGCCTGTTCTAGAATATGCACCCAAATTTATGAAATTTACAAAAATACTGACATATTACAAAAAAAAAACATTATACAAAAATTTAAAATGAATATAAATATTAATTTAGATATGAACATTTAAAGAAAATACTTTTCTCAGGCTTGCGTAAAAGATATTAATATTTTTCTTTCGGGACACATTAAAATGATATCAGGTAACTTATATAATAAATCCAGTTGAATATTATAAAAGTTTAGAAAGATATTGGTGCCATATAGAGGACTATATTTCTGTTATTCTTTGAGAGTAGTTGGACGATAAGGGGCTTTTCATAAATCCTCATTTTTAAATCCTTAAGTGGTCAATACTTTTCGAAAAATGATTCAAGAAAGGTAAATTTTTTTAATTTCATATAACTAAGCATTATTTCCTAACAGAATGTGAAAAAATGGAATAATCTTATTTCAATTTTCAAATTTAAAGTTTTCACATTATTTTTTCTTATGATTATGGAACACAAAAACCCCTAAATGTTTACTTTTTATAAGCACACACTGCATGCCATGAAGAGTGTTTCGTATATGTTAAAATAACTTCTCTCATACTCACATAAGAATTTCATGTTCGTACTTCTTTTTCAAATGGTTGATGATTTTGTGTCTGTGCACACGCAATTTGAAGATTGGTGTAATACTTAAACTGCAATGGGATAGAGATAATATCGACCGTTTAGATTATCTTTCCATTTTCGTTTTTTCTCGAGCAACAAATTGCACATTGCCTTGACAATCCTTGCTCTTTATCGAATATTTTCAAAAATCTTAATTCCTGCCATCTACTTCAAAAAAATTCCGGATGAAAAGTGTTTCAGTACCATGGACAAACTGCATCTCTTAAAAACACTAGCACTAATAGTCACACTTTGAGAATTAAAAAGATGTGCTAATCTATTATAGAAAGAAAGAAAACATTAGTGTTTTTATACTGCCGGTGGTTGGATTGCCGAATCGGTAGCTTCGCCCGCCAAGTGTTTTCTCGCCAAATCGATAAAAGTTCCAAATCTGGTAACCCTCCTGAATTTGTTTCACAGTGAAGGAAAAGTAATTTTGATGAAATTTCGCGCATGTGCAGTACGTTAATTTTAACAGTTTTCCACGATATCGCGGTAATTTAGCGCATGCGCAATTCGTCTCTTTCTTTTAACAATTTAATTTTCCAACGGCGCTTTTTCGCGCATGAGCAGAACGTTTTTATTACTTTAAAAATGTTCGATAATCAGTTTCTGCTCATGCGAAGTTTTTTTTTTATAACGGCCTTTTATTTAGGAAGCGGTTTTTCATCTCTTGCTCCGGATATACTTTTGGGCCACCTTTTTTCTTTGGCTTTGTTCCTTCTTTGTGAAATTATTTTTACAGGTAATTTTTTTTTCCACATAAACTTTAACAGATTGCCACGATGTCCAGCGATGCTATTAGGAAAAATTTGAATGAATGCATGAAAAAGTATGATGAGTATTCTGAAAGGTTTTTTTGCCTTGTTGCCTGTGCTTGGAAAGAAAAATAGTTTTGAAAATAGTACATGGAAGAAGGTTTGATTAAATCATTGTATGTATTTTTCGAAATGTGGAAAAAATATGCTATTGAGAGAGAGAACGGATAAGAAAGTGAATGATAGTTTTTTTAATGGTACTGCAGAAATCAGTCGATTGTGAAAGAAGATAACCATCATGTGTTTATTAGTGTATGGAAAGGGTGTTCGTTTGAATTAATATGGATATGTGTACAGTTTTGTTAGAGGTTCAAAAATGTTTTGGAAGGTGCCCTCAGAAATATGCAGCTGCAGACTGGTATAATTTCTGCAGGGAACACATCGTCATCATAAATGTCGGAAAAGGAAGTATTTTTTAAAGACAAGTGAAATTATTTCCATTTTTAAATGCAACATTTTTGCGCAGTTGTATTTTTTTCATATTCGAAATTTTAAAATGCTTTTTTTGAATGATTTTCTCCGCCATCTTGAATTTCGAGCTCCAGCGTTGCGTGTTGTGGTAGGGTTGCTATTCCAAAACACAACACGCAAAAACGCGCCAAATTGGCAATTTTTCAAAATTTGGCGGAGAGGTTGCCGATTCGACAATTTCACCATACTGGTTAAGGGGTTAATCATAAATCCCATTGAGTGAGAGTTATATTGACGTCGCTCTACAAAGCTGCTCGAGAGCTATTGTCAACGGACCTTGTAATTTTGAACCTCGATCAAGTGACGAAGACGACACCTGAACGGACACTCCCTCTCTTAACTTCCGCTCCATACCAATGGAAGGATGTTTGGGTCCTGGCAGATTTAACGAGCAGCGGGACCTCTACGCGGCGGTTCTTCAAAAGCACTATGCTCGAACTCAAGACACACTAGCCACGAGTCCGTGACCTAGATCACTAGGTCACCAGGGCCACAAATCACTTTGAAAGAGTTTGATTAAAAATAAAAATGTTTCTATAACTAATGTATTTGTTTTAATCTCATAAATCATTAGTTCGATTGATACTAAACTATTTTTCATTCGAATTGTCCGGATTCAGTCTGCTAACAAAATAGCTAGTAGACTGGGGTTTTAGCTGAATGATTTTTCCACTTTGGGTGCATTAATCATGCTATTTTAGTCTCAGTGAAAGTTTCTTTTAACTTTTTACTCAATAAAAATATTTTACAGTCTTTTAAATTAATTTTCAGTCTTTCTAAGGCATTTACTTAGAAATAGAACAACAAATTTTCTTAAATGGCCATTTCCTTTTAACCATTGACTTCTATAGTTGCTTCTTTTATTGTATTTATTATTTTTTAATCAATGAAGTGGTTTCATAATTTAAAAACTTGTTCTATTCTAGTAATTTAAGTACTCTATTTTATTGATTTAAAAAAGTTCAACAAAAATATGAGTAATATTCTTTGAATTGCTTTATGTGAATTTCTTTTCTAATTCATTGGCCCTTGAAAGAACATTAAAGCAAATGATATTTTTATCAGAACTTTTATATCACCTAATTCGAAATGTTTTAGTGCGTATGGAGTATTTTAAATTTATTTCTACTTTATGGAAAACAAGATTTTTTTTCATCATGAAATTGTTTTCTTTATTGTATCATTTTATTGCTGTGCTCTCAGATTGTGGAAAAGCTTTTACATAAAATACTTTCGAATATATTTAACTTCAAGGCGAACTGTTTTTGTTTTCTTGGATGGGTTAATTTAACCCATGTCACATATATCATAATCAATCTATCTATACGAAAGAGAAAAGCGACTCACACACACTCACTTTCACGAAATTTCCAGAATTTCAAGACCTACAGAGTTGAAATTTTTTTAATTAAATTTCTTTTGTTAGAGGGCGTTATAGAAAATAATTTTCGTTCTTGAACGATTAGGAGTTCAGATTTGAAATTTGGTAAACATGTTTCTTTTGTTGAACAAAGTTCTAAGAAAATCGAGTTTTGAAAAAATAGGGTCCCAAGGGGAGTTAAGGGGGTGATATAGATAAAACAATTAGGTTTCAGCAATTAAGTCTACAGACTTAAATTTAGTAGCAAGGTCTTTCTGTTGAGCATAGAAACACTATGAAAGGAATGTTTAGTCTTATTATGTTATGAAATGTCCAGAGTAGCCGGTCAGGTAATAGCTAGTATTTAAGTACATGGTTTTTAAAATTTTCTCTTGTGTATTTCAAATGTATTTATCATTATTTTGTCTTTAATAGCCAATCAAATTGCAATTTGTTTGTATTAATTTTATTGTGAGTTTTTCCATACCTACACTACAGTGAGATTCTACTTCTATGCTTCTGATTTTTTCATTTACTGAACAATTACTAAATGATGTTTATTAAGAAAAATATTTAATGATCCCATTTTTTTAAAAAAATTCACGATGCAATTAACTTTACGCATTAGTATATATAGTTTAATTACTTTAGATAAACTTTGCTTTTTGTCCTCCACCTCAAGGCAACATTTTAGTCAAATTAAACCCAGTATGGCCTCTAAATCTGAAAATAGCATGATATAGAAATCTGAAGAGTTGGTTCTCTCATTCGGCTCTAATTCTTATCATTTGATCTTATTCTGAAATACAAGGTCCATTAGTAACTCTAGTTTTCCAGGTAATATTTGAGAAGCATCTTTAGCTTAACGACGCAATTCGAAATAGTTTTCTAAGTGGTCAATTTAGTTTGATTACGCTAATTGGATCAATAATACTTTTATGATATTCAGTAATAGTAAGCCTAACGATTTAAATTAAAGACCTTAGAATCCGCTTAAGGTTATTCAGTCTGAATTATTTGTGTTATAATTATTTGGCTTTCTTATAACTCTCAATTAATATAAAAAGCATTTATTTTCTGAGTTTCATAAACCTTTACGAGAACTATTTGTTTTCTTTTTGATTACATTCATTTGCTAATAGTTATAAATAGTGAGGGAGTGAGTGAATGTTAACATCGCACTACTATTCAGATACTCATCTGGTTTGGAAACGGCTTTCGTAATTTTGAACCATGACCAAGTAATGGGGATGGCACCTGAGCTGGCACCCTCTCTCCTACTTCCACACCAGATTAACGGGAAGACGCTTGAGCCTCATGATATTTAACGTGCATTAGCCCCTTCAGCATGGCGAGTCTTCAGTGGTGTTATGACATGCCAGCCGTGAGCCCGTTACTTTGACCACTAGGCTACAGGGTGCACTATCATTAAGGGGACACAATACGATTCAATTGATAAAAATCGGTCAAAAAATCAAATCTAATTTTTTAGCCTGGATTATTTTTTATATACCTTTCTATACTCTCACAAAATTTGAAAGCTCTAAGTTTAAAAAACGCTGAGTTGTGGTAACTTTTACGTTCGTTTTTGTTCACAACCCAATGGCAAATCAAAACTTTAAACTGACTTATCTCAGAAAGATAAAATAACTAGCTTGACTTTATTTAAAATGGTAAGGCTTTTTTTTCTATTGGGCCTAATATTTGAAAATTTTTTTCGCTTGTTCCTAATAGTACATGGAATAAAAGTTGGAATGCATTTTTCAATCAAAGCGATACTTATTTTTTTAAAAAAATAATTGAATTTAGAATTTACACATTTTTTTAAAGAATTTTCATTAAGCATTCATAAAAAAGTATTGTACAAATAAAAATCATGTTATCGCAAAACCTAGGCCAACTTTTGTTTTACATAGTTTGACGTACCTGTAAATCAAATTTCATACATGTACGTCAATTTTTGTAGGAGGAGAGAGTAGAGAGAGAGAGTAGCATTTCTTAAAAAATCACTTCATAAATTTAAAATTTTTTTCCTTAAAAAATTAAATCGTTAGCCTTTTAAGAAACTTTGAGCACAAAAACTGTTTTACAGAAAACATACACTTAGGGGACAGACAAAAAAATTTTGAAAATCACTAATTCGTACCGTTTCCCCTTTATACTGAAACACCCTCAAGTTGTTTTTACTGCAATAACACTCTCCATGAGGAAAATTGAGTTTTACAGGAAAGTTCCCTTCCCAGCACGGACTTGAAATAAGATTATGGCAATCTTAGAAGGAGGACCAATGTTTTTCAGATTAGCGACTTCATTGTCCTTAGTGACAAATTAGGCGAAATCTCTTTCGAACCATCAAGAAGTCTTTGAGATATCGACCCATCTGGAAACTTCTATGAGGCTATATAAAGGTCGGTGAAGTACAGAAGCTGCTCAGTCGCTTTTGAACTTCTCCGACACAAGCTGTTTCTTACTGTCTGCAATAAGAGTGAAAGATCTTATCTGCGTGAGTTTTTGATAAAGGAGAGCCAATTTTGGAGCGCTGTAAAGCTTGCATATAACTGATGCGTGTTTCCATTGCTATAAATAATTTGTTTTAATATTTCTATGCGTATATACGTATGTTTGTCTTTGTATAGTCATCTGTTTGTCCTTGTTCCCTAATAAATTTATTAGTATTCAATTAATTGGTGTCGTCGGCTGTTTTTCACGCAAAGTTGTAACAATTTGTTACACCCAATCAATTTTAAAAAATTTTTTACCGTCGATTAAATCTAAATGTTTATTAGCGTCACACTTGGAAGTGCGAGGGCTATTGGCAACGACGCCATAATTTTAAATTTCGATCAAGTGACGAGGATGAAACCTGGGATGGCCGCTCTCTCTCCAAAACTGTCACACTACGCCAACGTGAAGATTTTAAGCTTCACATTGTTAGGATGGATTTTCCTACAGTTAGAAAAACATTCTGGTTGTTTGCTGACAGAAAAAAAAAATCCAGTGTCTTCAGTATCGAGTATTTATATCTGCACTTTGAAAATTACTAGTCTGGATCTCTGTTTGGTAACTCTGATTTATTACTGCAATCTAAGTTTTTACAATCTAAGAATTTTTATTCTCTGATAATTTATGTTTATGGGTTATTAACCGCAGTTAATGTTTATTTAAATTGTACATACCTTACATATAAACGCCTAAAATTTATTTGTAATAATTTATGAAAGTACTTCTCCTTTAATCGTCTGGATCGTTGAACTCTGGCGAGATATATATCTTTGTAATAAATCTGGTTGGACAGGTGATAAGCTGGGTAACTAATTAGAAATTTATTGCTCAGTGTAGATTAAAGCCTCTAATTTTCCAGATTATTTTAATGTAAAGAAAATATACTGAATTTTCTTGTCTTGAAAAATAAGATTGAGACAAAAAAAAGTCTTTCATTTTTACACACATATGTGCAAAATAAATTCTGTCTTAGAAATAAAGGAATACAAAATTGATATCTATACAAATTTATCAAATAATTTACTTTGAAAAAATAAGATTTAGTTTACAGGGGTTAAAAAAAAACAACTATTGACTAATTTGTGAAGGATTCTTTGGTTTATTATATTCGAAAATATAAGTTTATTTATTTGTTTTTGCTATTAATACTCTGAAACGTAACAGTATGGCATAGTGGGAACAATGTTAATGTGAACATTTGTGTTTGCTATAAAATGAAAAAAAAATGAAGCTCCCTAATTTTAAAGTATTTTTTTTCTATTGGTTGTACACATATCTTTTTTTAATTACTCGTTAAAATAAATGCAAGGCTATTTTACTAGAAATTCGTTGGCACTTAGAAATTCCCTTCTGTAAAAGAGAAAGAAAGCACATTGAAAAAATGATCTAATACAAATTTATGAATGAGTATGAAAGGTAACGAACACAAATTTTGGAAATACAGAGGAATACGTTTAATGCGAAAGCTCTTAAGACGAAATATCGGCTAACACGAAATATAATACAACGGTCCTGACCAACTACTATGTATTTTTCATGCATTGTTTTATCTTAACACGAAACTAAAATAGCTCAACACAAAAAGATTTCCTATCTGGGAATAAACAAAATACGGAAAACACCAGTTGCGTAGGCGAGATTTAAGAGAGATGTGAAATGAAAGAGAGGTGGTTTCACGTGTTTAGTAGAAAGGAGGTTAATTTGGGTTAGAAATACCCTCGGAATAGCCTGCGACATGAGTCTATTTTATTCATAGACGCCACTTTCACCCTCCACTCCTAAAAACGCTCTACAAAAATATTTTATCTCTCATCAGTTGGCTTTGGGATTCGGTAACGAGTACATCGCAGTGTGAGTAAAAATCAGGCAAAGAGCCCAGGAGGAAAGTAAATTGCTATCTCGCTTAAAATGAAGATGGAGATGGAATCAGGAACGGAAGTTGAAACCGCAGTCTGCAAAGATTCTGATCTTGGAAACTCTATCTTTTCAACAATGATTAAAATAGTCGCACAGATCATGGAAATGTTTGAACGTAACAAGTTTGAGACAAAGCGAAAACGGATGAAATTGACAAAACACCAGATTCAGAATGTACCCACCGAAAATTTTGAATTAAATTTTATTAAGCTCTTGTGAATGTTTTTGCTTAATTGATTTTTATTAAATGCATGCAAATATACATATCTATGCAAATAAAATGTATTCTAATAAACTTAATTGTTTGAATATACGGATTTTTTTAAATAATATCCTTAAACACGAAATTCTTTTAATACGAAAAAATATTTTAATCTCTTTAGTTTCATGTTACAAGATTTTCAGTGCAAATGTTTTGTTTTGCGTGTGCAATATAATTAAAATTTTGCTCATTTTTCTTTGAAAAAATATCGAAAAACAAAACATCAAACTATGTTTGACTAAACAAAAAACGCATTCTAAAATATCTTGTTTTTTTTGTTTTGTTTTTTACAAAAACGGCATAAAACTAATCCCAACAGCTACTTTAATTTAAATTATAAAAGCACTAACCTTTACCAACCCAGCTTGCTGGGGATTTCATGGTAATGAAGACTATGTATATATTTTGACATCTAAGTTTTAGAATAAAGCTTTCAATTGCATTCAAAAACACTTTTATACCCTCCCCCCCATTTCATTTGAAAAGAATAATACACGAATTTCTAAAATGGAATATGTTTATCTTTTATTCCCTCATAGTTTCCTTTGGAGTCGATTTCCGCAAACCGCAGTGGATCTTTAGTCTATCAAAGAAACATGCTTGCCAGATTTTAAGTCTGTAGTTCTAATAATTCAAAAACAGGAGTTTTTATCTATAACACCCTCGCAACCCCCTTTGGCAGTCGATTTCCGTAAAATCCTGTTATAAAATATCTCAACTCAACAAAAGAAACACGCTTGAGAAATTTCAAGTCTGATGGTTTGTAAGCGAGAATTTTTATCTATAACACTCTCGCGCTTCCCCTCTGAGTCGATGTCCGCCAAATCCCTTCTTAAGTGGTGCCAAATTAAAATAGGTAGCCAAATGCTATAATCGTTTAATAAAAAGGAATGGGAACAGAGTTATCCACTATTGGTTCTATATCACGGCATTTGGCGACTTTACACGTATATGCATAGACATTTCATTAGCCAAGAAGGTTTTAGAAAAAATACACTAAAAATCCTTTTGTATTTTTTTCCATTGGAAATACATTTATAGTCCCTTCGGAATAACAGCGAAGTTCCCGCAAAATTTTGAAACGAAACGATCAAAGGTGTGGGTTTACATAAGTTCCAAACAAATATGTAAACATGGAAATTTATAAATAACATGTATGAAAAGAAACTTTTAAAACACAAAAAGCGAATTTTCAACAAAAAAAATTCCATTCTCGCCAAATATTCCAATTTTGAGAATCATCATTTTTTCTCAATTGATTTATTTTTATTTCTTTCTATGTTAAATTGATTTTACCCTTCAGTATTGTACGTAACACAACCAGCCAACCAATATAAAAACAGTGATATATTTCGACGTCTCTGTCTTGGTTCTTTTAATACTGTTTGTTAGGTTTTTTTGCCTAAGGTAGCGGAAAAATCGGTATCAGAATTTTGTTTAAAAATACATGTAAAAACCAATATTTTCATGTTATTAATCACTATAAAGATGAAGGTTTTTATACTCGTGTGGAAACATTGTTTGTGTTTTACTCGGTTTAAAATAACTTATGAAGTATTCCCACTTTTTAGAGAAAAGATTGATGATTGAAATTTTTTTTATAAAAACAGTAGACTGAAAAAGTAGAATTTTCTGAAAAGTCTTTTGAAATTAGACTGATTATTTTTCGTTCAACGCAATAAAAATTGCAGAATTAGATTATTGAAACAACTATTAATTTGAAAATATATATAACAAATAATATAAAAAAAAAGTCAATTCCTACTTAGATCAACAAAGAAAATTTTTATTTTGGCTACTTTTTATTAAATAGTTACAATTAATATAAATATGTATATACATTTGACAGGATCACAACATTAAGCGGTAATTAATTTTTATTCATTATCGTTAAAGTATCGTATTGTCATACAAAACAATCGTGTACATAAAATTTCAGTTGAACTGAATGCTTTAAAACGTGAGGAAAAACCTTTTCAAATTTTTGACATAAGTCGCCAAAAGGGTCTCTAAGTAGCCAAAAATGATGGCAACGTGGCTGTATTCGTAATTCTTTAAATAATTAGTTTTAATCAATTAACTTTTATTAATTATAATTAAATTAGTGCATTGTCATCCAAAGTAATTATGTATTTAAAATTTCAGCTCAATTGAGCGTTTTAAAATGTGTCTTTTTAACGATTGAAAATTCCACGAAGATAAATAAATAAATAAATAAATAAATAGAGAGTGTGAGCTAAAATAGTATGAACTGAATAAAAATCAATATTTTCATGTTTTTAATCACTATAAAGATGAAGGTTTTTATACTCGTGTAGAAACATTGTTTGTGTTTTATTCGGTTTAAAATAACTTATGAAGTATTCCCACTAGAGAAAAGATAGATGGTTGAAATTTTTTTTTTATAAAAACAGTAGACTGAAAAAATAGAATTTTCTGAAAAGTCTTTTGAAATTAGACTGATTATTTTTCGTTCAACGTGATCAAAATTGCAGAATTAGATTATTGTTATTGAAACCACTATTAATTTGAAAATATAAATAGTGTCCCTTTTCTATTTCTAAAAACAATAGAATAAATGTTTGATCTTCTATTTGTTATGATAATGAAATAATCCAATTCTTTTGCCTTACTAGTTTTTACCCTCCCACTTCCATGGGTATTTCATGATGTCGTATGGAAATACAGTTATTATGTGATATATACACTGGTGTTTAAAATTAAGAGAATTTTTAGATTTTATCAATTATCTCTAGAGCTGCTGGACACATTTTTATGAAATTTGGTAGATCCATAGGGTTTATATAATGCTGAAAATAACCGTTCAACAGTCATAGCACACACATGATCGTGCGTAACACTCATTGAAGTCAGGAGGTATGAAGAAGCAGTTGCAGAATAGAACAAAACATTAGTTAATAGGAGGTATGGTTCCCTCTTACACATATACTGGACTCGCACCGTATTTTTACTTTGGAAATAAGGGAATTTATGAGATCCTGTGGCAATTAAATTCACTCGTTCTGCAATTTTGGAGGAGGTTTGCGAGTTGCAATTGCCTTCCCCAGAGAACTTCTAGCATGTTCTGTAGAAAGGAGGTCTAGAAATGTGACTGTCTAATTCAGGGATACTCAACCTTTTTTTCTGCTGCGCCGCATACATATGTCAGTCCTTTCATGCGGGCCGCATACATATGTTAGTTATTTCACGACATACGCTACATGAGAATAAATGGGGCAGGAGGGGAGAGAAATGCTTTAAGAAAAAGATAACATTAAAAATTTAAAATGTGGAAAATTGATCATAAAATTATAAAATTCCTGGTTTACTTCTTTACTTTTTATAATTTTTTACACTTTTTTATTTTTGTCACTAACACTGAGTTAGAAGCATTTAAGAAACACTCCTTCACAATTTATGCACCAGTAAACGTTTTCATATAATTACCTATAATATAACAAACTTCATGGGATGTCTTTAATACCGCTGTGATATTACCACTGACAAAACACTGTTACTGTTGTAAGGATTATTCAAGAAAAGTCTATTTATCATCTCTTGAAAGAGATCTTCGAGGAAAAGTGTCATTGAATGATTCCTGTTTATTGCTATTTTTTAAATACAGCACTTTCGTGTATAAATAAAACAATTAACGATCCATGTTTGTTTTACATTACAAAATAGTCAACTTCCCAATCGTCTTAACTCGATATATTTTCTTCGAATACTTTTCGCTTGCAAGATATGAAAGATAGCTTAAAATTAGTTCCACCCACTGTGTATTCACTGTTGTCTGTTACCACTAACCATAACTGTTCCATATGGAAAAAGAATATCAGTTCGTACCCGTACGATACCGACAACAAAAAGCAAAATTGATATATTATATTTCTTGACAAAGAATTTCTACCAAATTTTTTATACAATGTTCTTAAATGAATTTCTCAGAGCAATGGGCCATGCCGGGACACAAGCAGCCCGCGGGCCGCAGGTTAAGTATCGCTGGTCTAATTCCCCCCTCCGGCGAATATCCTCACCTTCCAGAAATTCGTCGATTAGATAAGCTCTATGTGGCTTTACGTTGTCATCCATTTAAATAAAATTAGGGCCAATTGCACCAGTGGAAATGCGAACATAGGGGTCCCTCACAGCAGTCACAGTGCCTTTTTCAAAGTGATAGACGTGTGTGCGGCTATCCAACGCGATACCTGCCAGACCATCAAAATTCCGCTGCCATAATGGTCAATTTGTCTGATCTTGGAGGGCAGGTAGTGAGTTCCCGGATCATTTGATAGAATTGAAATTACAACGATAAATATAATTTTAATATTAATTAAACCTCTTTAATTTCTTTCAGCTGGAATAAGTATTTCAAAATTTGAAAGAATTATTTTCTTAGACAAACAGCTCTAAGTTTTCTCTACAAAAGGATACTTAGAAAAACAACTCAAATTATATGCAGACTTATTTTTTGTATCGCAATTTATGCTGTGCTGCCATATTGCACTGTTGATTAACATCTGCGCATGTTTGAAAATTTAATTTTACACACACAAGAATTTATATTTTCCAATATAGAATCTTATTAATGGAGATTTATTGGGATATCTATTTACTTTAACGAAACATTCTGTATAAAAGTAATAATATTTATCCTCGGGCTATTTGTTGTGATCTTAGAAGATTTTATGCATCATAATTTTAGAAAGTGTCATATGCTAATTGGTATTAAAATAACATCTCAAATTTAACTTAAAAATAAGCGTGTAATTATTTTGATTAAATATGAAAACTTCAGTAATTTTTGAATGAACACAGCGAAGAAGCAATGTGTCACGATCAATTTTTGTTGACTAAGAGCAGTTAATTTCTACGCAGAAAATTTCATACTCAGACGGGGCATTTTATTCTAGAGTTCAATAACCCTTTGCAGCGAATCTGTCTATTCTTATTAATTAATGTGCATAATCCTAGAAATGTAGTTTCAGGGAAGTCACAACTCAGACTGTCTCAGGTGTTGCGCCCTCCCAAACTTCACGATAATTTCTCCCTGGAATCCATCCTGTCGAGATTCAATTTCTAGAGATTCTGTGATTTTTAAAATAAAATATACTTAGGAATCATTTCGCTAGCTTAAAGAAAATTTTTTATCTTTTGTTTAATATTTGCGTTCACGCTTTGTATGCATGACGTCAAGATTTGATCAAAAAATAGATTTGTATGCAGGCAGTGCGAATTTTGTCAGTGTTTATTATCTTCATAAACACAAATGTTTATCTTCATTTAAAGAGCATTCTTAAATATTGAAATATATATATATAGTGCTTATATATACATTTCTGATTGTGTGAGTTTGATAATGGCCAAATTTACAAAATGTTTAAAGCAAGAAGTTGACTCTAAAAGTCTTTATATTTAAATTATTATCGATCTTTATCCCTTATATAAATTATAAGTTGAGGCTACCCTTGAGCAACTAGAGATAGCTATTTGCGATGGATTTTGTAATATTAAATCTAACTAGAGATAGTTACTGATCTATACCTCTAACACAGACTTGCGGGCAAAAAGCTTTTTACCCAAGTCCGAACCGAATACTAACTATGTTCAATAATTGTTAAGCAATTTTTAACTAATCTCAGCTTGTTTGTCTCATACATTCGTAGATTCAATATGTGAGAACCAAATTAAATCTATTTGAGATGATAGCCTCTCTCTATATTTTCTTTCTAATGCAGGGTAAGTGAGTGAGTGAATAGTAACTTCGCACTGTTCAGCTACACGAGGACTTTTGGCGACGGACCTCGTAATTTTGAACCATGGTCATGTAACGAGGACGGCACCTCCTCTCCTAACTTCCACACCAATGGGAGGACGTTTGAGCTCTTTAATCTCGACAGATTTAACGTGCATCGCTACCCCTACACGGCGGGTCTTTAGTGATATTGGACTCGAACTCATGACGCGCCTGCCATGATCCCATACTTTAACCACTGGGCTACCGCAGTCGCAAGCTAAAGAATTTTCTAATGCAGGAAAGGGCCACTCAGGTAACATGCAGGTTTAACCCACAAAAATCCTAATTTACTCTGTAATCCTCGAATAAATGCAACATATTTACTTTTAAGAGGAACAATTAACATACGTAAAATTCACAATAGCGTAGATTCAAAATTCCCACAGCAATTAGAATACGTAATGCCATAGTTTCGAATGTGGTCCATGAACCTCACAGTCACTGTCAAGCTTTTCCTTCTATGTTACTTCCTGCACCCTACTTATAAAGTCTAGGAAGTCAATATACAAGCTTATCTAAGAAGATAACAATCTTAGATTTTCTTGGGAGTTTTTCTAAGTGCATCTATTTTTGACGCCAAATGTGGCGATGGTAATATTTTGGAATCAAATTTGTCGCCAAGTCTGTCACGAAGACTCATTCCACTCGTTAAGCATGTTCCCTCCTCCTATAAAACCTTTTTGAATTAAAATTGAATTCAGAAAATTTCTGTAAAAATATTTACAAAAGATTACCATTTGTTCAACTAATAGATTCTCCTTAAGAGCTTTGATTAAAATGTTAAATATAATATTTAATCATTCGTACTATACCGGTTTTGCTATAGAGCACCTCATAAAATTCCCGTTCAATCACAATATATTTATTTTCTAAATTTTAAGGGCTTCTTTTCTTTTCTTCTTGCCTGTCTCTATTCGTAGTTACCTATTTAATATAAGAATTCCTGTGTACTCTTATTAATTATTGTATGTTTTAAGTATTCTTCGTACATTAAAAAATTCTTTTTTTGTAAAAATTTGTAAAAAAAAAGAATTTTTTTAAAAAAATCTTTTTTCTCTTTGAAATAATTTCTATTGATTTTTTGTAAATGAAATTAAAAATTATCTAACCAAAGGAGTATTAAGTTTGGATGTAAAAATTTTAAGAGATAATCATCAAAATTAATAATTTTCAATAAATTTAATCAAAAACTTCCTTTAGATGTAAAAGATTTCTTACCGATGATTGGTCATAAACCAGCATTTGGGATGAAATTATCTACAAATTACTTCCATAATAATCCTAATATTACCTAAATTACCTCCATAATAAACTGCTTAAAAAAATTGACTGGATCTTTATTGAATAACAAAACTTGTCCTTGCAGTTACAAGAGCTGGAGATATTATATTACACGAATAAGAGGAAAGGAATTAATAGTAATACAAAACTATATCGTTTTACAACAAGAAATAAATGGGAGCTACTTTCGTACCAAAAACACTCATTCGAGATTCATTATAATCCAGATAACAGAAGAATTAACCACGTTTCCAAGAATATATTTCTACTCAATAAACTTAGCTTCAAAAAGGAATGCGTAACACTGGAAGCAAATTCTTTAGCTACTAACAAAGTGAACTTCGACTACAGTGTCCTTGAATTGAGACATTGGAAATAACTGCAAATCTATTTAATATAGAATGGATGTAAAATTCTTTATGTATAAAAATATTCTACCTCGATTTGGAGAGCGAAAGTATAAAAATAACAGGAATTAAGAGAAAAAAACATAAAATTTCTTGCATGTTTTAATAAAATAATTGCTATTGACAGAGTTACGTTTTCGTTGAAATTTTCCTATCGTATTTGTGTTTTGCTATTAAGGTATCCAACTATGTTCGGAACCGTGATTTTAAAAAAGCGCATAAATGTATAATTTTCATGATATTTAGTGTCACTCAGATTATAATACATGCATAAAATTGTTTTAAGGACATTTTGACAAAAAACATTTCTTTAAATATAATATTTTGGCAAAAAATTAACTTAGAATAATCTTTTTTCCAAATGCTCTCATTTTGTGAAAAATGGTTCTATTATAATAATGTTTTGCCTGTATCTAGCTCAGACCTCTCTACAGAGGCTCAACAAGAATCTTTGAAAAATTCACATTATTTTCAGAGTTACCAAGAATTGAAATAATTATTACCGTTTTTTTCTTAAAGTTGCCCCCCTCTGTTGTCGTAAACTATGAATAAACCCACTTCTAAGTTATATATTTCAAAAATTATAGTTGAGCCTCTGTAGAGAGGTCTGAGCTACATACAGGCAAAATATTATTCTAATAGAAGCATTTTTCACAAAAGGAGAACATTTGGAAAAAAGATTATTCTAAGTTAATTTTTTGCCAAAGTTGTGACGAATCTGTACGGAACCTTTCCACTAATCTTCTTAGGCGTCTTTCTGGGGAATATAAATTCGCGTTTATTTCCAATCAACTCCAAAAAGAGGTATGGGATATTTAAATTAGATAAGGTATTTAAGTCGAGAGTTGCGAGATAGCAAGAGAGATGATGATTGGCTATTGAGCCAGTAACGTTAAAAAAAAATGCATAACTAGAAGATTCAAAGAGATTAGATTCGTGAAGACGTCGTGCTGCTAGACGTACCAGAAAGCTGATATAAGCCAGCGGTAAATATAATTCACGTACGCTTAAAGTAAGCGTCAGTTTGAGCTACTTAGTTAAAGTTAATGACAATTAAGAATTCGAATACGTATGTTTCTCGGATCTCCTATTTCGGTAAACCTTACTCGAGTTTGAGCTAGATTATTAATTAATTGTATTCTTAGTAATTTAATTTAATATAAAGGCAAATCCTTTTAAGCGACGTAACATTATTGTATTATATGTTACCAGAGATTTTTGAGGAAATTATAACAAATAAATAATATTATTATTTAAAATGGCTCTTGGTGGTTCTTTGCCTAAAATTAATCTTGGTGTTCAAGGTGTGACCCAGGGGAGTCATCACAAAGTATTATATTTAAATAAATTTTTTTTTGTCAAAATGTTCTTAAAAAATTTTATGTATAGATTCTAATCTAAGTGACACTAAATATCATGAAAATTATCCATTTATGAACTTTGCAAAATCACGGTTCCGACCGTAGTCGGATACCTTAAAATTTACAAGTATACCAGAATATGACTCAAGAAACCTTCATTGATGATTCATCTAAACATATTTATATTATCTGAGTTATGTCGTTTTGAAGAAGTGTCACATATAAGCATAATAGAAAAATAATTCAGTTTAAGTTGAGGAATTGCTAGCTATTCGGAGGAAGAAAAGGATGCTTAGTTCAAACTTTAAAAGAGATATTGAGCCTGATTAGTAAAAGCCACGAGACGTTAGTGCATTTTGCACGAATGAATATTCAATGGAAATTATCTTTCTCATTGAAGACCAAAACGATCTTTCTAAACGGATACACAATTAGTGTTCCAAATTTTGATAAAATTGAATGGGACTCTCAGAACAATTCTGAAATTTTTTTCCCAATGGGCCTGCGGATTGGTATTTACCATTGCAAACCTAGTACATTGTCCCAGAGTTGGTATCTTTTTTAAGTTCGGCTCCATATAGAGGATAACCAATTAACGGTATGTAGTTTTGACGCCCAGTCTCCTTCCCAGAGGGAAGCATCTAAGCTCTGACAGTGCGAAATTAAAAGAAAATAAATTTTTCCGACAGCACCTAAACCAAACAGGCATTCTAGGGACCTTTATCACACCACATAATCATACGAGATGGACACTTTGGGTTTTTTTGCATCATAAAAATCCACCGACTTGGGCAGAGGTCTAAGCCAGCAATTCTCAACCTGTGGACCACCGAGCCTTTTTAGGTGGGCCGGCCATAATTTATTACTCTGAGAATTCTGTTATTCAAGAACAATGAACTAAAAATCTGGTGGAAAATTCTTTGACAAGAAATCAAATTTTATTACGAACCTCTATATTGCGAATTTTTCTATAAAGGAAACTTTTTCCGGGACCCAAGAACATTTCACGATTTTCCTTGTTAAATAACCTCCCAATATCGAAGTGCATTTTCTATATAAGGAATTATTTCTCTTGGGACTCATTTTTTTCCTTCCCTATTTGTAAAGTACTTCTGGACATTTCAAGTTATTCTCTCTTTTAACACATTTTATGGTAGTCATGAATCTTGAACTGGTTTTATTAGGCGCCTTACTCGCCGAGAGCAGTAGAATTCTGGGCATTTCATCCAAGAAGGGCAACCTTTAACCTCCATTGTCCAGTTCACTAGAAACATCTTTGTTGTCTCCTTTTACCCTTAGAAGAGTCTCGTGTCCTTGAACTAGTCTCCGTTCATTTGTAATGTTGATTGTACTAGTAACTTCATTTCTTGTAGATCAAAAATGTCAAAATGTAAGTGCTTGTGCATCAAAGAAAAATTTAATTCTTCAGGAAGTGAATAAAGGCGTATAGAAATTTTCCTTGTAGTTTTTCTTTCTTTTTTTCTTTGATAAGTAAGTTTGATAAAATAAATATATATTAATTTACAAAAAGGTGTGAATAATTACTTTTTTTTTAAATATATAGTGTTTATAAATTTAAAATATTTGTTTTATGTGGTTTGTGAAGAAAATTGAAAGATAAAACTCTCTATATAACGAACTTCTTTTTCTGGATTTAGCGACTTCGTTATATAGAGGTCCGACTGCATATCAATATTGCTTTTTTGCTGTCGATGTCGTCCGCCTGTGAATTGATATTCTTTTTCTATTTGTAACGGTTACGGTTGGTGATAACAAACAACAGTAGAGTAGCGATAATTTTAAGGGTGGAACTATCTTTAAACAATCTTTCATACCTTGCAAGCGAAAAATATTTAAATGATTTAAGGTTGACCGTTTTGCGGTGAAAAACAAACACGGATCAGTACCTGTTTGATTTGTCACGAAAGTGCTGTATTTAAAAATATCAGTAAATAGGAATCACACACACATTCAATGACACTTTACCTCAAAGATCTCTTTCAAGACATGTAAATAGGCTTTATTGAATATTCTTTGCAACAGCAACAAAGTGTTTTGTCAGTGGTAATGTCACAGCAGTAACGAAGACATCCTATGAAGTTTGTTGTATTATTGGTAATTATATGAAATCGTTTACTGATGAAAAAATTGTGAAGGGCCCCTTTTTTAAATTCTTTTAATTCAGTGTTAGTGACAAAAATTTAAAAAAAAATACTAAAAATATTAATTAAAAAAAGCAACACATGAGTCATAATATTTTGATAAATTTTCCACATGTTGAATTTCCAATGTTATCTTTTTTGCTCTTAAAGCATCCCCCTCCTCCCCCGTTTAACTTCATGTTGAGGCCCGCGTGAAATAGTTGACATATGTATGCGGCCCAGCAGAAAAAGGTTGAGTACCCTTGGTTTATAAGTTATAAACTTGGGCTTATATATATACAAGGTCAGCGACAGACCAACTACGCCACTCAAGCGGCTAATGAAGCGTTTCTCGAACTGTGTGTGTGTGGGGGGGTGCCCTCCTAGGGGGCGTGATAACTCTACAAGGGGAGCGCGGGCATATTGAAAAGTCAAAAACAAAAGATTATTTAAAAATTAATCGAACAAAGTACATCTTTACATAATAAAAATAAAAGGCACATTTACATTGAAATAATGTACTTATAAATGTATCAATACTGCACAATGTATTTTACAACTAATTTAACAAGACTAAGTTAAGAACAAGTTTAATAATTACCACTGACCCCCTATGGGTTTGTCATAGATAAAATTAATTCTAATTAACTTCCAAAATTAACTCTTATCTCGATCATTAGTATGGTTTATAATTAATGCATTAACCTCAGATTAAAAGTTACACGATTTGCTCCCCAATGCCCCGTTTTCCACGCAGGGGCGTGTATGGGGTGCATTGAAGGCAGGAAGAAAAGGAAAAAATAAACAAATTCTCTTAAATAAGTAAATCCTTAGCAAACATTACCAAGGTCCTTTTATTGCAGTCCGAAGTCTAAAGCATAATTTTATGGATAGCAATTCCACAGAAAAAATTATACTTCGGAAAGACGTATATAAACGTCTGGGGCATTTAACGCTTTGTCTGAGCGAGACGTTTATATGCGCTGGTGGCACTCAACAGTTTAAAGCGGTATTGTAGCAGTAGTGGGGGGCAAAATATAGTACTATTGAATTCAGGAGATTGTTATTGTATGGGGGGACGCGATGAAAATTAGGATTGAATATTGGGTCGCAAGTATTGAAAGTTTGAGAAGCACTGGGCTAATGTTCATAATAAAAAATGAAAGAACTATTCACAACATACTGAATTCATAAAATTTTTATCAGGTTGCCAGCTCAGGTGTCGTACTCGTCACTTGACCATGTTTCAGAATTACGAGGTTCGTCACCAAAAGTTCTCGTGTAGCTGGATAATGCGACGTTAATATTCCCTTCCTCACTCAAAAAAAATATTTCATATGAATATGGAGAGCAAAAGTGATAAGAACATTATCTTGAAAAATTTCCCTAGTGTTGGAAATTTTAAAAATTTTTTTGTAATGTCTACATCGAAGACAAAATAGCCGTGGAATTGGATTTTTTTCACAGTTCTTAGACTCATATATGGCTGTAACATGAAATTTCTGGTTTGATTCATTTCAAAAGGAATAAATATTAAACTGAAGACACATTTTTTGAATGAAAGTGAGCGAAACTTACGAAAAGGAAATGAGAATGGTGTTAAATGATCCGGATAGAAAAAAAGATCAATTTGATTGGATTCCACGTTGCTATGGTAACATATATTACGTCACAAATTCATATTTCCATAAAGTGATCCCCAAGGGTATTAAATAGATTACGTAATTTTCTATCACAGTACTTACATGCTCTTATTCCAATTAATAATTGTAATTTAAAAAAAGAATAAGTTAATTTAACTATGAATTAGATAACTATCACAAAAAATGCATAGGTATTTATTGTGAATTTTCTTCTGAGGTATATTCATCCCTATAGAACTAATTAAAAATGACAAATAACATTTTTCTTCTAAAAGTGTGTAGTTAAGACTGATCAAAATATAAAAAAAGGATTATAAATATTTTGTATTGAATAGTTTAATGATTCCAGACACTGTCTTTGGATATGGTATTATTGTTTGAATTAGAAACATCTGGTATATTTTTTGCTCTTGTTAAAATGACTTATGATTTTTTTAAAGAAACTAATTCTTTTTTGTTTTACTTTTTGTGTACTAAAAACGCTTAAATCCATTGTTTATGAGTATTAGGATTTCTTATTATAATTGCTTTAAGTTGTTTTTGACTTTTGAAAAAGTATGGCAGTTTTGTTAACATTTTTCTTTTAATTTTGTGGTGAAGGCAGCTGAACAGTCACTTAGCGAAATCAATATTTTCGAGCCTCTGTATCACTAAAGATATGCCATGTATAGAGAGGCTGATCAATTTTAAATTTGTGGAAGCTCAAAGTCCTCACGTTGGTCTGGTGTGGAAGTTAAGAAAATGTAGTTTCAGCTCAGAGATTTTTTTCTCTTTTGGCTGAGTATTGATATAACTTAGCCTAGCAGATACGGTAAGTCACCAAATATAATAGCCATTTCAAGGTGGCACATCTAGTGGCGGCACTTCGAATCAGATTTGAAGGCTCGAATTAATTTAAATTCGATCTCTCGTCAGATGCTGAATGCTTGCCGTTACTTATTTTTGCCGGGAATACCAAAGCCAAATTGATACTCAGGGAATCTTTAACATGTCACATAATCATATGACATGCGTGCTAACGATTTTTGCATCCAGAAAATCTATCGACATCAGACGGAATCGAACCCGCAACCTTAGGATTACGAAGCTGGCGCGTTAACTCTGAGCCACCGAGCCACCGTCCAGTTCAGATACCGTCTTAGACACTCGATTGAGGTACAAAACTGCAAACCTGTCTATAAAGGACCCTCGTTTAACTTCAAAGGGCAGTGCTAATTAACTATGAATTAAACACATTTTTTCATAACGAATAAGCATTGACTATGTAACGTTATAATTACATATCAAGATATTTTAAAATAAATTTATTTGTATAATAAGTTAAAAAATGTACGGGGCAGTTTATACGCGTGAAGATAAAATGAAATGATGTATTCTGTTATTTAAAAGGGAGCGGTCATCTCGATATTGATTTGAAGTCACCGTCATAATTTAACTGCGGAAACAAAATTGTGAGGACCGTAAACAATTGCCTCTGCAGGGCTTGTAACGGATTAGAACTCAGACACCGTTGCATCAGCTATAAAAAGAGACACGATAGAAACTTCAATATCTGTGTTTTGTTCTTTATTAAAATGAGACTATACTCAAGCGTGGAGAGACTTACCTAACCGAAACCTGACGAATTATAAATGTTATCTATTGTTGGATGAAATTTCCACGCAGCTGAGTTTGAAAAATGCACAAGCAGGATCCTCTTCTAATTCAATCCCTCTGTGGATTTAGTAATATATTTCAGAACATTCCCAAAAAAGTTTGTAAATCTCTACGGACACTTCGTGATATTTTCACACACACAAGTAATACTTCCTTCAGATTTCTTCCACTCAAAATGCGAGGCCCTGTTGTCAAGCAGATAAGGAACTCTCAAAGGATGGTTTAAGGAAGCATATGCGGGTAAGCCTTCTACAAGCTTATTGGAAACATTAATTCAAGCTTATCTAATTGTTACATGAAACTTTTTTTTCTTCATAAGATTACTCTCATTATTATTAATTTATCTCTGATACATTTTTTCATTTTTTTAAAAAAATGTTTTAAAAAGTAACGAGAAAAACAAGCCAACTAATCGTATTAAGCTGGCTTTCCAAAACTCAATCAGTCTTTTGAGTCTAGTTTGGAAACAAAGGAACACAAATGCACATGGAATTCTAAAGATTTGCTTTAACAGTTATTTATTGAACTTAATGTCATTTTATTATCAAGCATTATTTATAAACAAGGAACTATATATTTTTGAAACGTGCATTGTTCTGTTAATATAATCACTCATTTTTTGTGAACAAAATTAAATAAATGAGTTTTAATAAAGAGAGTTTCCGTTCCTACTCATAAAGTATTGACGACATCTACTTTCCATATTGAGTTGTTATTTATTTATCTCACGCACGTGCTTAACTTTTTGACAATTTGGCGCAAATCCTCCCAGTTCCGACTAACGACGTCGTCAGTCGGGTTTTCATCGAGTCCAGTGCATTGGAGCAGGTGGTCACCTACCATTTTGGAATGGCTGGCAGGCCTCTTCAGCATCCAGGCCAAGCCAGTGGAGATATACTTCCAGGCAGTAATGTTCGCGGTGGGCTGTCAAAATTGGCAACGGCCTCGGCTCTTTTCAGGTGTCTCTGGATAGGACCCCCAATTACCAAGGTTCCCCATGGCCTTCCAAGGCTTTTGGGATTTTTGGTCGTGGCAGTGCACCATTTGCCAATGTATGTGGTTATAGTGCTCTTTGCTCTTTTGAGGGTCAAAGAGTCTTTCAGTTAAGACAACTAAGCTCCCTGCTTGGTGTTTTGGACGGCTTTCTCATTACCGGGAATCTTAACATGACTTGAGACCCACTGTAAGTCCACAGTCTAGCCCTATGAAATAAGTTCAGAAATTTTAGTACAACACTGAGTCTATAGGCAGTCATTTGGTGTGTTACTGCTTAAGTACAAAATTGTAGTTTGAGTTGTTGGACATTGGAATAAGACGAAAGGATGATACTTGGTGTAACTCATTTTCCAGAACATTTTGGAGGAGTATTTAAGACTGTTTAAGAAGTACGAAAGTTTCTCTAACTAGTTAAAGGTTGGAAATCAAGTTGGTCTTTCTAATCTTTGATACTGAATATTTAGTAATCACAAATAGCATTAGCATATGGTATGACATATGGATCAAGGATTTCACCCTAATATTTCACCGTAGAAAAAATTCCTTCAAGAAAGACATACAGATCAGTATGAAAGATTTCAGACAAAACCATAGTTCTACTGGCTCTACAAATGTATATCTTTTACTAATATTATATTTGGAGCATCTGGTTTTTTGTACTCTTCCGATCAGTAAATGACCTGAATGCACCCTCCAAAGTAAATTAGGATTCGTCAGTGACGACTTTTTAAGCTTATTGCTGTCATTTAATCCTCTCGCTGCGTACAGCTAAGTGTGTTAAGCCTACGTTTGCCCGCGGAAATCACTGGATGCGTAGTGAGAGGATTAATATGCTTTCCTTGGGCACTTCTGTGTCATTGATTAAGACAAACACGCGGGAAACCATCTTACAATAAATTTTTAATTGTTGACAGTAGTAGCACATACCGTCACCCTTGGAGCAAAAACGTAATTTAAAGTGAGATGAGACATTATAATGTTAATCATTTTTTGGATCGAAAGAAAGCTACCTGGTGCAGGAGTTATAACCCATAGATGGCCGGGAAAGTCCTTAATACTGAATGTTTGGATTCAAGTGTTGATCCAGATCCTTTCACCGTAACATGATGCACATTAAAATGTTAGGAACATTATTCTTCAATAACATCATTTCCATCCATCTAATTGCTTTCAATCTTATTAAATTGAGTAAAAGATTTATACTAAACGTGAATAGACAATTTCTTGCCCTACTAACAATTAAAGATCAACAAGCATTAAAAAAATTCACACAAATTAGTATGAGGGTCACATTACTAATTAATAGGATATTGGCATCACTGTATAATTGTTCAGCTCTTTAATACATATTTCAGGGAAAAATTAACTAATTAGTTCTTTTAAAATTCATTCACTTAATTTTTTCCGATCGCTGTATTCTTCACCAATTTCTGCTATCTTCGTCTAATTGTAGCATCGCTGAAACCCAAATGTGAACTACAAAAGCAATAACATTAAAAGGAGTAATACATTCACCCACCTCTGAACCCAATGCAAGCTGTTATTCGGCTCAGCATTGAATGGTACAGAAGGATGTTCTCCTGCGGGACTGCTTATCATCCATGATCAAATTGGCGAGTTATATATGCGTGATCCAGGGATAGCCGAAGACTGTACCACTGCAAATACATCTGAGGAGTGAGGACTTCCCGGATCTCAGCCCCGTTTGTTTAATCGCCTATCACATTTGGCCCGTTACGTCCAAGTTATACGTCATAACACTGATAAGAACAAATAAGGCAACGCTTTGAATTCTTTTTATTGTCGTATTTGCTCAATCCACAGGCGTAGCTAGTCCTAGATGATCCCTGTATCAAAATTCCTTAGAGGCTTTTGGGGGCCCTCAACATTTTACGATATTTTTTTCGTACGCATGCTGAGGTCCGTGTAGCTTGAGGGGCTCCGGGTCCTAGATACGGTAGAAGCTATGCCAATGAAGCAGTCACTACCTTCTTAATGTTCTGTACTCTATTGGTTCCTGTAAAAATAATTGAATGTAGCATTGATCATACCAAAATGTCATCATGTTACTGGACCACTCGGTTTTCTACGGTTCGGTTCTACACCCTATCTCAGAGAGTTTAATTTGGCCTTGTACTTTAGGAATCCATGTGCGAGGTGCTGGTACACAGTGACGTTTTAAGACTTCTTGAGCTACTGAACCCCTATGCAAAAGTAAGTCCAACCTGCGACACTTTAAAGTAGACAGTACATTTCATATATTGTCAAATGCTCGTACAAACGGTAAATTGTAACACACAAATATGCTTTATTCACAATCTCACAAACTTAGGCATAAACCGACTGCCACCTTCTGATTAAAAGAGTAATAATGTATGGTGGTAGGCCTAGGACTAGACATGGACGGTGGACATGAGATTATAATGCAGTTTTACCATTGTTGCCAAATGACACATTCAGGATGCGACAAATAAATATGACATGGAGAACAGAGTTCCAAGTTACAAAGGTATTTGGCAAAGGAAAAGAGTTAGTTTGCTAACCTGCTTATAGCACAAGTTGAAAATGATCCTCATTCATCACTTGAGACTTTTTGGGCCTTGGTCATCAAGTTGCGGAAGGCAGAGTGAAGCTGGACTACTGTAACTGCTGCTTGATTGATTGCTTGATTGAATATTAACGTCGCACTGTTCAGCTACACGAGGGCTTTTGGCGACGGACCACGTAATTTTGAACCATGGTCAAGTGACGTGGACGACACCTGAGCTGGCACCCCCCTCTCCTAACTACCACACCACACCAACGGGAGGACGTTTCAGCTCTCGACAGATTTAACGTGCATCGCTGCCCTACACGGCGGGTTTTTAGTGGTACTGGGCTCGAACCCGTGACAAAGCAAGCCACGGTCCGATACCTATACCACTCGGCTACCGCGGCCCTGTAACTGCTGCAATCTCATTTGAAATATTCAACTACAATTCTTGAAGACTATGAGGTTGTTCCAATACACCTTAGACTTAAGGGTTACCCACAAACACTGAAAGATCAGGTGACCTGGATGACCAGCTAGGATGGAGACCAGATTGACCACAGCTAACAACTCTGTCAGGAGTGACGATTGCGCAAATGTATTCCATAGTTCGGCGATACGTATGTGCAGTTGCACCATCCTATTGGAAGTAACTGCAGGTCTTTCCCTCAGTTAACGCAGCCACAAATTGACTCAAAATATTGGAAATGTAATGCTCCACAAATTTACCGTCTGATGAAAAAAGATGGGACTAGTAATGTGGCTTGAAGACACTGCACCCCAAACCCCAATAATGCATTGGTGTATGGGGGAAGTTATTCGGATTCTCCACTGCCTAGAGCCCGTCATTCTTTGTGTGAGTTGACATAACCCTCAGGCGAAACCAGGTTTTATCAGAAATAATGAAAAGATCCATGTCCCAGCCATTTATTGTTATCTTAGTAAACAGCTAGTTGTGCACTCACATTCATATCCAATCGTATCCACTCGTCCGGACCACTTTTATTTGCCTCACCCAAGCAATTCTCTGTTTCGGAGCATATGTCCAGAAACAACATTTGATGATTGAAATTACTCCAATTCTGAGATTATTGAGCGCAAGTCGAGTACGAGCCTCCCCACCCCTTCAAGGCTGATGTCCTGAGCCCGGGCCCAATTAGTCCATGACTTAAAACGTCTCTGATGGTACAGACTTTGTGACTTCGAAGGAACTGCATTCACATGGAAGTTTAGAATTGGAATGTTTGTACAACATCCTGATGCTCCGTTGCAGTGTGACTTACTCATTGCGGAAAAGTTAATGATATGCGTATTCTCTCATGAAGTACGTGTATATGTGATTTCGTTCTATTTCATTTTGGTGTATCGCCTTCTATATATATATATATATATATATATATATATATATATATATATATATATATATATGTTGTAGAATATATTAAATTTCCAAACACATCAGCTCTTCCTCTGAGCAACCTATATAAAAAAATTCAAGAAAAACTAAGAAAGTGAAATAGATACAAATAAAAATAAACCAGTTCCATATCTCTTTTCTATAAATCCCATCAATGAAATTTTTGCTCAAATGAACATGAGGTAAACACCAATAAAATGCCGACATTCTATCTTCCGGGGAAGCGAGATTTCATATTAAGGTATCCGACTACCCTAAAACCATGATTTTTTTCAAAAATTGGCAAATTTTTTTATGACTTTATTTTATAGACCATTTTATTAACTTAATAACAATACCAAGTACTTTATTTTCCCTTCACTAGAACAAAAACAACAAGCGCTTTAGTAAAAGCAAATGCCATAACTTTACACAAGATGTCAAACTTTAAAATGCGTTTTGCTCGAAATGTGTTTTATTCGAAAAACTCAAACGGGGACCGCGATTGCTCAAAAAGTTTTGAAAATAATTAGCTGAAATTTTTTGCTTATGTTCTGCATAACAGTAGAAGTGTTTTGATCTTCAGATTTATCAATAACTGTTTTATTTCAAAATTTGCAGTTCTTTATATGAGTATAGTCAATGTTTTTTTAAGCAATTTCGTATAATGACTTAGATAAAGTGCTCTAGTTTTTGTAAAAATTAAAATATCTCTTATCCTGAAGGTCACTTCAAACAGGAATAACAAAGTAACACATCAAAATTGAAAAATTGAGAATTTGTTCATAAAATCTTTGCACAGAGCGGGCCCCGTTTATGTAATTTTTCGTACATTTTTACTAGTTTTTTCCCATTTTAATAATAATATTTTTTTTTCTTTTATCAATTTTAGGATTTTTTCCTTAAAATATACTAAATACATATAAAAATCTTAAAAAGATCTCTATATCTCCTTTTTTCAAAAAAAAGTTGTCGCAAGTAGTCGGATACCTTAAGCTCTGATCAGAAATAGAATTTTCGGAAGAGACGGGACAAAAATTCGATTTCATTTACTGTAAACAAGAAATTGACCCTCATATGATACTTGGCGCCTCTGTATTAAAAAGGGTGTGAAATGTTCTGTTTTAAACAATGTGTTTTGGTCTGATTTCTTAAGTTAACTTTTCAACTATTTCTCAGACAAAAGGATACAAAAAATCACTAAAAACTCGTGTTAAAATAGTAAAAAAAATTTCGAGAAATATTTGCTTTTTGATCACAATTAAAGCATACTTAAAAGATTTTAATCCACAAAGTTTTCTCAGCAAACCATATATCCAATTTTCTTCTTGAATGAAATGGCCTTTTCATGTGTATATGCAGTTTATTTAGTTCGTTATATTTCAAGCAATTACATATAAACCTGGATTATATTTTTAATAAAATGTTTAAATATTTATCTTAATTGATACTGCGTATATGTGTACATCTGCATATGATTTTCCTTAAAAATTCAGAAACATTCTACATGTACGTAACTTATAATTTTAACATGTAAAATTAAAAAATATTTATACACACAGACACAAATATAATCATGAATCATACGAGGTTTAACACACAAAAGAAACCGAGCTTGGCACAATAAATAATTACTGTACTTAATGAATCAGTTCTAGGTGACAATATCACCTTAAAAGTAGTTCCCTTCAGCATTCACGCACTTCTGCATTTGGTGCTGCTATTGTTAATAACAGTTCTGGAACGAGGTTTTTGGGAGGCCCTTCAGAAGTTTCTCCGTTTTTGCTTGAACCTCTTCCACTGAGGTAAAATGGGCTCCCTTTCAGCAAGATTTAACTGTAGGAAATAAAAAAAGTCTCAAGGGGTCAAATCAGGGGAATAAGGAGGACGCTCCATCACAGTACTGTTTTCGCTGTTAAGAAATTGCTAGACAGATAGGGTCGTGTGATTGGGTGCATTGTCTTAGTCTCACAACCATTCATCGCTCTCCAATTCTGGTGTTTTATTCGTAATTTTTTCACGAAGCCTTTTTAGTACTTCAGTTTAGTGTTGTTCATTAACATTCTGAGGGGGAACCCACTCAAATCACAAATTTGGCAATGTTTTGGTCTATAATCGCTGATCTTGAGCCAGCAGCAGTTTCATCATCTTCCACGCTGACTCCTCCCCCTGAAAACCTCTTATACCATTCAAATACATGTGCACGAGACAGTTTCATATCCATAAGCCCCGGTTAATATTTGAAATATTTTAGTGGTTGATTTCTTAAATTTCAGAAGAAACTTGATGTTGATTAGATATTTTTCCGACAGAATGCATTTGCACGTGTTTACTCAATGGCGCATTACTATCACCTGGTGTGATCGATTATGGTGAAAATGGCCACATGGATAGACGAGATGCGTGGGATGACGTCGCCAAAACAGTTGTTGCCAAATCCACTCTTTTTTCAAGCTACACACTTAGTCTCCTTTTTTATGTCACACTTTGTATACTAAATTGTCCTAAATCTAGTTTAAAGTTAAACACAACATATAGAAATACAGGGATCAGTACAGGACAAAATAAAGAGGCCACAGTATTATGATAGCAAACTCAAACCGAGGAACTACGATTGTAGGGTTAAATATAGTTTTTTCAAGGTCATCCAACTTTCCCTTATATTTTTTTGTAAATTTAGGCGGTTTTGTAGATTTGATCTTAAATTAAAGTCGCTCTCAAAAATAACGCGAGAATTAAAGCGAGAAAATAACGCTTAAGTTAATTAAGTTAAGTTAACGCTTAAAATAAGTTGGTGTGATGTCGTAGAGGGGGAGGTGACAGCTCAGGTGTCAATCTTGTCACTTCATCATGGTTCAAAATTATGAGGTCCGTTAACAAAACTCTTCGAGTAGCTGAACAATGTGACGTTAATATTCATTCACTCAGTCACTCTCTCTCAATTGCCATTTCATACCATGTTGTTGATTTTTCTACACGATCTGATGTGGAATCAGGAGCTAGATTTGGGTCTTCATTTAAGCATGAAAGAATACAAGGATTACTGTTATAAAAGTATTATGAAATAAGGGTTATAGATAAAAAAGGTAAGCTAATTTGCTGAGTTATTTTTTACTATGTGTTACTCTTATTGTGATTGAATCCTATTTCAAGCAAAAAAAAAAAAAAAAAAAAATGGCGTAAATAACGAGTACTTTTGTTATAAATTCATGTTTATCGTGATACCAGATTTAATTATTCATAGTTTATGTAGAATTTTGGTAATGTTAAATTTAAATTTTTTTTATCGTAATTTAAAATTTATTTTTTACTAAAGTAAGTTCATAAAATATATTGATAAATTTTTTGATTAAAAAAGTGATTTAATATATATTAATTTCAAGCAATAAGCGCAGCTGTTTAAATATCTATTCTGAATTCAATAAATCTTTACAAGAAAAATCGAAATTTAACTATTCATTGAAATTAGATTTATAATAGTAGTCTTACTTATACGTGACAAAAACACCAAGCTACAAACAACTAATTTTTGCATAAAAATATTTTCGTGTCGTTATATTGCTATTTTTTTTATAAAATCAAACGAATCACGAGTCATTTGTTTAAACAAAAAAAAATATGTATATAAATATGCATAAATTTTAAACTTTATATATGATTCGAAAGCGAATTTTTCATTTTTGCGCCAGCTTTGCGTGAATGGGTACCCACTGAAATATTTTCAGAAATTTTTACATCTTTTACAAGGAAGCGTTATTTATTGCTCTACAGACAGGCATAAGTGCAATCAATCATTTTTTATAAGATAGAAAAGTATGGTAAAGCGTATACTATTCATTTTTGTTAAACACAATGTATAAACATCTCAAAATATTTGAGCTATAATATTCGATATGTGCCATCTGGGTAGAGTAGTTGGTTTGTTGCTGGCATTGTACGCCCAAGTTTATGGCCCCGACCCCGACCCAAGTCGATGGATTTTCATGAAAAGAAAATCGACAGCGTCCATGTCGTAGGATTATGTGGCGTGTAAAAGATCCATGGAATACCTGTTTGGTTTGAATGCTCTCGGCAAAATTAAATTCCATTTCACATCTTCAGAGCTTAGGTGCCTCCCTCTGGGGAGGAAACTGGGCGTCAAAATTACACTGCTGTGATTGGTATTCCACCATTTTAGTGTCGCACTAAGGAGTGATACCAACTCCAGGAGAATGTACTAGGTCTGAAATGGTAAATACCAATTCGCAGCCCCGTTGAAAAAAATTCGATATATTTGTTGCCAACGAGGCAGTCGAGGGATCATGTTGGTGAACTCGCCGTTGATGGTGTTTCTACCTAGACTCGAACTCGAATCTAAGTGCCGCCGAAGACACTCAGGGTAGAGGAGAGGCTTATGTAAATGAAATCTTTTAAAGCTGTAAGTATAATCGTTGAAGTTTTGTGGAAGTTTGGAGAAATGGAATGACAGCTTGTTGACATCCTCGTCACTTAATCGTGGTTCAAAATTACGAAATCCATTGCCAATAGAATACCCTTCAATATTATTTTCCAAGCGGAGGTATCTGCAATTGGATTCTCCGTCCTATGGGCGGTTGCTAAAAATGTTAAAATTAATATTTACACTGATAGTTTATCATACATTCTTTTTCTTAAAAGTCCTAACAATAAATCTGCCTATCTTCATTTAATAAAGAATAAACTCTCTATGTACCGCAACTTCTATAACATTTTCTGGGTTAAGGCTCATAATAATAATATTTTTAATAATATTGCGGATCATTTTGCTAAAGTCGCTACTACTAATGGTGTAGAGGTGAGTGCCCGCTCCCCTCGCTGTTATGCCATCAAATTCTTTCAAAATAAATTAATTCAGGACTGGGAAAGTTGGTGGTCAAACTTTAACACTGGCTTACGAAATAAATACTTCTTTTCAAAATCCGGTTTTTAGATATCCATCCTCATTCCAGTTACGTTACACAATTCTTAACAAACCATGGCCCAATTGTTTCTTACTTGCATCGCTTCAAATTAAAAGCTACTCCCAATTGTCTTTGTGGATCTGTTGGGGGGTGCTGACCATTATGAATTTACATGTTCCCTGATTAAGGATTTCCATTTGTTCTCTCCATCTCAAAATGCTAAAAAAAAAGAGACCGGTTCCACACACACACACACACACACACACACACACACGCACGCACGCACGCACACACACATTTACAATGACTATATTTAATCAGAAATTTTATTCTTGTATACTTTTCCATACGTAATAAATTAAAATTTGTGCTGTTAGCAAAGAATAGCTTGAAATTAATGTTTACCTATAATAGCCAGATATGTCTTTATCAATGACATTTCACTTTAATGTTAAGTATTCAATTTTTAAAAACTGTCTCTTCTCTTTACATATTTTACATAAAAGTATTTTTCCTCCACTATCCGTGATGTTTATTATAAAACATTTATGTTACTCCTTTCAAAACATTTGCATAAGGAATAATAACAGAGTTTTTAAAAGTAGCTTAATGCTGTTTTTTGTTTTTCTCAAGTAAGAAAGATGCTTGAAATTTCAGAGATTTTTTACATCACTAGAAAAATAAAAGATGAAAACATAATTTGTTTCTGCATATCATACATTTGACAACAAAACATTTTTTCTGATATCCTTCACTATATTGGATTATGTACATTTGAATAATTCAAAAGAAAATATATATTGACAAAATTTCGTTTTATTTTATTTTTAGACGATAGCATTACGCTATACTTATGTTGGCATTTTATTTTAACGACATTGTTAGCGATAAAATATGTCTTTTTGCTATGCTTTAAAATTCAAACTATGTTCTGATATAAATGACGGGTTATGAATAATAATTGTTAAAAATGAACAGAAAATCCAGTGAAAGAAACTAAAACTGTTGTTTTGGTACAAAAGTGACCTTATCGAAAAGAAAAATATCGTACTTGTATTTTTATATTGTACGTGACGTATTTAAAATGGAAGTGAAATTATTGTCATTCATTTTTTTCTTGTTCTTTTGAAGAAAAGGTTGTGCACACAATAACATCACTTCCAGTTTTAATTTTATATAAAAAATAATTAATTGATTTTTCACAAAATATTTTGATTTTTACATTAATAATAAAAATTTATGTATCTTAAAGTAACATGTAAAATAAAGTAAAATATTGACAATTTATGAATAAATATTATGGAAAAATCCAGAGTACAACGCGCACTTTTTAACAACAAAAATTAGATTAAAAATAAAATAGATTAAATTTAAGGGTTCGAGTTATACGACGAGTATGAAAAGGTTAGCTTTAAAATTAAAAAAAGGGATGAGTATAGGAAAAAAATATTAGACTTCTACATATATATATATATATATATATATATATATATATATATATACATAACGAAACACTGTTTATTTAAAAGAAATCACATACCTAAGGAACCTCAAGTGTTGTAGTTCTAGAAGCATGCTATTTTTTGAATTCAGACTATTAGTTCACTCTCTCATATATATATATATATATATATATATATATATATATAATAGGCTTAACTTTTCTACGTGGTTCTGTTTTTTTTTCTATTACAGTCGAAAATTTCTGCTATACGAAAAAGGTGGATCCATAAAGCATTGCTAACCCTAAATCACTGGTCTAATTCACCGACAGCTTTAAAACTCTTAATAGGTCTCCATTTTAACAACTTTTTTGTAACAAGATTTGTCATGTTTTTTGAACTCCAATTTCTTTCTTTTTTGGCATTGCAGGTTATACAACTTTTTAACTTGGAATGTTATTTTATATATATTTTATAATACCACACACACACACACACACACACACACACACACACACACACACACACACACACACACACACACACACACACACACACACACACACACACACACACACACACACACACACACACACACACACACACACACACACACACACACACACACACACACACACACACACACACACACACACACACACACACACACACACACACACACACACACACACACACACACACACACACACACACACACACACACACACACAAATATATATATATACATTGTTCGAACATTCAATCGTTAATAAAATACTTTCTGTTCATACAATCAAGTTCAAATACATTTTTTAAGCTTGTGGTGGAGGACACTTGATGTTAATACAGTTTTTTTCAAATATTAATTTGTGATGGGCCCAGAAAAAGGTAAATTCTTTCCAACCAAATCCAGAAGCGAAGCGTGAATATGCAAATTAGAAACCTTATAAATATGCTACTTAGTGTCACTTCTCCTGGTTAAAATTAAGAGGAGACACCGGGCTTGTAAAATTTGTTTGCATATTTCAATTAGTGATAGAAATATGCGTAGTAATCTGGTATTGTATAACCTTACCTAAAATATGCTGGATAATCCGAATAAAAGAATGCCTTTATGAAGGATTTATATGGTATTTCATCAATTTTTTGAAAGGCTGTATTTTAGGGAAATATAACTGAATTTATTTTTAAAAATCTTCAATAAAAATTATAACATTTCAAGAGGTTTGTTGCATATATATTAGAATGTTAAAAAAGTACATTTAATAAGTGTTAGAATGGTATTTTGAATTAAATATTCAAATTACTATTTTAAATATAAGCTATTAAATAAAAATATTCGTGCTTTTATTCTATTCCTATTATTTTAGTTCACACTTTCCCTATATATATATATATATATATATATATATATATATATATATATTGTTCACAAATTTTCAGTCGTTAATGAAATACTTTTTATTCATCCACTCAAGTTCGAATACATTTTTTTAAACTTGTGTTTCATAACACTTGATGTTATTTCATGTTTTCAAATATAACTTCATTAATAAGTTTAATTAAATAAATAGCAACAAACAAAAATAAAAGCCTAACATCATATATAAAAATAGAAAGTTCTCGTTCTGTCTCTGTAGCGCAATGGATAGCACGTTGGACTTCTTATCCAAAGGTCGTGGGTTCGAATCCCATCTAGAATGGCCTAATTTCTGAGAATGTGACTTCTTTTTACTATACTATTTTATTGGAATAACAAAAATTTAATTAATGAATATGCAGTAACACAAAAACAAATATAATAGCCCAACATCCTATATAGAAAGGAAAATGGAAAATTGCAAGGAAAATCGTTTTCTATTTTGCCAATTAATATTGGGATTCTGTCATATGTATATACATATATATATATATATATATATATATATATATATATATTAATTGTGATTATTTAAAACTATAAATATAAAAAATAACTAAAATAAAATTTTTTTCTTTGTTGACCTAAGTAGGAATTGTCTTAATTTTTTTTTTGTATTACTAATAAATATAAATTTAAAAAAATAGTTTCAAATCTCAACCTATGTAAAAATCTTTTATGGATGAAATGTCTCTGTGACATTTAATATTATTTTTTTCCTCAATTGGTTATCACCCAAAAAAGTTTATCCGGCCTTTTATTTTTCTCTATCTTGCTTATGGTACAGTACATACAGCCGAAAGGAAAGAAAGGAATTCTTTGTTACTTTGGTGGAGGCTGAATGCTATTTGTAAAGGTATCTCATTCATGAGCCGTGAAAGTACCGTAACTAATGTACGTAAAAAAAAAAGTTTGCCGATGTGACTACAACGTGAAAGGTTGCCATGGTTATCCTCTAGTTAAAGAAGTCAAGGACTTTTATCGTCTATTTTATGGTAAGGTCTGTTTATTTAAATGTGTGTGTGTAAAATAATGAACAAAAGTGACAAAACATTCCTATGATTGTATAATGTTAACTTACTTGTGTGAAAACTGAGATGAAAATAGTAAGAGTTTAAAAACAACAACTAACTATTTTCTATTTAGCCTATTAATTCCATAAAAAAAGTAATATAAAAAAAGTTTAAGTCAATTCCTATTTAGGTCAACAAATTTTTTTTATTTTAGTTACTTTTTATTAAATAATTTCAATAAATATAAGTATATATATACATATGACAGAATCACTATACTGAGTTGCAAAATAGAAAACGATTTTCCTTTCTATATAAGGTGTTGGACTATTGTTTTTGTTTATTACTATTTATTCATTAATTAAATTTAACTATTCCAATATAATAGTATAGTAAAAAGAAATCACATTTTCAGAAATTAAGCTATCGCAGGTGGGATTTGAACTCGCGACTTTGGAGTCAGACGTCCAAGCGGTATCCATTACGCTAGAAAGCAGAACGAACTGTTTTCCTTTTTATATATAGTGATGGACAATAATTTTTATTTGTTACTATTTATTTATTAATTAAATTTAAGTAATGAAGTAAAATTTGAAAACACTCCATTAAGGGGACTTGGGACCTTTTGAGCAAACTTCTTTATTTACGTATTTAAAAACTATATTTTAACATTTTATACAATGTTTCTATTCAAGAAAATGTTACCAGATGAAAATTTTCATATATTATTCACACAATTTTAAAAATTTAAATTTTTTTGAAGAAAATTGGGAAAATTTTAAAATTCTACTCCTTTTGTAAAAATTAATTTTTTGACCTGAAATTTTTTTATAATATTCTTATGGATGTTCTTAACAACTTAAGGGATCAATTTTAGAATAACTTTATTCGTTTTCGAGAAAAAAAATAAAATGTTGATATACAGGCTAAAAATCAACGAAAAAGCCAACATGTCTTACATTTTATTTTTTTAAAAAAAGTATTCAGTTTATAGAGCAAAACGGATCCCTAATTTTATTACATCCTTTATTTTTAACACGCAGGAAAAAAATTGAAGTGATTGGTAAATAATTGTCGAAGGAGTAGTATTTTGAATGCACTAAGGTTTCGAAAAACACAAACTGAGAAAAACCACTTTAAAGTTTATAATTCTGAAAAAATAATTATTATAAGCTTAATTAAACTTAAAATACCACTTTAAGAAATTACTTATACGTTTTTCGTTAAAATAATTGCATTTTCATATGTTTTCAACCCACACATTTTTATAAATGATCAACTTTTAGAGAGTACTAATTGCACAAGAAAACTCAAGAAAAACTTAAAAAAAAATTTTTTTTCTGTCACGACAGAAATTTTAGCTGTTTTCTTATTATAATATTAAAGTATTACATTTGTATGAAAAATATATCAGGAATAAGAACTGAAATTATAAAATTATTAATATGAAATGCCTTAATTTAAAAATTTTACATGCACACATTTCACAAGGAAGAAAAATTACATTATTGTATTGCCTCAGAAATATTCTGCTTTTAATACTACACATTCTTTTTTTATAGTTATTATTTCTATTTATAAAATAGATTTTTTTATCATAACGCATTTTTTAGCTTTTTTTTCTAAAAAGGGCGTGTGGCTGAATTGCCTAATTTGTTTTCAAATGAAGTTTTATTCAACTTCTAACTTTCCGACATGCACAAGTGATATATCAATCGAAAGATAATAATGCAAAGAATAAGATTAAATGAAAATAAAAAAACGATAGGTTTGTGATTTTTAGGGTACCAAGTCCTATTAACATCAATTGTTATCCATACAAGTTAAAAAATATATTTGAACTAGAGTGGATGAATAAAAAGCATTAACAATTAAAAGTTTGAACAAGATATATATATATATATATATATATATATGCAATTTTTAGGTAAGTTGCATTTATCTTCTGATGGAATTAGATATTCTATCCATTATTTTCAATAGGGTTTTGCTCAGTATTATTAACAATAAGGGGCTGGCCACAAAACATGTTCTACCTCATTTTTATATAAATTATTTTATGTATAAGCTGTCATAAGTCAGTAATGTTTATAATTGTGGCATCCATTTTTTATATTTTTAAACCTTATTATAATTTTGTGTTTTCTCATATATCCTTTAATGTTTGGTTATCTTGCAATTTCAAATATTTTTAGTTTTGCTTGTTGAATGTTCATCTATCTTTAATAGATAATTTAGACTATACATATATACATATATATATATATATATATATATATATATATATATATATATATATATATATATATATATATATATATATATATATATATATATATAGGAAGAGTGTAAACTAATAGTAGGGAATTGAATGAAGAAGTCATATGAACCATAAGAGAACTTAAGAACACTTCTGTGTTGCGACTAAAAAATACAAAAAGTCTTAGTAAATTACAAATTTTTTTCACGAACGATCTTCTACGAAAAGATACCGAAGATGAAAACATTTCAGGTGTTTTTATGTAACAGACTAAACTAAATTAGGACAATCAAACGATAAATGCAATTACTTGCTCTCCGTTCAGTTCGAAACTGACATTAATCTTGTTAGACATTTAAAAAAATCGGATCCAAATTTTTATGATCTCCTTGTGTTGTTTTTCCAATCCCGTTCCATGATCTCAATGAAAGTAAGCACACCGATTCGAACCCGATCTTTTTGAGTTTCGTGATTTGAGGTTGGCAGCAACTGCCATGCAAATCGAGCTAGTATTTAAACTCGGCTCATGTTAGTTTTTAAAAAAGGAAGGAGAAACGGAAATATAAGAAGTATGTAAGTGGTTTAACTCCTAGAGGGAGAGAAAGGCTGGTTGGCAATGCAACTGCAGGTTGCATCACCATTTTAGATTAGAAATTAATTTTATAATATTAGAAGACGGTTCGAATCGGATGTCACTGGTAATGTTGTTTTTTGGATTTATTGATTTTATCGCTCCAGTAACGAGCGTAGTGACTTTATGATTGATTATTAAAGGCCAAATTTTAAGAAACTGTTTTTCGTCTTCATGCCTCCTCGACACATAAATTTCACTGCCAGCTTTGCAAAATTTAAATTAGTTTACCAATAAGTGTAACAAATTTGGTTATGGGCCCAGACCATGTACTGTGTCGAGGCAGGCTAAGCAGTTGAACCAGGCCATGAACTTTGTCTATTTAAATACTGTTCCAGTCTAGAACTTTTTTTTATGAACTCTGTTGCTAGTACGCTAAATCGAGTAGCAGATATGGAGTTTAACAACCAGATATCAGTGTTGACTCAAAACAACTGGAACACGTGGAAGCATGATATGCAAGTACTCTTAATGCATTATGGTTGCTGGCAGTTTATAATACAGACCAAGCCAGAGCAACCTGATGAAGAGGCAACATACAACGAAAAATTAGATCTACAACTTCGTAAGGATAGATGTTATACGTTGATCTATACTAACATCAGTTCAGATTTGAAAAATCTGATAACGGAAACAACTGACGGAGTAGCGGCATGGAAGATATTAAAAGATCACTTCGAACCAGTCACAAGAGCAAGGGTAATTCAACTATTAGATCAATTTTTTGGAACAAAATACCAACCAGGGGAAGATGTTGGAATCTTCATATCTCGTGTAAAGACAGCGGCAACCAGACTACAAGAAGCGGGTCATAAATTGGACGACCTGTACATAGGATTTCAATTAATAAGGTGGCTTCCTCAGGAATTCCAGTCTACCGTGCAACAAATCTACAGATGGAAAGAAGAGGACTTCAGAGTTGTCAAAATTGAAGCAGAGCTGATATTAGAAGCCAATCGTCTTCAGTTGATGAAACAAGATTTGGAGAAAGCGGAGAATGCTTACTTGAGCAGTTTCACTTCGAAGAAGTCGAAGACGTTACCTGGTGCTACGGCTGCAGCTCATGGAGATCCAAATGGCAAGAATGATTACCAAAAGAAAGGTGGTAAGGTATTTAACTGTAAAACTATTAAAAATGTTAAACTATCTATTAAGACTATAGGTCCGTGTTATGTATGTAATAAGTACGGGCATCTTAAAGTAAACTGTAAAGAGAAAAAGTCTCTACCAAAATCTCCTTCAACTGTAAATGAAACTTTTAACACAGAGTTTAATATAAATTTAAGATTTTGTGAAGCTGAATGTAGTCTTTTAGAACTAGATAAACAACTCGTAACTAGTTGTATCTTATTTGAGGAAAACTCTGATAAAGGTGTTTGGGTAATAGATACTGCTGCCACGAGTCATTTTTGTAATGACAAGAGTTTATTTTTAGATCTTAAGCCGATAACTAACATGAAAATGTCGTTAGCAACGGAGGATAAAAGTTGTCCCGTAGAAGGAATCGGTACACTTAGATTTCGGGTAAAATATAAGGGGAGTTTTCATGAAATAACTTTGACTGATGTATTATTTAATCCTAAGTTGAGGAGAAATTTATTATCCGGTTCCAGATTAGAAAGTAAAGGTACGCATTTTGTGGGTACTAAAGGTAAAATTAATGTTTTTAATAAAGACTGGATAAAATTGTTCTCGGCGACACGCCATGAAAATTTGTATTTTTTTAAGCCGGATCATTATATTATACCAAAGAGTAAAGAAATTAGTTTTTTTAGTGATGTAACCGCTAAAACAAAAAACGGATCAATAGAAATATGGCATCAACGCTTTTGTCATGTTAATAACGATTACTTGGTAAAAACTAGTAAAAATGATAGTGTAAAAGGTCTCCCACGCTTAACTGATAATGGTAAGACTCATTGTATACCGTGTAAATTAGCAAAGTCCAAGAGAGTTTCATTCAAAAGACGGGGGCCGTAAGATCAAAACGTCCATTGGAATTGTTGCATATGGACCTCTGTGGTCCAATGCCAACTGAAAGCCAAGGCGGTAATAAATATTTCTTGAGTATAATTGACGATTATTCAAGAAAGGTGACTGTATTTCCCATCCGAAATAAATCTGACGTATTTCATACGTTTATAAGATTTCAGAAACGAGCAGAACGTTTTCTAAGTAAAAAGGTAATAGCAGTTAGAACTTATGGCGGACTAGAATTTTGTAATAAGGATATGGATAATTTCTTGACAGAACTGGGTATAAAGCATGAGGTAACAAATTCATATACGCCAGAAATGAATGGGGTCGCGGAGAGATTCAATTTAACCGCTCTAGATGGCATCAAAACATTGCTTAAGTCTAGTGAAGTTCCCCATAAGTTTTGGGGAGAAGCATTACTTTGTTTCACTTATGCGTGGAATCGAATTTGTCACAAAGACAGTAACAAAACGCCTTTCGAAAAATATTCAGGTAGAAAACCATCGGTATTGCATCTAAAACCTTTTGGATGTTTGGCATACGCTGGTGTGCCAAAACAAATTAGAAAAAAAATTCGATATGCGTGCAAAAATGGGAATTATGATGGGATACGCACAACGTACTAAGGGTTATAGAATATGGTTGATAGATGAAAATAAATTAGTCGAGACTATTAATGTAAGATTCGATGAAAATAAGAGGGGAATTAATTTTAGACAAAAAGTTAATAGTAACCTTGGATATACTTTAAACCTTCCTGATTATTATGATGATGAGGATGATTCAGATAGAGTAAAAGATTCATTAACGAGTCGTTTAGTTTCAAAGACAAGTACGGAAACGCCCTCAACATCTGAAAAACCAGATGTATCTTCCGATAATCATAGCTTGATCCCATGTACAGAGGTTAAGTGGATTCGAAATATAGGTAGGAAAGTAACTGGATCTAACGTATATTATAGTATAGAAGGGGAAGCAACCCGATTGAAATCTTTTAACGAAATAGAGAGATACTGTAAGAGGCATAATATTAAGTATGATCCTAGTTTATTTAATTTTAGAAAAGATAATACCGAATCCCAGGGATTTTCAGAGCAACAAGAAGCTCTTATGGTTGAAGTAACTATTCCTAACTGTTACAAACAGGCGGTAAGATCCAGAGACGCATCTAAATGGCATGATGCAATGGATAAAGAAATTAACGTAATGAAGGAACGTAAAGTTTGGGATTTAGTTGATCATCCGGATAATATAAAAATTTTAGAAAACCGTTGGGTTTATACCATTAAATATGATGAAAATAATAAAATTGTTAGATACAAGGCCCGCTTAGTTGCGCGAGGTAACACACAATTACGAGGCGAGTCATTTGACGAGGTATTTCAAGAATATAAATTAGAACTTTCAAAAGTTAAATCATCAAAGCTAAGATGTTATTCAGACTCAGATTTTGCTACAAATAGGGATGATCGAGTGTCAATGGGAGGGTTTATAACTTTTATAGACGAAACTCCAATTTCATGGCGAACTTTCAAGCAAAAATCCGTTAGTCTGTCGACCATGGAAGCTGAGTATGTTAGTTTAACAGAAGCAGCTAAGGAATTCATTTGGCTAAAGAATGTAATTGATAATAAAAGTTTAAATTTGGAATTAAGTGAAAATGTAATGTTTTGTGATAATCAAGCTGCTATAAGTTTTTCAAAGTCACCGGTAGAAAATTATAGAACAAAACATATCGATGTTCGTTATCATTTTCTAAGGAATTTGATATACGACAAGGTTTTCCAAATTAAATATATAGGTACCAAAAATAATTTGGCGGACATTTTTACCAAACCCATGGTAAAGGAAAAATTGTTAGAATTTTGTAGAAAATTATTTCTTTTTAGAGAATAAGACTGTTTCTTTAAGATTAAAATATTAGTTTGTTTATTACAATAAAGATTGTGAATAAAATGTATTTTTTGTGTTAAATTGTATAACATGTGATTTATAGATTAAAATTTACTGATTTGTAAGAGATAATGGTGCGAGATTGGAAAAAGGGGGCCGATTGTTAGACATTTAAAAAAATCGGATCCAAATTTTTATGATCTCCTTGTGTTGTTTTTCCAATCCCGTTCCATGATCTCAATGAAAGTAAGCACACCGATTCGAACCCGATCTTTTTGAGTTTCGTGATTTGAGGTTGGCAGCAACTGCCATGCAAATCGAGCTAGTATTTAAACTCGGCTCATGTTAGTTTTTAAAAAAGGAAGGAGAAACGGAAATATAAGAAGTATGTAAGTGGTTTAACTCCTAGAGGGAGAGAAAGGCTGGTTGGCAATGCAACTGCAGGTTGCATCACCATTTTAGATTAGAAATTAATTTTATAATATTAGAAGACGGTTCGAATCGGATGTCACTGGTAATGTTGTTTTTTGGATTTATTGATTTTATCGCTCCAGTAACGAGCGTAGTGACTTTATGATTGATTATTAAAGGCCAAATTTTAAGAAACTGTTTTTCGTCTTCATGCCTCCTCGACACATAAATTTCACTGCCAGCTTTGCAAAATTTAAATTAGTTTACCAATAAGTGTAACAAATCTTATACTTGTTTTTCTATTTGTAACAAGTAGATAAATTTTCAAATTTGATAACTTGGTAAAGATGCTTCAAATAAAGATTTTCAAAATTTTTTTCAAAAATAAAAATGAAAATTCTATTATACGTCTATTTTAATATCATTTTTTTTACATATGTGCATTATTACTTTTTACATATAAGTAGTTTTAAAAAAAAGTTTATGTAAAAAGGAAATGTTGCCAACAACGAAAGACCTGCAGTGACTATGACGTCACAGTAATTTATGAACTGATTGGCTGGAAACACGTGATTGCAGTTGAACTATGTCACATGAGTTTTCCTGTTGTCCCGATAGAAACATTATTATTAAAAACTTACTTCGATACCAAAAAAAGGTTTAGGTAATGATCATTCCATCTTCAATTATATTTTTGCTATGTATTTGTTTTAATTTAGAAAGATTTATAAACATTAAAACATAATAAAATTGTGATTTCTTGTCGTACATGTACTGTGGAATACGTTTAACGCGAAAACGCTGAAGGCAAAATATCAGTTCATATAAAATAATGCAACGATTTCGAAAAACTAGCACGTATTTTCCTGCATTGTTTCTCTTAACACGAAATAAAAATCGTTTTAAACAAAAAGGTTTTCCTTTTGGGAATGAACAAAATACGAAAAACATAAGGTACTTTGTGACGGGGCTTTATCGGTACTTCTTCTAATAATCCTCTTGGGATATCTTTGGGGCCAAAATGGCAATTCATTTCAACCAACCCAAGAAGACAGCGTGGTTATGCAGATTAGGAATAGTTTTTTTTTGGAACTTTAGTATCCGCGTTGAGCGCTAAGTGGAGAAGTAAAGCTCTAGGTGAAGTTCTAGGAGAAGAGTCTTATTGTATTCTATGAGTTCTATGAGTCGGTCTTATAGTGCCAGTCAAGCTGATTAATAAGTGGCTCCGAGACCAGAAGAGTATTCCCTTAGCCCAGTGCTTCTCAAACTTTCAATAGTAGCGCCCCCCTTTTCAATCACAATTTTTATCGCGCCCCCCTTATACATTAGTAATGTACTGAATGCAATAATAATGCACTTTGACGCTAAAGCAACAATCTTTATTATAAACCGTACAAATTCGTGACATAAGTATTAAATTTTGTATATGTTACTTTTAAGCAAAAAAAAAAAAAAAAAAAAAATAAGTAATAGGATAATTATTATGTTATTTTTCCTTTCTCTAATTTTTAAATTGGAACATATTGCAAAATGCGGGTGGCTGCTTAGAAGACAAAATATAGATATCAGTTAAATGTAGAAAAAGAACTCAGAGGGTCAATTTCTAATCATAAGCATTCCTTTGAAAAACTTTGCTCTGTAAGACAAGCCCATGGAAGTCGCTAATACTTATTAAACTTGTTCTTAATTTAGTATTGATTAATTAGTTATAAAATACTCTGTGCAGCACTGATACATTAAAAGTATACCGGCTGAAGTACCCGATCTTTGCACGAGTTCTCTCATTTATAAGAAAATAAAACATTATTGATATAATCGCTGAATTGTAAGGAGAGTAAAGCCAAGTGTGCGACAATGTTTACAAAAATGTAAAATGATTTTTTTTTAAGTGATTGCTCAAATTATAATTAGTTTTAAGCGAACTGTAATTTTAAGCCTCAAAGAATCAGCATTTAGAATTGATGTTGAATAATGAACAATAAAAAAAATTCTGATGAAGAATAATTGTATTATTTTTAATATTTAAAGCGAAAAGACTTCAACATGTTTTAATCCGGGAGCAGGCGCGCACTCGATACTAATGGTCGAGCGGGGTTATTGAATCACCCCAATCCTTTTTTATATTTATTTTTATAGTACACAATAAAAATCGTAATTCCAGTGATAAATTTAATTAAGAGAAAATATACTCACCTACTTTCAAGGACACAGAAAATATTTCGGAAAAAAAGTTATCACGCCGGGAACTCAGACAAAACAAGTACCTTAAGATCGTAAAAACGTCTGTCACTCCCAAAAAAGGGAGATATGTGATAAATATATTTTAGTTCACGTTAAGATTGTCAAACAGGAGGATATAGTGTCAGGGCCATTGGTAACAATTAAACAGTTTTGTCAGAATTACCGATTTCGTGCACTCTGTGCTCTGCGTGAACGCTCCCGGATTAAAAATGTATTTATTGCAATATGGATGTTCCAAAAAAAATGATGTAAAACGTTTTTCATTATGCTTGGCTTAGTAATCCTTCAAACTTCCCTAAATGAAAAAACAAATACATAAGAGCAGGGACGCAACTAACCGTATAAGCTCGAAGGTCAAACTGCAGCATATACATTCTGCTGCCTACAGCTGATAGCAATAATATATAACAGTGATGAACTTTTTATCTTCCTAAAAAATTTTTTGATTATGGGTCTGGGTTTTGTCTTTCCTGTGGAAGAGTAGCATTTTCGCTTTGAAAAGAAAACGTAATAAAAAAATCTCTCATCCTGGGATTACAGCAAATTGAATAAAACGTTTTTTATTTGGTTACAGTATCAAAGGTAGCTAAAAAATGAGATTTTGAAGTAGAAGATTTTATTTTTGATGATGTAAAATCGCAGATAATATATATATATATATATATATATATATATATATATTTCCGTGTAAATTTGTATATTTTTTTATTATGTCAGAAAGTATTTTGTTTTACTTCATTGTAGTAAATAAATTATTTTAAATCTTTATTTTCGATATGCTCGCGCCCCCTTGTAGGTTTATCGCGCCCCCCCCAAGGGGCGCGCCCCACAGTTTGAGAAACACTGCCTTAGCCGGATCAAGTTGGATCGAAAAATAAATTGAAGATATAAGGACTGTAGCTGTTCGCCGAGGAAATAGCGGTAAGATAGTTTGCTTAAGCTTTAAGACTACAGCGGATTCTAACAAGTTAGGAAATCAGCTATAAATATAGATACAGTGGTTTATGGCACTATTTGTCATAATTACGGTTTACGTCGCATCACTCTTGATCATAAGCCTCCTAGATTAGTGTTGTTTTATTGAATATAAATTAAGATCATAATAAACTAATTTTATTATGGCAGAATTTAGTGGTCCATCCTTCATTCCCTCAAACACAGGTCACGTGGATGGTGAAGAGATAATACCCCCAACGCGCGGGATACCACTACTTAATGAAATGTTTGAGAAAGTTTCTGTATTATTGAACTGTCTTACAGTATCATCGAAAGAATTCGCTTGCAGTAAATGATGGTAATGTGTGTACATCCCCAATTATGGCAGATTATTTTGGAATTTGTTCGAAGTTCAAAAATATCATTGATGCAGATTTCGGTGTCGAGAGTGAAATGAATGAATGCTCCTGTTCGGACGTCATCCGAAATGAGGAACATGATGAAAAGTATGCACAGTTATTTAGACGCACATTCCAATGGTGAAATCAGTGCTGGTTAGTCCAATGGGCGTTTTGGGGTGGGTGCCTAAGGGACCGGTATACCTGGGCTTAACCAGATATTCTAGTTATAAATTTCGATCCGCCAATGTCAAGGGAAGCCGGGCCTGTAGATCTTCTACGCCCAGGGCCCGAAATGAGCTTAAATCAACACTGGGTTAAAAAAATTAAAATGGATGGTATCGAATAATTGGTAGACATTTTTGGTACTAAAATTACAATGCAAAGAAGCATCAGCTTATTTTCTAAAAACTCAATAAATGTTTTACTTTTCAAAAATGTGAAAATTTTGTGTTAAATTTAATTAAGTTGTGGTGAATTATTTTGTTTCTTATGTAAATAAGACATAGTATAAAGAAATAAAAATTTTAATATTTGTGTAAATAAAATGTTCTCTAATTAACTTAATTTTGTTGAAGATATGTTTTTTTTAAAAATATCCTTTAATACCAAAAAATATTTTACTCCCCCTCCATTCCGTGTTAAATGATTTTCACCGTATTTAAAACCCGCCATTCAGAACGCATACATACTCAACTAAATTACATAATCTATGAAATACAAGCATAATTCATTTAGTTAGTGCTTCTCAAAGTTTCAATACTTGCGACCCAATTTTCGATCATAATTTTCGTCGTGCCGTCCTCTATGCAATAATAATGTATTGAATTCCATAATAATGTGTTTGACGCTAAAAATACAATACGATTTTAACTATAAACTGTTCAAATGATATTTGTATTACATTTTGTATATAATTTTGTATATGGCAAGCCCATGGGAGTCACCAGTAATTATTAATCTTGTTCTTAACTTAGTCAATACATTGTGCAGTGCTGATGGATTTATAAGTTTACTTGTTGAAGTACTCGTTCTTCGTACGGATTATTTCTTAAAATAAATGAAATTTTTTTAGCAAACATAATATTTTTCACAGAAGGTTGAGCCATTGCAAGACAGTGTATCCAAAAATTAAAAATAACTCTTTTTTTTTTTTAATGAATGTTCACATTATAAATGATATTCATTGAATTGCAATTTGGCCTTCCAGTAAAGAATGACTTTATAAAAACACATATATAAATGCAATAGAGGAAATTAACACATGCTAAAAAGGTAAATAGGAATGAATGAATGAAAATATAAATAAAAATTATAACAGAAAAGTTATAACAGTAGTGTGTATGTTTCTGCTACCGGATCTATGAGTTAAATAACCTGAAATAGGTAAACCGAAATAAAAAATTAATTATGATAAACCATTTCACTAAAATATTATCATAAATAACATATATTAGGAAACTATCAACTGGAAGAAAATTAAATTACTACAAACTTGAAAAAAATTAAATTAATACAAACTTGAAAAAAATTAAATTAGTACAAACTCGAAAAAAATTAAATTAGTACAAACTTGAAAAAAAATTAAATTAGTTGAAACTTGAAAAAAATTAAAGTAGTACAAACTTGAAAAAAATTAAATTATCACAAGCTTAAAAAATATCTAAAACAGATAAAATAGGCATACTTTGAGTGAGTGAATATTAACGTCACACTGTTCAGCTACACGAGGGCTTTTCGCGACGGACCTCGTATAATTTTGAACCCTGGTCAAGTGACGATGATGATACCTGAGCTAATAACCCTCTCTCCTAACTACCACACTACACTAATGGGAGGACGTTTGACTCTCGACAGATTTAACGGTCATCCCTTCCCTACACAGCCAAGCGTGTCTTTATTGATACTGGGCTCGAATTCATTACACGCCGGCCACGAGTTCGTTACCTTGACCACTAGGATACCGCGGCCTAGGCATACGGTGAAATAAACCATTAAATGAAATTTTATAAGTATATTACATAAGTGTAAATATGTATTTTACTTTAATTATGTCAGAATGCATTTTGTTTTGCTTCCTTTCAGTAAAGTGTACTTTTTAAAATCTTTTGTATTCGAATTTTCGATATGCTCGCACCTTTTTGGTAAGATTATCATGCCTCCCCCCCTAACGGTTTGAGAAACCCTACAGTTTGAGAAACCCCGATTTAGTTTATAAAAATACAACAATGGGCGAAAACCTTAAGAATCATTTTGTAAGCGATATCAATTTTTTTCCAATGCATCTGTATGTTGGTGGCGTCCATTAAACGTGGCTGGCAGATTTTCGTCTACGTTAAGTTAAAATTTATGAGGTGGATCTTTAGGAAGAGTGTGTTCTGATAAACCTTTAAGTATCGTTCGAACAATTCGAAATGAAGCACAATCGATTTTCGCCGCCCGCTTCCGCCTTCGCCCTAATAAAACCGAAGAATAACCGACACCGTGTATTATCTGGGACACTTTCGATGCATCCTGATCTTCCAATCCCGGCCATCCTTAAGGTCATTGTCATCTTTTGAAGTTCGTTGACCCCTTCAGTGATAGTGGGGGAGAAATCTGAAGCATCCTCTCCTGCAAGAGAAAACAGTAACGCAAAATGATATCAATAAAAAAAATATCCAGATAACAACCGGTTCTATTGACGTTATTCTTCCCCAATTTATACGTACTGCTATTTGCTTTCCTTTTTTATCGTTGCCAAATGATAAATACAAATGATGAAGTGACAATGATGCTTTATTGGGTAAATGAAGCGAAAACTTATTGGGTATAAAAATGAGCAAAGCGTGTTGGGCATTTTACCAGAAATAATTCGGCAGCAGAGATCGTCTGTCCTGTCACTGTCAGCTTTACTTAATTTATTTTGGTATCGATGATGAAGGGAAAAAGAGAAATGCACATAACTGTGTTTTCTTTTTTTTTTGTTCGCATAGAAATCGAAACGGTGGTATAGATAGGAGAGTTTTTTATTGTTTGTTGATATCCGATTTCCAATTAAATAGAAATTATTCCCAAGAATCTAATTTTCTTTTGAAATACAAATGTAGCTTGGAAAGGAAACGAGAATTTGTTTCTTTTTGTGATATATCTTGCATAATCAGTTTGTTTAATTTTTTTCTTTCTCTTGTGAATCATGAACTTTCTTAAAAAAATTTCATTTTCGATCGCGTTTTGGGAGATTCGCACGAAACTCGCTGATTAAATATTTGAAATCAATATTCCACATTTACTGTTTTTTATTTTATAACTTAGAAAATAATTATTGTTATAATAATGTTTTTCATACGAAGATAAAATTTGTATTTTATATGTCTTGATTGGGAAGAATTTGTTTCAGTTCTCCGAGTGAGTGAATATTAACGTCGCAATCTTCAACGATTTGAAGGCTTTTAGCGACGGCCCTTGTTATTTTGAACCATGGTCAAGAGACGAGGACGTCACCTGAGTTAACACCAACTCCTAACTTCCACACCACACCAATGGGAGAACGTTTGAGCCTCGACATATTTAACGTGAATTTCTCCCCTACACGGTGGGTCTTCAGCAGTACTGGGCTAGAACTCCTAACACGCAGGCTACGAGTCCGTTACCTCGACTACTAGATTATCGCGGCCATCATTTTGGTTTTCTATAAGGAACGACGTTGATTGTTTGATTGCTTATTACTAATGTTCTTTGCAGCTGCACAAGCGTTGGTCCTCGTAACTTTAAGTTGTGGTCAAGTGACGTAGGTATCAACTTATCTGGTAACCCACTCTCCAAATTTCCACACCAGGCCAATGTGAAGACTTTGAGCCTCGACAAATTTGACGTGGATCCGCCCAACTGAACGGCAAGTCAGAAGAGAAGGGGTGTCTAGTTTTTCCATGGGTGTGGATTTTTCTCTAATGTTGGGAGGATTCGTGATCCTGCGGCAGCAGTAGCCAGAGGGTCATGGTCGCAAACTCGTGGCTGGCATTGTCCACTCGAGGATTCGAGTCCTGGTGTCACTGAGCTCTGACAAAGAACTTTCATTTGTTCTCCCCCATCCCTTCCAGCCCAAAAAATTTCGTTTCGATCTATCTTTAGAAATCCTACCATTCACTCTAAACTAAAATCATGTATTAGAATTGACTCTACAATCTGAAATCAAACTACTTAGATGGAATTGGTTCTCTATTCTGTTGTCACAAGCGGTTTTTTTATTGTTTCCTGTCTCTATCTCTCTCTCTCTTTTTGTACCGAGCATTTGTATTGAATATTTCTATTTCTTTTGGTGAATTTGAATGAATGCTCGAATATATATAATGTATAATATTTTTCCTTTTCCTTCCATTTAATAAACGAATATTTAATAATATACAAAAATAGTCCAACACCATATATAAAAAGGAAAATCGCTCGTTGTGTCCCTGTAATGCAATGGATAGCGCGTTGGACTTCTAGTCTAATGGTCGTGGGATCGAATCCCACCTGGGAAAAATACCCAAAATTTTATGTAAATACCTAATAACTTCGTTATTTAAAAAAATAATCTCACGAAATTTTTTTTCCGTGTCTAGAACGATATTATCCGTAATGTGTACAAAGATTGAAAAAATTACGGTTTTTTTTAAAAAAAATTGTATATTTCGTTTCTTTCCTTTTTTACGAGAAATATTTAAGCATTATTTTTGTTACATTTTTTGTTTAAAAATTACCGTTGTTTGGAATCACTGTGTGAAGTTTTAAAGCGCATTCGCTTAAAAATTAGGCCTTCAAAAACAAATAGAAACTTTAATAAAAACCGGATTTTACTTAATTACACCTGCGCAACATGTCACTCTTTCCGAGGTTTCAGCTTACAAATGGGAAGGGGAGCTGGTATATGTGCGAAGAGACCTATCAATGGTTAAGACTCAAATCGATTGCTTACGATTTTTAAGAAGAAGCGAATTCCTTTAAAATATTTATGACTTTTATAATTTTGAAAATTTTCATTTTCCTCTTTTTTTTTATACATAAACTATTATTTTTAAAAAATGTACCTTTCCGTTTTCAGGGGTTGAAAAAATTCAACATTAAGTAATTATATTTAATGCCTGGTTGTTTAGCAATTAATTACTTGCAATTGTAGCAACACTTAACATTTTATTTTCGGTCTTTTTGAAATTTTGTCTTTTCTTGTGACAAACACAACGTGGTTTTCTTCAAGTTGTATGAAATTGCTTATTTTACTATTATATTATTTTTATTCATTTTGCATTGATTATTTTTGACATTAATAGTGAGTGAGTGAGTGAATATTAACGTCGCCCTGTTTAGCTATACTAGGGCTTTTGGCGACGGACCACGTAATTTTGAACCATGGTCAAGTGACGTGGACGACACCTGAGCTGGCACCCCTTTCTCCTAACTACCACACTACATAAATGGGATGGCGTTTGAGCTCTCGACAGATTTAACGTGCGCCGCTCCCCTACACGATGGGTTTTTAGTGGTACTGGGCTCGAACTCGTGACAAGACCGGTTAGGATTGTGCTGTATTTTTTGTTATACGTTACATCATACATTTATTTTTATTGATTTAAATTAATATTACTTTATTTTAAATAAATCCGCATTGCTTTTTGTACATCATTAATATCAGAAATTGATGTTTGAAGGAATTTCGTTCTTTTAGATGTAGCATACAGGATAAAACTGTGATTGCATTTGAATTGTTAAATCTTCTTATATTATTCTTAATTTTTATCTGAAGATTGAAAAGAACAGAACAATTTTCAACTGGATTTCATCAATGAAATAACTCCTTTCGGAATGCCACCACACGTACTTAACCTAAAAGTAGGAGCCGTCATTATGTTGCTTAGGAATTTGAATCTATCCACTGGACTGTGTAATAGAACACGTTTGATGATTCGGAAACTGATGCCCAATAAAATAGATGCTGAAATTTTGACTGGACATACAAAAGGCTCACATGCCTTTCTTTATTCAGAGAATTACGCTTCGTCTTTCTGACAGCAATTTACCTTTTCAACTTCAAAGGCGGCAGTTTCCAGTTCGACTTAGTTTTGCTATTACCATAAATAAGTCTCAAGGACAGACTCTTCAAAAAGTAGGAATATATTTGCCTCAGCCGGTATTTTTCTCATGGGATGTTGTATGTTGCCGTTTCAAAAGCAACGTCGATGCGTTACGTTCGCGTTTTGGTAAACGACACTAAGAAACTAGGAAATTAAATCGTTCGAATAGAGTTTTTACGAAAAATGTTATTTTCCGTGAGGTTTTACTTAGGGCTATCGTGATAGGTTAGAGCAGGGGTGCTCAACCTTTTTTTCTGTTGGGCCTCATATGTGTGTCAGCCATTTTATGCTGGCCGCATACCTATGTTAGCTATTTCACGCGGGCTGCAACATGCAGTTTAAGAGGGGTAGATAACATTGGAAATTTAGAATATAGAAAATTGATCAAAATATTATAACTCCTGTTTTGATTTTTTAAAATTATTATTTTTTTATATTTTTTATTTTTTTTGTCATTAACACTTAATTACAAGAATTTAAGAAACACTCACCGCACAATTTTTGCATGAGTAAACGGTTCTCTCCATATGATTACCAATAATGCGTCTGAGGATGTCTTTGTTACTACTGTGACATTACCACTGACGAAACACTTTGTTGCTGCTATAAAGAATATTCAATAAAGCCTATTTATCACCTCTTGAAAGAGGAAACATATCATTAAAAATTCCTGTTTATTGATATTTTTTAAATACAGCACTTTCGTGACAAATGAAACAAGTACTGATCCATGTTTGTATTCCACTACAAAACAGTCAACCTCCAAATCATTCGAATATTTTTCGCTTGCAAGGTATTAAAGATTGTTCACAAAATTAGTTCCAGCCATTAAATTATCGCTACTCCACGTTGTCTGTTCTCACCAACCGTAACTGTTACAAATGGAAAAATAATATCAAATCTCGCAGCCGTACGACATCGACAGCAAACTTGATATATTTGATTTTTTCTGTGTCAAAGAATTTTCGACCAAATTTTTGATACATTGTTTTATATAAAAGAATTCCTCCGAGCAATGGGTCATGACCGGGCCACTTAAAAGGGAGGCTGAGTATCACTGGGTTAGAGCTTAAGATGCTGGATCTTCAATTGCTTTAAATTGTCAAATCTGCAACGGTTCACGGACCTTGTGGTGTGTTTTACCTCAAATTTCAGTGTATTGTTGATGGGCGACATGGTGGATAAAATAGTTTTTTGGTATTCATTGGAAAGCATTTTGGATGTGATGAGTATTTTTCAGTTGATGGTATTTACTTTTTTGCCTTTTTTTTCTTATAATACACATTTATATGCTATTTACAAAAATTTCACTTTCTTTAATAATGTCATATTAATTTCCAAAATTTTAAATTAATAGTTTTATGAAATTGTTAAATCTACGATGGTTCATTGTTTTTGAGGTGTGTTTTACCCCAATTTTCTATGTATCGTTGATGGATGATATGATATATAATTTAATTTGAAATAATATAACTTTGTAATACATTTTTTATTTACATAACACTTCTTATGATGTCATTTTTCTTTATCAATGTTATTTTAATTACAAAATTATAAAAAGTTAATAGTTACATTAAATTGTCAAATCTACAATGGTTCATTGGTTTTGGGGTGTGTTTTACCCCATTTTTTTATGTATCGTTGATGGATGACATGGAATATAATATAATTTGAAATAATATAACTTCGTAATACATTTTTTTATTTGCATAACACTTCTTAAAGCAACATTTCTTAAATATGAAAAATATTTTACACACATATGTGAAATAATGAACAAAACATAATTAACACATTTTAATGAAATGGCTGCATATTATTTTTAAAAAAATATAAGAACTGACAATCTTTAATTTCTTTTAAAAAAAGATTTTTTAAATGTTACAAAAAAATACATAAATAGAAACACGTAATTAAGCAATTTTTTAGTGAAACAGCTGCATATTATCTTTAAAAAGTATAAAAAACTGACAATCTTTAATTTTTTTTAAAAAGAAAAGTAGTTTTAAATGTTAAAAAAATAAAATTAATACATTATATATAAAATGTAGTCATTAAAATTATAAACACATTGTAAATTTAGGCATTTTAACATAATGCAATATAAGCGTATACATAATCAACTATTCAAACAGTTTTTTTATGTAAACTGTTATTTTGCATACTGTGCAGTGACTTGTGGAACAGGGTCCTGGCCCCTCACTCTGGAATCTGTGCTTTAAATATAATATTTAATGCACAGGTAAATAGTTCCACACAATTTTTTTTAAAAAAGGCAGTTTTAAAGGTTAAAAATAACAAAATAAACGAACACTTTTATCATTTTTGATGTTTTACGTTTATTTTATCAAAGCACATATGAGTGTTAGCATTTTTTTTATTCTGAAAAAATTTGCCATTACAGGAAGTTGATAGATGTATCCTCCCTCCTAATGCATTTAAAAATATTTTTCCTTTGTTTTACTGAACATAATAGAATTTTGTAATACATTTCTTAATTTCATACCAGATCTTATAAAAATGACTTGAATATGAAAAATATTTTACACACATAATGTTAAATACTCCATATTATCCTTGAAAAATATAATACAAAAGGTAATCTTTATATATTTATTTTAACATTTATAACTACCTTTTTTAAAAAAATTGTCACTTATTACTTTTATTTTTTATATTTTATTTTTATTTTATCAATGCACCTATTACGTTACTTCCATACAAACAAGTAATATAAAAAATTAAATCAATTCCTACTTAGGTCAACAAAGAAAATTTTTATTTTAGTTACTTTTTATTGAAGAGTTACAATTAATATAAATATGTTTATACATATGACAAATTCACAATATTCAGTGAAAAATATAGAGTTATTTTTGCTTGCAATTTTCCTTTCTATGTACTATGCATGCTTTCTTTCTATTTTTTGTTTGTTTGTTCGTTACTGTTTATTTATTAACTAAGTTTTTAATTATTGTAGTAAAAAAGTATAGCAAAACAGAATCTACATTCTCAGAAATTAGGCCATCCCTGGTGGGATTCGAACCCACGACCTTTGGATTTGAAGTCCATTGCGCTACAGGGACACTACGAACGATTTTCCTTTCTATGTATGCTGTTGGACTATTATTTTTGTTGCCATATTTTTTAATTTAATAAACGAATTTATATTTGAAAAAACTGTATATTAACATCAAATGTCACCCACTACAAATTTAAAAAAAATAAAAGCAATGTCTATATATTATGCTTCATTATTAATTGCCATCTTTATTTTCTATGCCTTTTATGGTACTTCAAGCACTCTCTAAAGTTTCAAAAGTAATTTTAATCTCAAAATATTTTTCCATTGTTTTACTGAGCATAATATAATTTAATATTACATTTTTTCATTTATATACCACTTATAAAAATATTTCTTGATCATGAAATTCATTTTACACACATATGTAAAATAATGAACACAACATAATTAACCATATATTATTTTTGAAAAATATAATAAAACTGATGATCGTTAATTTTTTTAAAAAAAGGGTTGTTTAAAATGTTAAGAAAAATAAAATAGACACTTTTATCAATTTCATTTGTCATGTTTTACGTTTATTTTATCAATGGACATATAGGTATTAGCATTTTTTTATTCTTAAAAATACGCAATATTTCTTAAAACTGCAACGTAAAGAAATTTCGAAAAAGTATCTTTTACTGAAGCTTTTACTTATATAAGTACAGAAAGCCCGTGCAACGCCGGGACATACAGCTAAATATTTATTAAAATTTAAGTATTTATATATTTATACAGATCGATTTATATCTAAATTAATATAAATATCTTTAGTTGGTTTATTTATATATTAATATTTGGGTTGTTTTGTTTATTTTTTTATATTCAGTTGGTTTATTCTATATTTAAAAATACTTTGCACAAAATATAAAGATTTTAAATATTTCTTATGTTGCATTACGGCAAGTATAGGCGTGTAAATTTATTCACTATTTTATTAAGTATTGCAAGAAAATACTATTAGCATTTTATTTTCTTTTTCTTGCACTAAATAGATGAAAAAGTTTACACACTTAGAAGAATATAAAAAAGTACGCTTCTACCATTTTGAAATTCGAATTTTGATATAAATAATTGAAGTAAAAAATATGGATTATAAGATACTTTTGAAGATATGGACAGTTCTTATAAATATTAAACACTGAAACGCTTAAACCTGTCTTTCATAAAACAAAAATTTCAAATCTTGAAATGAAAAATAAAAGAACTCCTGAGCCAATTTATACATTTTAGCGTTAACATTTCTGTCTGACTTTTTCAAGCCGTTTCGTTCTCTCTTTTCTTTTTTAACTTTTTTTTTTAAAAAAAAAGTCCGAAGTAGTTACCCGGATGTAAAACGTGTGTAAAAATTCTCAAGTAAATGAAAATACTTTTTTTTATTTCTTACGTTTTTTAATTTGAAACAAAAAGAACTTTTGGATGAAAACCAAACATTGGAAGTTTATGGACAAATCTCAGACCTCGGTAATGACTTGCAAGAAAAATAAACTTAAGCCTTGAGTTCTTTTTCGTGTTTTATCAAAACTGTACCATCTCTCTCCTCTCTGTGATGGAAGAACTTTTCCAGTTGTCCATTAAACTACTAGTGCGTAAAAGTCTACGAATTCGCATTAAACCTTAAACATTATAGGTGTACTCCAAGGTTAATACGTTTTGTAGTTTTACGTTACTTAAATTAGCTATACAAAATCAGTCAATCGGTCAACTCTGCAAAATGAGTTTTCATCCGTACTAGACTCGAACTCATGACACACCCGGTTACCTTGGCCACTAGGCTACCGTGGCCACATGTCGCGGCTCTAAGTCCTCGCGCTGACATGGTGAAGATATTTGGAGAGTGGGGTGGTGCTGACTTAGTTGACGTCCTCGTCACTTAAGCGTTGTTCAGAATTACGATTTTGTCACCAATAGCTCTATTATAACTTCTCAGAGCGGTGCTAATAAAAATCTCATGAGTCCTGCTTCAATATTACGAGGTTCGTTGCCAAACCCCCTCAATTCCCAGGGGTCGATTTAATACACTGCTGGACAATTGCTAAAGACGGATCACAAATTGCTATGTAGCATAACATTAAGCGAGACATGAGGCCTAGTAGGATAAAATAGAGTTGCCACACTGTTCAGACATTAGAATAAAGAATATTTATTGTTCTGGAAAGTACAAAAGCTGTGAAACATCTGAAAGAAAAAAAAATGTTCATTTGATCTGCGTACGGAGAAAAATGGAACAATGCATCTAAAAGTCAGCAGGCACCTTAAAGAAAGGTATCAGTACGGGATATGTCCACCGTGGAGTGTGATGCAACATTCCACACGTCGTACCATACTTTGCACAACATTATCCAGCAGCTGTTGAGGCAATTTATCCCATTCCTCTGTGAGTGCACGGATGAGGGTGTTCTTGTTTGTCGGAGGATAGTTTCGACCAGCAACTTGCCTCCCCAAAGCATCCCACACATTTTCAATGGGGTTTAGATCTGGAGAACGTGCTGGCCATACGAGACGTTGAATACCCTCGCTGTCTAGACAATCCTGAACAGAGAGTGTTCGATGACATGTTGCGTTGACGTCCATAAAAACAAATTTATCACCGACAGCACCATGGAAAAGACGAACACGAGGAAGTAGAACTTCATCAATGTATCGTTGGCCCGTCATAGTCCCATTTGCAACCACATGTAGGCGCGTGCGGCCATTGATCATGATGCTGGCCCACACCATGATACTGCATGTCGGATATCGGTCCTTTTCCTGGATATTTTCTGGACGATAAGCAGTACCACTCTCGCGCCAGATAATTTGGCGTGTACAATCCGATGACAGACTGAACCTACTCTCCTATGAGAATAGTACGCATGCCCAGTCCTGTTCAGTCCAATTCTGATGCTCACGACACCATTGCAAACGGGCAGTACGGTGCTGTCTGGTCAATGGGAAACACACAACAGGTCTGCGTGCGTGTAGTCCTCCTCCCCTCAAACGTCTGGCAACAGTTTTTCGGGAGATCTGCTTTCCTGAGGCAGCAAGAAACTGATTTGCCACCTGCTGAGCTGTGGTGCGCCTGTTCCTTTTTGCTGATAGGACGATATATCTGTCTTCTGCAGGCATCGTACTTGTAACACGACCTCCCCCGTGCCGTCTACTACACATTCCAGTAGTTTTAAATGACTTCCACAGCCGTGAAACAACGCTGTGAGCGATGTCAAACTCCCTGGCAACATCTGTTATTTTTCGCCCTTCTTCGATCTTTCCAATAATTCGGCCACGCAAAAAATCATCTATGTGATGTTGGGAACACATGCCAAAAATTTTAAGTTCGTCTATTAAATCTTTCCTGTAAAACTTTGACTTGAAACAACAACTGTCCACACGCGTCAAAACCTTTACAGCTCTTATGAACGTTATCACGTGATGAACAGACGTGGGAAAAAAATTTGCATACTCATACTTCTTCTTACTAATATCCTGCACTTATTCTAATTTTCCACATTTTGCTTCCTTTCATTTTGTGGTTGTTATGGATGATAGTGTTATCCGTCCTTAGCAATTGTCCAGCAGTGTACTAAACTTGTGACGACTTAAGCGTCTTTTCTTTAACAAGTTCTTTGGGTTCTTTGGGCCAGAATTAATGGCAACTCTTTTCCAACCAAATCCAAGAAACGTGAAGTGAAGAGATGCAAATAATATAGGATAAATATAGGATCTTAGAGTAAGCGTGATGGCAATGAGGGCAATGATGGCAATGTAATGGTAGTGTAAAGGAATGTTTGACAGTTGATGTGCGTTGTGGTATTGGATGATTATTGAAGTTCGACGTTCAAAGATTCCAGTTATACGTGTTGTGGATAAACATATTGGTGATCGTTTAGAAGTTAAGCGTAAAGCTACTTACCACTATAGATATGATGGCAATGTAATGGTAGTGTAAAGGAATGTTTGACAATTGATGTGCGTTGTGGTATTGGATGATTATTGAAGTTCGACGTTCAAAGATTCCAGTTATACGTGTTGTGGATAAACATATTGGTGATCGTTTAGAAGTTAAGCGTAAAGCTACTTACCACTATAGATAAAGACAAGTTTATTACAGAATAATATAAGGTACCATTGATTACTTATTATTATTATATTTGAAGATTAGGCGGTTCAATTATTGAGGTTGGTCTGTATTATATTGGGTGTTGCGTATTACGTCATCGTAGATTCTCTCATTCCTTAATTTATATATTTGTTCAAAGTTTAAGTAGAATATCTTAATAAAGTCATATTAAGATAATGTTTGATTCTAGTGTTCTTACGATAACCCTACACCTCTACCTCGCGCTGATACTTCGAGAGATGTATTTCCAAGGGGGAGGTACATCACAAACTCCTTAGGTTAAGTTTAATACCTTTGCCAATAGTTTTTGTGTTGCTTAGCCCTGCAACGGTCTTGCTAGTAAACAAACATCATCATATTTCCATAATATTTAACCGAACATGATGAATTACAAGGCTTATTATTAATAGCCATCGCAGTAGAGCAGGGATGGCGAATCATTGGCACGCGTGCCATCCATAGCACGTGACACAATATTTTGGGCACGCCAGCGATTAAAATGGTTTGTATTTCATTTCAAAGTAACAAAATTCTCTACCTCGTCACCGTACCTCGGGTACCATATGGAGGGGCTATTAACTTACCTGTCACTTTGACACTGAGAAAACCCTCTTGGGTATGTTTTATCACAACAGGTGGCCCTCATTCTTTTTCATTCAAATAGTTCCCGATCAACATGTGCGAAGCGACCTGACAATGGATATTGTTCATAGGAGTATCCTTTCTATAGATCATGGTTTCCGAACGTTATCTGAGGGTCAGAGAAGAGGAGGCATGATTTCAACACAACGGCTTTCATAATCAGCGAGACACCTGTTTTGCTCCAGAGGCCTGTTTGAGGGAAGAATACTCGGTTTTGAACGATCACAATGTCCCATCTGGGCATTCAGCTCTCCCTGTACATCAAACTCCACAAGTATCGTAGGGAAGTTTTAGACTTATGAGCCGACAGTACTGTAGATTTTAGTACGACTTCTTTAATCCTTAATAAGAAACAAAAATTTCAAAGACATTTTTTTTTTTGCTTTACAACCAAAGGTGGCATTTCAAGGTGAGGATACTGCACAATAGGGAGGCTTTTATTTAATGTGTTCATACCGACTGTTTCACAAAGTAAACGTCTGAAATATTATTTCAACCCCTTCTATCACATTTCTGGACAATTAAAGACTTCTGGTTTCTTTTCATCAGAAAGTATTTTTAAATTATTGAAGGAATTTCTTGCAAATGAAGAGACAATTGCCATCAAGTCAAAACTTTTTGAATCCATTAGTATTTTTCTAGAAGTTTGAAATATTTGTACTGCTGCTTCATTGTATTTTATCAAATACAATAGGACACAATCTTCACATAAAATGGTAGACCGTTCCGTGTAATATGAATCTATGTTGCTCGATTCATTTGGATTATACAAATACTTGACTTGAAACAGCTTAATTGAGTGAGGAGTGTAAGTTTTAACGCTGGCATCGTACTATAAAATAACACGATGGCTATTGGTGACGGATCATGTAGTATTGAACTACCGTCAAGTGACGAGTACGAAACCTGAGCTGGCAAACCTTTTTCCAAATTACACAGCATGCAAATTACACCAAACAATACTTTTACAGTCCATCCGGTATAGAGGTTAATAACGCTGACTGCTGTAGCGTTGGGTCTGGGCTCAAATCACGGAGAAGGCATGGATGTTTGTAAATATTATATATAATGCATTGCGTCATAGGGGTACTCTAAATAACCGTAGAACCGCAAGCTCTCTCGTGAGGTTGGTGAAAAGGGAAGAGAGGTGGGAGGCCCCTGACCACCCCCGGGATGTTCTCCCTCAAAATTGGGGTGGAATTGAGTCCAATCGCACTGTGTGATGCTAAAAGTTACGGCTAACAATAGGCTTACAATCTAGACCTTTGCTGAGATGGATTTCGTTGGCTTTGATCTGATGTTACTTTTGATCAGGTTGTATACATAACAACAAATACCATGAACTTTGAGCTCGACAGATTTACAAGCAACAGTTCCTTAACACAAAGAGTCTTCTGTGACATTAGGCTCGAACTTATGACAAGTCGGTCACGAGTACGAGACCATGACAAATAGACGATCACGTACTAACTTTAAAACTTTTACTAAACGCCGAACTGGTTCTACCCAACAATTTACACATTTTTCAGAGCACTAATTATCAGAAGCGAAATTTGTAAATGGTAGTTATAAAATTATTTAAAAAATTGAATACTTTTTGACTGTGACGTAAAATTCTGCATTATATATCAAATCAGTTATATCAAAATTTGGTTATAATTTCTTCCAAAAATACGTATTTTAAATATTTCTAAGCTTTAAAGCTCATAGTGTGAATGTACAGTTTTTAACTTAGTAAGAAAATTTAATCAAATTTTAATTTGGATAATTTTCTATTTCCCTGTTTCACTCCATTTAACAAAAAATCCTCATATTTCTTATGATTTACAAATTTATATTTAATATATAACTTTTTTAAAATTTAATTAAGTTGAAAGAGTTCATATTATACACGTTAAATATGTCGAGCCTCAAATGTCCTTCCTTTGGTGTGGTGTGGAATTTAGGAAGAAGGTGATGTCAGCTCAGGTGTTGTCCTCGTTACTTGACTATGGTTCAAAATGACGATGTCCGTCGCCAAAAGCCCTCGTGTCACTGAATAATAAGACGCTAATATTCACTCACTCTCTTGAGCTACGACATATTTAACGTACATCGGTCCGTCTACACGGGGGCTTCTTCAGTGGTTCTAGGTTTTGAACCCGGGACTCAACAACGTTGACCACGAGCTTGTGAACATGGTCACTTCTATACCGTGATTACCCCAGCTTTCTGCATAGTTGAACTTATGTAGGATGAAGACAAGATTCGTGTGACTATACTTAAACTTTCACTCGTTTCAGAAGACGTTAGCATTTAGTCCCTTGAAAACTTTGAAATAAATTCACTTTAATGTAATACACAGTGCATCAAATAAGTTTTAAGACAGAGCGTAGAGTGACTGACTACTGTTGGCAATAGATTATGGAACGTTGGCGCTAATCTGCGCGTTTACGGAGAGGGTTTTTTTGTGAGAAGGTGATTGACCCTCGAACGAGGTGTTCAGGGCAAGAGAAAGTCCCATGCTATTGGGGTTAAGGAAATTGAATTCCTTCGGTAATAAACTGACGCATAATGCATGGTTTGCTGTACGACGGATAGTGTTTCTTGGGAGAGGTTTTAACACGAAAGACGGACTGTGTTTGATTTGAGAAGTTTTGGAAACTAAGCGAGATCGTGGTCTGGTGTACTAAGAGGAGAAAACGACAGACTGTTATAATAGATTGTAGAGAGAAGCGTTGAGAAGTAGTTTGGAAAGTAATTGAAAATCAACACACTCGGTATGTAAGAAGAAATGGAAACAAGAAATTAATTTCTACTTTGGTTTTTTATTAAAAATACGACCCTTCGATTTCATTGCACTTGTTACAGCGATTTATTAATGAATCGAATGTCTGTTGTTAATCACATTGTGAAGTCGAATGAAAAGCAGGCGTCGAAGCTACTTCTATGATCGAAATATTCTCAAAATAGCACCCTTTTAACTTCAGTCTAATTTTCGGGGATAAAGAATAGTCACAGGATGCTATATCAGGTGAGAACAAAGGATATGTTGCAACACAAAGATATTATTTTCTGCAAAAAATAGACGAACAATAAGAGAAGTGTGTCTGGGTGCATTATCATGTAACAAACACTAACTGTTTTCAGTCCGATATTTTGGACTAAAGGGACGAATTCTGGCCATCAAAAGTTTTAAAACAGCTGACCTGTAATTGTTTGTTCAGTTGGAACAAATTCTTCGTGGATAATACCCCTAGAATTGAATAATGTAATGAGCATTGTTTTGATTTTGGATGGAATTATAATTGGTTTTTTTTTTTTTTTTGGATTGTGGTGAATTTTGTGATTTCCATACCACACTTTTTCGTTTTGTTTCAGAATCATATTGGAAACATGAAGGCTCATCGCCTGTAACAATGGACTTCAAGAGGTTTGTATCGTTTTCAAGGACTGAAATGATGCTGTGGATTTCTTAGATCTATGTTTTTTAATTTAGTGAGAGGCTCTCGTGAAGTTGGCAGCAAAGAAATTTAAAGTTTATTTTCAATACAATTTTCAAAACTAACAATTTTCTACAAAATCACTACAGCGCATTCCGCTCGCTCGCTCATCTCGTTTCATGTCTGTAAAGCTTGCTTTCAACAGTTCTCGTTTCACACAGCAGGCGCTAGTGGACGCAACAGATGTCTTTGCAATGTGCACTTCTCATTGCTATTTGTTCAAGGGTTGAAGTGTGTGGAACAAATTTAGCACAAACATATGTTTTGCTCAAATCTTCCCGAAAGATGGTTTAAATCATTTCTTTGTTGGTGTTTAAAGATTTTTTCATCAATTTCAATAGCAGCGATCGTTTGCCACAAAATTTCGTATTTTTTTATTAATTTCAGGTGTCGTAGATGAAATTGATCTTCCACTACGTGTTGATCATCTTCTACCGTATCTCTTCCATCCAAAAAACATTTGTACCACAATGAAACATTTGATCTACTTAAAGGTATCTGACTAAGTTCGGAACGGTAATTTTCAAAAGCGCAAAAATGGATAATTTTCATGATATTTAGTGTCACTTAGATTAGAATACATGCATAAATATGTTTTAAGGACATTTTGACAAAAAAATTATTTAAATACAATATTTTGGCAAAAAATTAACTTAGAATAATCTTCTTTCCAAATGTTCTCCTTTTGTGAAAAATGTTTTTATTAGAATAATATTTTGCCTGTATATAGCTCAGACCTCTGTTCAGAGGCTCAACTAGAATTTTTAAAATATATAACTTAGAAGTGGGTTTATTTATATTTTACAACAACAGAGGGGAGCAATTTTAAGAAAAAACACGAATAATTATTTCAATTGGTGGTAACTCTGAAAATAATGTGAACTTTTCAGAAACTCTAGTTGAGCCTCTGTAGAGAGGTCTGAGCTATATACAGGCAAAATATTATTATAATAGAACCATTTTTCACAAAAGGAGAACATTTGGAAAAAAGATCATTCTAAGTCAGTGCTTCTCAAAGTTGCAACACTCGGGACCCAATATTCAATCATAATTTTCACCCATACAATAACAATGTACTGAGTTCAATACTATACTTTGACGCTAAAACTATGATACGACTTTTACCTCTTAAGCAACCCCCCTCCCCCATGCATATACACGTCTCACTAAGCTAATGTATTTATTTTCCCAGACGTATATATACGCCTTTCCGAAGTACGATCTTTTGTGTGCACTGCTATCTGTAAAATTATTCCGAAGACTTTGGATTGCAATAAAAGGACCTTGACAATGTTTGCGAAGGATTTACTTATTCCAGATTATTTTTGCTTCTTTATTCCTTCCTCCTCCCCCAATACAATACATACGCGTGCCTACGTGGAAAACGGTTGGAATTTGGAAGCGAATCGCGAAACTTTTGATCGACAGTGAAGGTTTAATTATAAACCGTACAAAAATTGTCAAGATAAGTGTTAATTTTGTTTTAAAGCATATATCTATATGACAAGCCCATACGGTCACTGGTAATTAATAAACTTGTTTTTAACTCAGTATTGTTAAATTAATTATAAAATACATTGTGTAGCACCAATATATTTATAAGTGTAATACACCAGTGTAAATGTATATTTTATTTTTGATTATGTCAGAATGTATTTTGTTTGTTTACTTTCAGTACATTAATATTTTTTAAATAATGTTTTGCTCTCGACTTTTCAATATGCTCGCGCCCCCCTTGTAGAATTGTCACGCCCCCGAAGGGAGGCGTGCCCCACAGTTTGAGAAACGCTGTTCTAAGTTAATTTTTTGCCAAAATGTTATATTTTAATAATTTTTTTTGTCAAAATGTCCTGAAAACAATTTTATGCATGTATTCTAATCTGAGTGACACTAAATATCATGAAAATTATCCATTTATGCGCTTTTTTAAAATCACGGTTCCGAACGTAGACGGATAAATTAAAAAACAGTCATCGGATTCAGAACGACACTCATGACTGCGTAACTGGCTTCCGAGGATGACACGAAAGCAAATGTTTATTTCTTCTCTCTTTTCCTTAATTTTTAACACTTCATCTCCTTAGAACTTAAAAATAAATTAAAATTATTGTACTGAATAAATTTATGCAGAGTATTGTTTTTAAATAAAAAAAATAAAAATACTTCTTTTACTAAAAAAAAAAACTAACATCAATTTAATTTTAAAAATTGATTTAGTTCAAGTATGCTATTTGCTGTGATCAATTTTTAAATAATTTCCTGAGAACTGACAAAAACATCTAAAATTAAAATTTGGTTAAAGCGTTTAAAAATGAAAAGGCTGGGTTTATTTTTAAGAAATCCATGATAACAAATGATAAATAATACTCATTTCTTTTAATTTAAAAAAACAACGAGATGACTGTCAGAAGGCGACAGAACAAATTCGTTTTGGGCGACTCACTGAATAGTTTAATTATATATTCTCACCTTTTCAAAGTCAACCATACAATACGAAGAGCGATTTGATCATTTCTCTCTTGTAGTCGATGGATTCAGTCTCAATTTTAAGTGCCAACTTTGATGTGCCTTTTGTATGAGAGTTAATTGAATCCAGAGGTTATTTCCGGTTTCTGAAAGGAATTTCAAAAGACTTTGCTATAATTAATTGGAACATTAGTTGGAACATTAGTGATGAGTGATTAGGCTTTAAGTAATAATGTTTGTTTCGCGTAATTTAATCTGAGGAACGTGTTTCGCATTTGAGAGTTTCTTATGATGGGCATCATTATCTGTCTTTTGAGACTTCATAACTTTGGGAATAGAACTACTATAAATTATTTTCTTGTAATTTACTTTCGGTGTAATGTCTGTCAGTATCGCATGATGATATCTCTACAGGTTGTGCAGTAAAAAAAATGAATATCTTTAAATACACTATCATCTGTAGATTGACTGCAAATTATCATTCATTTTCCTAAATTAAAATAAAAATATGATTATGTGAATATTTATTGTAACTTTAGGGAAAATTAATGGTAGTATTAGAGTTCAGAAATTAAATGTGATGGATTTGTTTACATCCACAGCTATTAATTCAGTATTTACATTTAAATAGAAGTTATTCATACTATAAGCCCAGTGACTGGGAAAGGTCGATTCAGCCTTTCATCGCTTCAGAGGGTCAGTAAATGATACCAGGCTTGTTTGGGAACTATACACTGAGAGTTTCGCGTCAGACTGACCACCTGACCGTAACATCTGCTCATGCACCTCAGCGCCCAAGGTCACGTATACTGAGATGGGTACAGTGGGCATGGGTCCTCATGAGCTGTTGCACCACTGAGTATAGTTTAGAAAATTTATACTATGGAATTTTTCAAAAAAGCATTTATGATATTTGTGAGGGAGGAGGTAAACACCACCGATTTTTTGGTATTTCTAACGGACTCCTTTTTCGATCTGTTTGGATTCGTCTTATACCTCGAATTTCAGTCGGGGTTCCGGCTCGGGGGAGGGGTGTCTGCTCCCGGCAGGCTGGTGGCAGGAGGGATGTTCGGGGTATTCCCCGAGCATGGCTTGAAAAGATGCGCCTGAGTGCGCACCACCCCACTGACCTTTGGGGTAGCCCAGTGGTCAAGGTATCGGATTATGGCAGGCATGTCCTGCGTTCGAGCCCAGTACCACTAAAGACCCGCCGTGTAGGGGAGTGATGTATGTTAAATCTGTCAAGAGCTCAAACGTCCGCTCGTTCGTGTGGTGTGGTTGTTAGATGGGAGGGGGGTACCAACTCAGGTGTCGTCTTCGTCACTTGATCATGGTTCAAAATTAAGAGATACGTCGCCAAAAGCCCTCGTGTAGCTGAACAGTGCCACGTTAATATTCACTCACTCACCCAGCTTGTGGGTGGGTTGATGTTTTTCTCACGGTCATCGGTTGTTGGAGCGATGTCAGATTAAAAGTCTACGAAATATTTGGGAGTGCATGTGAACCTAGGCACGGTGTTATGCTATCCACATAAAAAGACCGATTTTGCCGCTGTTTGACGCAAGAGCATCACATTTGTATAATATTAATTGCAGACGGAGAAAGCTCATGTTATCTGTTTAAGAGTGATTTTTAGTCAATTCAGTTTTATTAAAAATTTGATGAAGAGAGAGCTAACGAACTGTTTCATGAAATTTTTTAAAGGCCTCTATAGCAGAGTAGTCATGGTCACGACCTCGTATTTCGCGAGTTGTGAATTCAAATTTATAACTGTGTCAAAGAAGACCTGCTGTTCACAGGGGCTCATATATGTTAATTCTGTCTTGGTTCAAAGTCCTCACGTTGGAGTGGTGTGGAAGTTCGGAGAGTGAGATGCCAGCTAATGGAGATACCTCAAATATATAAATTATTGATATAAAAGCCCTAGCACTAAGCGTTCGATTATACTGAATAACATTCTTTTAACTTTCAGATCTTGATTTATGAAGGACAGGATTTCTGAATAATAATTTCTAATATTGAAGTAGAATTATCTTTTATGTTCTCTTTATCCCTTCCCCCATAGTTCATTTTCGCAAAACCCATTTATAGTGTGTGAGTGTGTGTGTGAATCTCAAGTCAATTAATAAATATGTTTCCCAAATTTCAAGTCTAAATCTAATTTTCTAAAAAACGCATTTTTTTATTAATAATTATCAATAATTTTTTTTATCAAAAAACCCCTTTGAGAGTCGCTTTTCATACGAACTGTTCTTAGTGGATTTCAATATAAAAACAACAACAGCAAAAAGTATATATACCAAATTTTATTATTGCTAGTTTGGTAGTTTGAAAGAGATATTTTTTTTATTAATACGTTCCAGTAACATATTTTTTTTTATTAATACGTTCCAGTAACTCCTCTTTCCCCCATATGAGTCTACTTCCGAAAAATCCGTTCTTATCGGATCTCTATTCTACCAAAAAAACATTCTTTTCAGATTTCAAGCACGGGGTTTTACAGCTGAAAAACAGGAATTTTTATCTATAACACCTCTCACCCGAGAGTTAATCGCATCTTTTGGCTGAGAGGTTTTGGACCATCCACCATACAGCCCCGACTTTACTCCAAGCAATTTCCACCTTTTCATGTACCTCAAACACAGTCTTGGAGGGAGGCGTTTCAGTGACAATGAAGATGTGAAAGCGGCCGTGAACTCTTGACTTTCCGACCAGGCGGCAGACTTTTTTGAAGAGGGTTTTCAAAACTTAGTTCTAAGGTATAAAAAGTGCATTAATAAACTCGGCAGCTATGTACAAAAATAGGCAAAAGTATGTATAATCCTAAAATAAAGGGTTTTTTTTTCAAAATATTGTCGTTATTTTTTTAAAAACAAACGGACCTTACTTAAAAAACAGCCCTCGTATTTTACGCGGGCCGCAAACATATGTTAGCCATTTCCCACGGGCCGCATCATGAGGATAAAGAGGGTAGGGAGGTTAAAATGTGGAAAATTGTTCAAAATATTTTTACTCCTGGTGTGCTTTTTTAATTATTATTTTTTATATTTTTTATTTTTGTCACTCTCACCGAATTAGAAACATTTATTGAACATTCCTTCACAATGTCTGCATCAGTAAACGCGGTTTCATATGATTGCCAATAATATAACAAACTTTATAAGATATCTTTGTTACCGCTGTGACATTACCCCTGACAAAGCATTTTGTTGCTGTTGCAAAGATTATTCAAGAAAGCCTATTTATATTACCTCTTGAAAGAGATCTTCGAGGGAAAGTGTCATTGAATGTGATTCCTGTTTATTGGTATTTTTTAAATACAGTACTTTCGTGACCAATCAAACAATTGCGCGATCCAGATTCATTTTTTACCACAAAACAGTCACCCTTGTAATCTTCTTGAAACGATATATTTTCTTCGAATATTTTTCGCTTGCAAGATATGAAAGATATTTAAAAATCAGTTCCTCCCATAAAACTGTCACTACTCCCCTGTTATCTATTATCACTAACCTTGACCGTTACAAATAAAAAAAAAGAATATCAATTCGCACTCGCACGACATCGATAGCAAAAAGCAAAATTGATATATTTGATTTCTTAACACCATATTTTTAATACATTGTTCTTAAGTAGGTGAATTTTTCAGAGCAGTGGGCACTGACCGGGTCACTTAAAAAAGTTTGGTGGGCCGCAGGTGGATTATCGCTGATGTAGATCTAGAAGTTCCAAAACGGGAATCTTTTGTTATAACGCCCTTGAAGCCCTCACAACGCCCCTTTGGTTTCGATTTCTTCTGCAGCGGTTTGTTACTCTTTAAAAGAAGCATGCCTACCAAATTTCAAATGTAAGGGTCTAATAGTTCCGGTGATATAATGATGAGTGAGTCACTTTTCTCCTTTACATTCCGCGCGTACTTGGTGTGGAGGTTTGGATAGAGAGGTAAGGTAAAGTATCATCCGCGTCACTTGATCGCGGTTCAGAATTGTAAAATTCGTCACCAATAGCTCTCGTGTTTTTTCACGACGTTAATCAATATTTAAACAGTAGGAGTAATTTTCATACTTTTGTATGAAAGTTATATTCGTTATAACAGAGATCTAGGTGAGGAATTTCTTAAAAAATGAAGTGTATTATTTATTTTAGAATGTTTCAGACCTGTGTTTTCCTTTTATTAACAATTTTTCACCGAATAAAGATTGAAATAAAAGATTCATTTAGTATTGTGAGCATCATTAAGCAGATCACACACTCAAAATCAAACCTTTAAATACCTAGAAAACGAAAATTACATGGCTTCATGATGAGTCGAAAATGTGAAATATACCTAAATAACTTCTTCATATAATTTATATGTAGTTATGTAAACCATAAGTATGACAAATTGCTTTCTTATTCTTAGAAACGTATTTGAAACTTCTTTGCTATTTATATGTACGAAACGTGTTCTGAAAGAACCTTGAAGCTATAAAAGACGTTACGAATTGTAGAAGCATCATTAAACATTAAATATTCAACTTCAGTTATCACCCATACTGAAATAATATATTCAGTTCTAGATATAAATAAAAGAACATTTTTTGGGATCACATAATTATTATTAATAGTATTCTTAAAAGCCTTCCCGAAAGTTAGCAAATTCGTGATGTTAAGTGTAAATTATTTACAGAATTTCCCAAACATCTGTAAACCATAATAACCGATTCTTAGTTGTGAACCCGTGGTTAGTCTTGGATTCAAATCTTGGAGTCACTAAAATTCCACCGTGTAAGAGATGTTGATGTATGTCTAATGGCTCCTTTTGCAAATAGCAAAGGACAAGAATAAAAGATGTTAATTGCTGCCTAAATTAAAAATAAAATTCATCCAGGCTCAGTTGTATAATGCTTGCACGGTTTGGTATCCGAACCTGTAGATCAGTGATTCTCAACCACTTTGTCATCAAATTTTTTAAAACTTATTATTTATACTATGAGAAAACAAGTATAATAATAATAAAAAAAATTTAAAGTCAATTCCTACTTAGATCAAGGAAGAAAAATTTTATTTTAGTTACTTTTTATTCAATAGTTATAATTAACATAAATATGTGCATACATATGACAGAATCGCAATATTAAGTGGCAATTAATTGTTATTCATTATCATTAAAATATCGTATTGTCATCCAAAACAATTGTTTTTGAAATTTCAGTTCAACTGAAGGCTTTCGAACGTGAGAAAAAAAAATCTTTTTAAGTTTCGACCCAAGTCGCTAAAAATAAAGCCAATATGGCTGTATCTGTAATTCTTTAAATAATTAGTTTCAGTCAACTAATTTTAATTAATTACACATAAAATATCGTATTGTTACTCAAAAAAATCGTGTATATAAAATTTCAGTTCAACTGAATGTTTTAAAAAGTGAGAAAAAAACCTTTTCAGGTTTTGACACAAGTCGCCAAAAGGGTCGTTAAGTCGCCCAAAATGATGCCAACGTGGCTGTATTTGTAATTCTTCAAATAATTAGTTTTAATCAATTAATTTTTATTAATAACAATTAAGAATTACTATATTGTCATCCAAAATAATCATGTATATAAAATTTCAGCTCAATTGAGCGCTTTAAAATGTTTTTTATTAACGATCGAAAATTCCACGAAGATAAATAAATAAATATATAGAGAGTGTGAGCTAATAGTAGGAATTGAAAGTCTTACTCAGTTTGGTAGTGGACTGTTGTTTATTTAGCTCTGCTCTCTCAACTCGACTCCTCACTCGTTGGAGTCTAAGGATACACTGAATGCTATGAGTGCTAGAGGGCGTTTTACATTCTCATGCACGTACACTGCACAATATTCATAAAATTGTTATTGACCATTTGACTACACTAGATGTGTGTGTGAGAGTTTTTCATTACTGCCCAAAATTTGGATATAAAAAAAATGATTGGGTTCATAATCCATTTGTGATAACGGATTTGGGATACACACGGACATCTGTATACGAAGTAACTTTGAATGGATATGAAGAACTAGTTTCACGCTGCGTAATATAATGGAGTTTTAATTTCAAAGCATTCAGAAGAGTCAATTGATTCCTTTTGGATGAAAATTAGAGGGGATTATATCCCATGATACCCAAAAAAAGCTTTAAAATATTATTACAATTTCCTGCATTTTATTTGTGTGAATTCGGATAGTCAGCATTAACAAATTTAAAAATGAAAAAGTAAGAAAAAAAAGATCGAGACTTTTGAATACAAGCAATGACGAGAAATGTGAATAGGATTATCATTTTTACAATCAAATGCAAACGAAATGATCAAAAATCATCTTCAAATTTCGCATTAAAAGCATTCTAATAATTAATTTGTAATTAATTGCTCAATAAACATTTTGCTTCTTTGTTATACATATTTTATTTATAACATTTAAAAATGTTATCATAAACTATTTCACATAGTGTATTATATCTACCGTAAAATACGGCGTATAACGCGCACTTTTAACTCCAAAAATAAGCTCGAAATTTACGGGTGCGCGTTATACGCCGAGCATCACAATAAGAGCTGTAAAAAAAGTGATCGTAGAAAAAAATTAAGACTTCTACATAGATCGAAATACTGTTTATTTAAAAGAAATGACATTCCTTATGAACTTAAAGGATTGTATTTCTAGAAGTATACTATTTTTTTTTTCAAAAGCTTGGAATAATTTGTCGGGTAAATTACTTCAAAAGATATAGCATTGCACTTGTACGTTTGAGGTTTCTTCGTAAAAAGGGGGTGCGCATTATACTGCAAATATACCTAAAAATTAAAAATTGTAGCTTGAAAGTTTAGGTGCGCGTTATACGCCGAGCATCACAATAAGAGCTGTAAAAAAAGTGATCATAGAAAAAAATTAAGACTTCTACATAGATCGAAATACTGTTTATTTAAAAGAAATGACATTCCTTATGAACTTAAAGGATTGTATTTCTAGAAGTATACTATTTTTTTTCAAAAGCTTGGAATAATTTGTCGGATAAATTACTTCAAAAGATATAGCATTGCACTTGTACGTTTGAGGTTTCTTCGTAAAAAGGGGGTGCGCATTATACGGCAAATATACCTAAAAATTAAAAATTGTAGCTTGAAAGTTTAGGTTCGCGTTATACGCCGAGCATCACAATAAGAGCTGTAAAAAAGTGATCATAGAAAAAAATTAAGACTTCTACATAGATCGAAATACTGTTTATTTAAAAGAAAAGACATTCCTTATGAACTTAAAGGATTGTATTTCTAGAAGTATACTATTTTTTTTCAAAAGCTTGGAATATAATTTGTCGGATAAATTACTTCAAAAGATATAGCATTGCACTTGTACGTTTGAGGTTTCTTCGTAAAAAGGGGGTGCGCATTATACGGCAAATATACCTAAAAATTAAAAATTGTAGCTTGAAAGTTTAGGTGCGCGTTATACGCCTAATTTTACGGGAAGTAGAATACTTTTAAAGTTATTGTATTGTTAGAGTGTCTTCAATTTTCGAAATTGTTAACAGAAAAAAAAGGCTGATAATCACTGCTGCAGATGGATAATTCTGCCCCCCAAGCAACAATCACGGTCACCATGAGTAATCCGTCACAATCAGCAGCCTGTCACCAAAGTTGTAATCCAGGAATGGAACATTCGATAGCAGAGTACAGTCTAACACTACTGGTTCATTATGAACTCCTTGGAGAGTCTAACTAAAACATTCGCAATAAATCACCTAATGGTGCATACGGCTACGGCACATACGTCAACTTGACCCCTTATCTCAACAAGAGACTGCCTCCAACGTCAGCGGAGGATGTCCCAAACGACTGTCAAATCTGCAGGGCAGTGGTGGCGAGCCTTTATAAATCAACGCGCCATTTTTTTCTAAGAAGCGTCTAATGAGGCACAGATAGGCTGTCAAATAATTTTGACTTGTGATCTCTCTCTCATTGGGAAAATAATAAAACTAAAACTAAATACGAACAACATAAAACTTTATTAACTACGAAAAAATACTTTTTGCGCTGTATAGGTATAAATATTTTAGTTATTCCTGTAATTCAAATTAAAATAATATTAGTGAGACTTCTGTTGTGGCAGATAGGATGACAAATAACTTACATCAGAATTGCAAGGTGTTACTTTTTGTAGAATACATGTTGAATTTGAGTCATCTGCCAAACGGTTTCTTAGCAATTAATTATTTTTGCTGTGGTTCACTTTTTTTGACGAGAGCGTTTGTGATTTGTTTCAAAATACCGTTTTATCGACGACGTTCTGCATACCACTATTCCAGAACATAAAACACATCCCGCTTTTATCGCTTTTACTAATAATACAATATTTCTCGGTCCACCAAATTTGAAATTCTCTGTTACACTTACTAGCTTGCACTTTTGGTTTTTTTTGCTGAACTAGCCCCGTTAAACAACAGTTAAAAATCGTTAATACAACACAAGTTAACTTTAAAATACATCTGTGTCAGTGAAATTGACTGTGCTATGCGTAGACAAACTTTACATCGTAAACAATTGCAGTCTACGACGTAACTAAGGCAAGTCAGTAACAAACGAGTGTTTGTTCGTAAAATTTAATAGTGAACTTGAAATTTTGAGAAATAAAATACAAACCATTTTGATCACTGGCGTGCTAAAAATATTGTGTCACGTGTCATCAATGGCACGCGTGCCACTGGTTCGCCATCCCTGCTGTAATGGATGTCTACTGGTCATAATTTCGAAAACCTATTGAGTACAACCTTTCAATAAATTGTTTTCTGTCCCGTTGCTGTTCCAGCCCTTTTCCTCTGCCTCTTTGTACCACAGCTAGCAACTATGGCATTTGCGACCCTGCATTTCTAAGTGATTCCGAGTCATTTCTGCACCCCTTACACACCCTGCAAGTTTGTCAGAGTGGAAGCGAATCTCCCTGTGTATAGAATCAGTATGAACAAAGCAAACAGCAACCAATAAAATTTAAAATAAAAAGTATTTTATTATGAACAAAATAAATTTTACGTGAAAAAAATATTCAAAACTATTTATCCTTTTTAAATTTCAAATGAAATTCAAGCTGAAACGTTCTTATAATTTCGATGAACGAACCGTTTTATTTAGATCTCAATGTGTGTGTACTCTTTATTAATTTTTATACTATTAGTTCACTATTTCTTTATATTTATATAAATATATCGGTGCCTCCCGGAGCTTAATCTTGACCGCGTTGTCACCACTACCACCAGCAGAATGCGGACGGGACACATGAGAGGTATGAGGATCATGCCCGACGTCTCTAGGACCTACACAAAATGCTGGCACTGCCCGGAAGTTCTGTTGTATCCGGGGCATCTCTTCAATTGCATCTGTGTTGCATCGACCCTCTTCAACATAGACCCCCAACTGCTGCCATGACACCCTTTATACCGATAAAGTCGGTGATGTGGCCAGAACTGTGGTGCATGCCTTTTACCTCATTTGACTTTTTTTTTTTGCACTTGTCATACGACAACAACATATAAATATATCTTATTCAAATTTTCAATCATTAAAAAACACTTTTTTATTCATCCATTCAAGTTCAAATACATTTTTTAAACTTGTAGTGGATGACACTTGATGTTAATACAGTTTTTTAAAATATTAATTCATTAACTTTTCATTCATCGATAAATAGTAATAAACAAAAATTATAGTCCAATATCATATATAAAAATAAAAATCTCTCGTTGTGTCCCTGTAGCGCAATGAATAACGCTTTGGACGCGGGTTCAATTACCACCTGGGATGACCTAATTCTGATAATGTGATTTCTATTTACTATACTATTTTATTGGAATTATTAAATTTAGTTAATGAATAAATAGTAACAAAAAATAATATTTCAACACCCTATATAGAAAGGAAAATGGAAAATCACTTTCTATTTTGGCACTTAATAGTGTGATCTGTCATATGTATATACATATTTATATTTTATTGTAACTATTTGATGAAAAGTAACTAAAATAAAAAGTTTCTTTGTTGACCTAAGTTGAATTGACTTAATTTTTTTTAATGTTACTTGTTTTTTATTCGAATCATATGTTACATTGGTTTTCTTACAACCATGGTTCGCAGAATCACTTTCCATGGTCATGCATTTGATAATCTTTAGGCTTAGAATTTATCCTTTTTCTGTTGAAAGAAGATATGTTAACGGTACCCCACCCATTATAAATGACTCAAAATAAAGGAGCGTTATCGCTCATTTCTCAGACTACGTTAAACTTGAAGAGTTAAGGAAGATAACCACACCCTTAAAAACGAACGGGATCTTTACTTTTTATCAGTATATACAATCCAACTACAGGAATTAAATCATTGTGATACGAGTTAATAGAGAATAGTGTGTGTTTCTCTCAAAAATTGTCTTAAGATATCCTAAGACGTTAGGAGCACTTTTTTATAAAATAGCATACTAAAACATAACTGCTTTTTTAGGGATCAATACCAATAGATAAATAATATTTTTCCCTAACAATATTTAAAACAAATTATCTAAATTAAAAAAAAAATCACATTTATAAGTGAAATTTTAGCAATTATTTTGAAAAACTTCAAAGCAATTAGAGAAAAAAAGGATTAAACTTACATCAGTAAGAGTATTACTAAAATAAATCAGGTGCATTTATCTAAAGAATGAATAAAATTTTTAATCTTTCATTAAAATTTAAAAATTCTATAGCTCATCGAGAACTGTGACTTTTTTTAAGAGACCATTATTTAAATAACAGAACTCAAAAAACATTCATACGATGAAATATTTTAGTGTGCATTCTATAGAAAATAACATATCACGTTTAAACAGTTTCATTGAAACAAATTCATAATATTTTGAGTTCTCAGACTCACCGTGATAGATTTTGAACACTATAAATGTCACTTAAGGTAGATTAAAGGCCCATTTTGATTTTTATAAAGTCAAAAAAGGGTTCTATTCAATAAAATAAAAAACAAAAATACGTGTTTTCACCGAATTTGGTCAATTCAACGTGTTTGGATACCTTAACATATTATATATATCTTAAAGTTACTTTTTAATATAAAATACGAAATAGTACATGAATTTAAATTTTCTTTTTCGAAAATTTTTGACGTAATTATTATTTTTGTGCAACAAATACCCCCATTAGGACCTAACATCCCGGCTTCCACATAGTGATCATACTTACTTCTGCATACTGTGATAATGTATGTACATTGATTGTAAACAATACAGTGGTGCTGAAGCCATTGAAATTCATATACCGCAAAAAAGAAGATAGCACAAAAAATCGCACAAAAAATGACAGTTCAAAAACAGGTTCTTTTGTGAGAACCTCCCATGGTTTCACCCTGGACAGTAAGATTTTTTTGAGGTGAAGAATGACCAGACGCCATTTGTATAATAATAAATTATATTTATTCACTTAGTTCAAATGTCAAACTTCTAATGACAAATACTTAACTAGATGTGTACGTCAAAAAGGGACTTAACTTTACTATAAAATTAAATTACGAAATATGAAATTAATCAATTACTAGGTTCACTATCGAAAAGGTTTACCGGAATAGGAGGTTTGAGAAATACAAGCAACTTGAATTATTAACTTTCATTAAAATTGAACTAATTTTATTAAACTAATGCTTGTGGTAAGCGGTACTAAGCTAGAATATATCACCTGGTTGTACTTACGATCTCTCTAGGTAGATTAATCCTCCTAAGGCTCCTTCACTGAATAATAACAGCAATACACCAATATCTTAATCCAATTGAATCCTCTAAATCTCGTCAGTACTGCTAGTGGCTCAGTAGCCTTCTTCTCCGCTAACTTACAACGCTCTCCTTAAATACCTTATCTACTTTACCTATCACATTTTCTTCTTTTAGAGGTGATTGGAAATATACGCGAATTTACAATCCACAAAGACGACTAAGAGTATTAGTGGAAAGGTGTCGTAAAGATTCGTCACACTATTGTATTTCCATGAATAATCTCAAGTCTAGCAACCATCTATACAAAAGGGATTAGAATCAACAACTTAACCATCAAGCAACGTTTTATACCATATTATTGTTTTCTTAAGGCAATTCAAAACAATAACAAAGGAATAAGTTATGGAAAACTATAATTTAAGTAATGACATTTTATTACTTAAGTTTTTTTACAAAGGGAGCTTCCCAAAAAGTTTGAAATGAGAAACACAAAAACTAGTTCAGACTTCTTGTGCCAAGTATTTTCGCAGCACTCTAGAAATATTTGTGAGCTTCAGTTATCGAAAGATAATGTTATTAAAAATTTTTCTTGGAGTTCAAATATTCAAATATATTCAAAGTGAATTTTTCTTTCAATAACTTTCGTTTGTCACTTTTCTATTGAATTTTTGAAAGCGTTTTTTTTTTCAAAAAAGGATTTCATTTTAAATCCGTTCTTTCTTTTTTTTTTATTTTTTTGGTCATTTTTTCAGATTTTTTTTTATTTCTTCTAAGCCATTGTAAGAACAGGTAATATAAGCAAAAATTTTTTTAAGTCAATACCTACTTAGGTCAACAAAGAAAAGTTTTATTTTAGTTAATTGAATTTAATTAATGAATTAATATTTTTTTTTAATAAAAAGCTGTTATTACATCAAGTGTCATTCACTACAAGTTTGAAAAAATGTTCTTAAAATTAGTGAGAACGAAAATAAAAACATTTTGAAGCCAAGAAAAAATTCGTTAGAAAAAAATTACTGGCGCCATCTGTTAGTGCAAGTTCGAACTTTGTCAGAGATAAATCAGAATAAATTTAAAATTAAAAAATAATGAAAAAAGTGTGTTAACATCAAGTGTCATCCTCTAGAAGTTTAAGAAAATGTATTTGAACTTAAATGGATGATTAAAAACTATTTTATTAACGATTGAGAATTCAAACATGCTATATATATATATATATATATATATATATATATATATATATATATATATATATATATATATATATATAAGAGACTGAACTAATAGAGTAGGAATTGAAAAATGGTTGCAATAAATAGTATATTATGAGAAGAAAAATTGTTTTTCTTTGGATAAAAAATTTATCGCAATCTTTGGTTAACATAACATTTCGTAAAATGATAAAAAAACAACGCATCTGACATTTCTAATTTAAAATGAATATAAAAGGGTGCTCTGTTAAAGACCTTTAAACTTTGGTGTCTTTGAAGTGGGGATTGATTTGAATTGAATTGACTTCGCGGTTCCGGAGACCCTCGCTTTTGTGATACGTTTGACGACTGAGCCCTGAAGTTTCCCCTCAGGTCATCAATTAGTCTGAACTTTTGTCGGAATGTAAAATGCATCGCTGCAATATTAAAACAATCTAATGCTAAGTAAATAAAGCTCTTATTTTATTTTTGCATTAACATGAATTTAAACAGGAAAAACTGTAAAATCGATTCAGTTAAATAAATTTGGTGCATTTTGTATAAGACGACTGCTAACAAAAATACAGTGAAAATCGTTTAACATGAAATTGAAGGAACTGAACTATTTTTTCGAGTTAAAAGAATTTCGTGTTAATAATTGCCAAAAAAACCCATGTGTTCATCAAAATAAAGTTTATTAGAGTACATTTCCTCTACAAAGATATATTTATGCCTGCATTTAATTTGCATCTAATTAACAAAAACTTTCGTTAGAGCTTAATGAAATTTGATACAATTTTTTAAAGTTTTTTGAGAAACAAATCATTTATCGAATTTTTGGAAAATAATCTGATATTTTTCACTTCATTGCCTTTTTTAGCCTCAGGTTGTAAAGAAATTGCTGTATAATATCTATTTCGTTATTCTTTTCACCATTATAATATGCGTCTAAATAACTGTACGTACTTTACAGGACGTTCCTCATTTCGGATGATGTAGGATCAGGAGCTGCATTATTCATCTCAGTTTCGTCGTCAGAATCAGCATCAATTATTTTTTTGTGCTTTGAACAAACTCTAAAATGCCTTTGTGTTCCATAATTGGGGCTGTGCACACATTATCATCATCTACTGCAGCGAATTATTCCGATGATGTAGTAGGGCAATCCAATATAACAGAAACTTTCGCAAATATTTCACACCTCTCTTAAATCTCTCCTGCTCGGTTAGTGTTTTTCGTATTTCGTTCATTCTCAGAAATAAATTCTTTTCATTTTAAGCGATTTTCATTTCGTGTTAATGGAAAAAAATGCATGAAAATACATAGTTGTTTGTCGGGACCGTTGTGTTAACCGATATTTCGTCTTAAGCGTTTTCGCGTTAAACATTGTATCTAAAACACTGTAATTTCAATTTTTTTAAGGAAAAAATAATCAATCTTAAACATAATTCAAAGAAACAGAAAATTATTGTTTTATTTCTACTTCTTTTTATAAATATATAGTTTGTATAGGAAGTTCGACCGACAAATTGAGACGGGTGATAGAACATAAGATCTAAAACCACGTTTACTCAAAAACTCAAACTCGGTGGCGCAACAGCCCATGAGGATCAGAGCTTATTGTGCCTACCCCAATATACGTGACCAATGGGCCCATGAGCAGATGTTCTGGTCAGGTGGTCAGTCTGAAGCAAGACCCCCAGTGTTAGGTTCCCAAGCAGTTTGATACTCATTTATTGACCCACTGCAGTAAGGATGAAAGGCTGCGTCGACCTTGCCAAGCCTAGGAGTGGAGCCCAGACCTATGGTGGGGAAGCACGATACGCTATCACTTGACCTAAATCGACCTACTCGACCACTGGTCCTAAAACCACATTTCGTCGGGGGAAATCTTTGATAGAGCGATAAGCTACATGCAGGAAGTGGATGAAAAAATGAGGGGGAGGTAAACATATACTGCTCGAATGTATCAATAGTGCAAAATACCTTGCTTTCCCATAGCACGTCCTCTCAGATTTGCTGAATATCTACCACTGCTTCACCAACACGTGTTGTTCAGGTACGATGGTGCACCAGAACGGTTTTCGATTGAGGGGCGTAACCACCTCCATGATACATACCCTGGAAGATATGAGTAGATTAGACGTGGTGTACCTGTTGTTTGGCCTTCATGTTCCCCGGATCTTAATCCCTTGGATTTCTTCTACTGGAGCTAACCTGAAATAACTTGTGCATAAGACGTGGGTGGCTTCAGGGAAGGATCTTGCATCATGGATCTTAGTCGCCTCAACTGACATTGTCAGCACACCGGATTTGTTTGAACGCGTCCGTCATTGTAGACTGGGTTATGACCTACGCAACCATAAAATCAAACAAATCCCACGATAGTCATTTGTCGTTGCATTTCTGATGTCGAGGGGTGATGCTTTTTTTCGTATTGCAAATTTGCTTTGTGAGCAACTTATAAGGCATGTGCCCTTGGGTACCCCATTTCTACGTTATCTACGCGACCTGTATCTGTAGGAAAGAACGAAAAACTAGACGTTTCGGTCATCTGAATATTTCTTTATTAAGATCATAACTTAATCACTATACACAATAATAACAATAATTATAGAAAGTGGATCTGGAGTTAGAAGACACAATTCTTATTACCAAATAATCGCGCAATTCACCACTATGTCTAACTTTACAGATTACGGCTAATCTCCTTTATACACGTAGTTCCTTATATCTTAATTGAAGACGTTTACTGCTAAATCCTAGGTAACAGCTACTCTCTTGGTCGTACTGACGTGGCTTTAATCCTTGTGAAATGGTATCCACCTTTATCTTGAACGCTCAGGTACGGCTAGGTTAATTCTTGAACTTGTAATTTCCTCTACTCTAACTTAAGCGTTTCAAATCATAAACATAGACATAGTTTGGAAATAATTGCCATTTTGGCCTCAAAGAACCCTAAGAGGACATTAATGGAAATCGCGATAAAAGCCCGTCACATACTTACCCCTGAAGTTGCTCCTTCACCGTCTTGCCTACCTAAGAGTGTGGGAGAAGTAAAAGCAGAACCAGAAACTTCTATTATAACCAATATTTATTTTACTCAAGCAGACTAATCAACAACAGATTAACCAATAAGTGAATGTCCTAGGAGTGATCGGGAAAAAAGCAATAAACCTTAAGAGAACAAGCGCAAGTAACCAATTTAATTTAACCTAATCTTTCGCTGACTACACATTCCCAATCCTCTAATTTAATACAGTGGCAAACACCGCTCTTAAACTTAAACTGCGAAAATTAACTTTATTCTACTTCACCTTCGTGGTGACTGTAACAGCTTCACAGCTCCTTCTCCTTACAATTACAAAGCTCTGACTTTATATAGTCGAACTAATCTACATATCAGGGTTTCTTCTTGAAAGGGATGGCAGTGAATTAAACGCGAATGTTAGCCCAAACATTTCCCAAGAGGGTTAGTGAGAAGATCCGTCACAGCTTTACGTGTAATAAATGTATTACTTACCTCTTATTACCCCTTTTCATTCCCCTCGACATCACACTCTTCATAAGTGCTTTTGCAAATTACTTTGACTAAACGAGATTTGTGACCCCATGTTCTATTGGGATTCGTCGTCCCCATGCTCCCAATTATCACTCCTCTGAATTTGTCGGTCGATTTCGGCACCACTCTGTATATTGTATTATAATATATCATATTTACTCGAATCATTTCCAGTGTTAAAGCTACTGAAAATCAGATGTGGCCTAGAATCGAAGACAAAACCTTTGTTGGATGGGGGAAATTGAGCTTCCACTTCTTTCAAAGGGAAAAAGATAATCCTCCCTTCTGGCCACTTACATCCATGACATATTCTATTCCACAGTTTATTTCTAGTATTCAGTCTATCTTATTTTAGCTACTTTTTATTAAATAGTTACAATTAATATAAAATTAATATCGTATTGTCAACCAAAATAATCGTGAATATAAAATTTCAGCGCAACTGAATGCTTTAAGGTATCCGACTACGTTCGGAACCGTGATTTTAAAAAAAGAGAATAAATGGATAATTTTAATGATATTTAGTGTCACTTAGATTAGAATATATGTACAAAATTGTTTTAAGGAGATTATGACGAAAAAAATTATGTAAATACAATATTTTGTCAAAAAATTAACTTAGAATAACCTTTTTTCAAAACGTTCTCTTTTTATAAAAAATTCTTCTAAAGTAATAATATTTTGCCAGTATATAGCTCATACCTCTGTACAGAGGCTCAACTACGATGTTTGAAAAATTCACATTATTTTTAGAGTTATACACAACCAATTGAAATAATTATCGGAGTTTTTTTTCTTAAAGTTTCTCTCCTCTGTTGTCGTAAAACTTGGATAAACCCACTTCTAAGTTATATATTTCAAAAATTCTAGTGGAGCCTCTGTACAGAGGTCTGAGCTATATACAGGCAAAATATTATTATAATAGAAGCATTTTTCACATAAAAGGAGAACATTTTGAAATGGGTCATTCTATGTTAATTTTTTGTCAAAATATTGTACTTAAATAATCTTTTATTGTAATAATATTCTTAAAACAATTTTATATACGTTTTCTAATCTAAGTGACACTAAATATTACAAATATTATCCATTTATACGCTTTTGCAAAATCACGGTTTTAAACGTAGTCGAATACCTTAAACACCGTGGTCTGCTCGTATTTAGGAAATTTTTGTATAAGTTTTCTTTCAATCACCTAAGCATCAAAAATATTGGTAATAGCATGAAGAAGAGTTCTCTATGACGCAAGTATGAAAAGGGAGGTAATTTTGTATGTATAGAAATAGAAAAAAATGGAAACACACAGAGCAGCGGTGAAGGAAAATTTGACACGGAAAAAATACGGAATCATACGTAGTTATAGTAACCAAAATGATATAACTTTTGCTTGTAAATGTTCAACAATCTTTAATATTTTTTTTACCTTCTTTATAATACATTCTTGTAAAGGATGTAACATAACAAATGCATTGGATGGCACGGAAAACGACATCGTGTTGAAAAATGGCGACACCAACTCCGAAGTCAGGTGTGAGAACAGGAGCGACGAATCATTTTCAAAACATGATACTGATGGTTAGAGTAATTATAGGTCCATGTATGTATTTGAAAGTTTTTAATACCGGTAAAATAAATTGTTGACAAACTTCTTATTATTTTTCTCATAATTTTTTTTAATTTTTTAAATATCGGATATCAGTGTACCTTTTACACATTTTAAAATTTTTTTCTTAAAAACGTCTGTAGAATTCGGGGTGTGGCTTAGAGTCGATAATAATCTTTTTTCACAAAATGTTTGAGAGTTTGGGGTGCGGCTTAGAATCAAGGGTGACTTAGATTCGAGTAAATACGGTATCTTAATTTTTTGAATAGAACACTGAAATACTTAGACTAGAATGTACATTGATTAGTAGTGGAAAATTAATAGGGGGTAGTTATAACCAATAGTATATAATTATTTCCAACCACTACATTCATTTAATTATTTCCATTTACAATTGGCAGAATCTCAAGGACCCACTAAAAGTCCGCAAAACACTGGTTAAGAATTCCCGACTAAAACGTTTTTAATGTAACAAATGAAAAGATTCCACACATTCTTCATTCGAGCTTCTTTATTCTCTAATGGAATTGTAATAGCTTTTGAGTAATCGTTTCAACAAAGACCATACCAGAAAAATCCCGACGTGTTGAGAAACGCTTATTTTTTGGAAGAAGAGTTAATTTTCCCCTCGGGATCTGTACTAAAAAGGGGAAAATGGTTGTTAGGATTTGTTCGAAATCTTCGAGGAGTTAGAACAACGGCCGCGTGAAAGCAGTTTAATGTTAGATACTAAAACTTCTGCGGTCTCTAACACTCTTTTGCAATCATTTCACTTAATGAACCTTGAATAATGGATTTAAGGGCATTGATTGTAAACGACGTTGTACAGTAGAAAAAGTAGGCGTAAGTCTTACTTGTTTGAGATCAGATTTTTGTACCTTTTTAACACTCTAACGTCAGTCGGTATCGATAGGATACAGGGGCTTTTTTCTCCTTTCCTCATTTTTTCAGAGATTTTTCAGGATTCTCATTTTTGAAATTTTTTCGTGACTTTTAATCATTTTCCATAGTGATTGTACAGAAAACATTTTGTGGTTTTAGGTTAATTTGGAGAGATTTTACAACTAAATATACCTAAAACGTCCTCCGGTGTCGTTTCAACACCAATGCATTTTACCATTATAAATAGCTGTCGTTCAGAAAAAAATAGTTCTCCAAGAAGAAGTAATTAGTAAAATAGACTTCCGGAAGTAATATCACACATTTATATTTGACCTTGAATGTACTGTTATTGGTCTCACAACGGAAATAGATCACTTATACTAAAATAGTTGTGTCTATATAAGTGTTTCGTTACATGGAATTTGCTTACCTGCTATTAGTTTAAATTACATAAGTGCAACAAATTTGAAAAATCAGGTAAAGACTGAATTTAAAAGAATTACAAATTCGCTAAATTGCTAAAAGTCAGAAATTAGAATGTTATGGAAATGCAACTAAAAAAATGTTTGTCTCTTGCAGGAAAGTGGTGCGTGGAAAATGTACAGGAAAAATTGAATACTACTGTATTCGTTGCAAATAAGGCATGCACAAAACATTGCGGATAAAAGGGATGAATGATGAAAAAAACTCGCATTCTCACACAAATTATTTTGTTGTTTTTTATCCCACATGATCTATAGAAAGTCTAGATCAAGTCCATGAATTCGAGCGTTTTTAAACAATGAAGAACTGTAGCGGGACTTGGGAGAAGAACGAGATGTCTTTGGAAATCATACGGAACTTGTATGCCTCAATGCCCCCTCGTATCGCATTATGCATTCGCGCTAGAGGGGGTCCAACAGAGTACTAAAACTTCTGTTACTTTTACTTTTTTCTGCAATAAATGATCCTTTTTCTTCGATTTTCTAATCACTTCCTTATATCAAAGTATTACTTACATATGTAAAATTTCATTTCATTTCGACGACCTTTTCTTGGTGCGTAAATTTTTATGCCATGAGTTTATATAAACTATAGTTAAGGATAATATTTCACGTAAATCAAAAATTCTGATATGTGCATCAGAAAGATTTGACGTTTCGATCAGAGACATATTTACCAAAGAAAAACTTATACATCAAAGAAAATTTTATTAAACTTATATCTTAAAATATAAACTACATTTTTCCTATATATTTTCAGTTTCTTTTAAATCTATTTATTTAATTTACCGCGAACTGCATTTCTACTCTTAACATTTTAATCCAAATGTAAAGAATGAAGAATTTCACAAGCGGCCCCCTGAAGGCGAGAAAAACGCAGTTTGAATCCGCAAAGAACTTACAACTGCTTTTGACGTGCAATTAATTGGAAAACGATTTTCAAGATCACACAGTCAGCGATTTTGAAGAGATTCGGGGCTTTTAGATTCAACCTTCTGCGAAATAAGAGCAGTTTCTGATTAAAAAATAACAGGAGATGTGTTTTGAAGAATTGTTCACAACACTGAGTGCTTTTAGAATGTTGCATTGGATTTAAGGCTTGGGTGCATTGTAAAATTGGCCATCTTCTTAAGATTTGCTGAACTTTTTTCTTTCGAAAAACTGGCATCATATTTTTCGTTGAATTAACAAGGTTCAAAAGAAATTTAATAAAACTGCTTTATTTAAACTCATTTTATCTTTTTCTGGGACAGAATGTCTAGAAAGTGAAGACATAAATAAATAAAATTTCTTTCGGTCAATGGCTTTGAAAATAATTGACAATATGGTAGGGTGAAGTACTACTCTCCTCCCCCCAAAAAATCCAGTCTTGCCTTTATTATAAATATTTATTGTGTTCGAACTATTTAATTAAAATGTTTTTCCCCGATGTATTGCAAGTTTTATTTCAAATTTTTTAACCCCTTAGCTCTCATCGGCGTATATATTTGTCTCCCTCACTGCTTGCGTTGACTGCCCTAGACGTATATATACGCCTTTCCGAAATACGATTCTTTTCATTGTGCCGCTATCAATAAAACTTTACCGAAGGGTTTGAATTGCAATAAAATGACCATGACAGTATTTGTGAAGGAACTGTTGTTATTTCTAATGCCACCTGTTTGATGGTGCCAGATCGACGCCCACAAAATTCATCGCCCTAAAGGTCTAAGATGTACGCCGGCCGTTAGACGTATCTTAAAACACCATACAGGGAATAGTACGATTTGGCTTGATTCCACACTAATTTTAAGGAAGAACACCCTGTGGGAGGGCCAGGGGCTCTTCCACCTCTCTTTCCCTTTTACCAAAAACACGAGAGTACTTGCAGCTCGATGGTTGTTTAGAATGCCCCCATCCTGTAAAGGCGATATACATTTACAAACACCCATGTCTTCTCCGGGATTCGAACCCTGGTCCTACGGCTTAGCAGTTTGCGTCGCTAACCACCATGCCGGATGGGAAGCTTGTGAGAAATTAATTTATTTCAAAGAAAAATTTGTTTATTTGTGTCTTCACCCTCCCTTCCCCGCAATGCACAGCATACATGCGCTTATGTGAAGAACTGTGGCACTGGAAAATAAATCGCATATATATTTTAATCGGTAGTTAAGGTGTTTAAGATCATTTACCTCATGAAATTTTAACGTGTGCTCCCTTGGTTGCTCGCAGAATGTCTAAGCGGTATTTCAGTTCCTGCCATGTGTTCCTTAATACACTGCTGGACAATTGCTAAGAACGGATAACACTATCATCCATAGCAACCACAAAATGAAAGGAAGCAAAATGTGGAAAATTAGAATAAGTGCGGGATATTAGTAAGAAGAAGTGTGAGTATGCAAATTTTTTTCCACGTCTGTTCATCACGTGATAGCGTTCGTAAGAGCTTTAAAGGTTTTGACGCGTGTGGACAGTTGTTGTTTTAAGTCAAAGTTTTACATGAAAGATTTAATAGACGAACTTAAAATTTTTGGCATGTCTTTCCGACATCACATAGATGATTTTATGCGTGGCCGAATTATTGGAAAGATCGAAGAAGGCGAAAAATAACAGATATTGCCAGGGAGTTCGACATCGCTCACAGCGTTGTTTTACGGCTGTGGAAGTCATTTAAAACTACAGGAATGTGTAGTAGACGGCACAGGGTAAGTCGTGTTAGAAGTACGACGCCTGCAGAAGACAGATATATTGTTCTATCAGCAAAAAAGAACAGGCGCACCACAGCTCAGCAGGTGGCAAATCAGTTTATTGCTGCCTCAGGAAAGCAGATCTCCCGAAAAACTGTTGCCAGACGTTTGAGGGGAGGAGGACTATACGCACGCAGACCTGTTGTGTGTGTCCCATTGACCAGACAGCACCGTACTCCCCGTTTGCAATGGTGTCGTGAGCATCACAATTGGACTGAACAGGATTGGGCATGCGTACTATTCTCAGATGAGAGTAGGTTCAGTCTTTCATCGGATTGTAGACGCCAACTGATCTGGCGCGAGAGTGGTACTGCTTATCGTCCAGAAAATATCCAGGAAAAGGACCGATATCCGACATGCAGTATCATGGTGTGGGCCGGCATCATGATCAATGGCCGCACGCTTCAACATGTGGTTGCAAATGGGACTATGACGGGCCAACGATACATTGATGAAGTTCTACTTCCTCGTGTTCGTCCTTTCCGTGGTGCTGTCGGTGATAAATTTGTTTTTATGGACGACAACGCAACATGTCATTGAACACTCTCTGTTCAGGATTGTCTAGACAGCGAAGGTATTCAACGTGTCGTATGGCCAGCGTGTTCTCCAGATCTAAACCCCATTGAAAATGTGTAAGATGCTTTGGGGAGGCAAGTTGCTGGTCGAAACTATCCTCCGACAAACAAGAACACCCTCATCCGTGCACTCACAGAGGAATGGGATAAATTGCCTCAACAGCTGCTGGATAATGTTGTGCAAAGTATGGTACGACGTGTGGAATGTTGCATCACACTCCACGGTGGACATATCCCGTACTGATACCTTTCTTTAAGGTGCCTGCTGACTTTTAGATGCATTGTTCCATTTCTCCGTACGCAGATCAAATGAACATTTTTGTTTCTTTCAGATGTTTCACAGCTTTTGTACTTTTCAGAACAATAAATATTCTTTATTCTAATGTCTGAACAGTGTGGCAACTATATTTTATCCTACTAGGCCTCATGTCTCGCTTAATGTTATGCTACATAGCAATTTGTGATCCGTCCTTAGCAATTGTCCAGCAGTGTATGTTTCGCACTTAATAAGCATGCAACTTGAGCAATTTACGAAGGATTCTTACCAAACTTGTATGGCGATATTTGAAGTTGACGTGATGCTTCATAATTTGATTTAAGACTCCGTCTGGCAGATTGAAGAACGTGTTCAACAGTTGCTTCCCTCTCACTAGGTTTATCACTTCTAAGAAGATACTGACCCCCCACTGCCCATTTCCGTAGACATTTCCTACCATTGCTTAACTGATTTTGCACCAGGAGGTTTTCTTTCATAACAAGGTATAAATTTACACCAAACATCAATGGGTGATTCCGTTTAGTGAAGCCAAAGCACACATTGGGCTTTCTCTTGAATCGACGCGAATTCGACAAAAAATGATGTCTTTCTTACAAATGCTCCTCTAAGTCACTCTTGATGGAGCATTCGCACCATGGACTGCACAAAAACTCCTAAAACTGACCTATCCAATGATACAAAAGTTACATTATTATATGAAATGGTCATTTTTTTGTAACGAATTTTTATGATGAGGGCAAGTCTTTTGGTTCATCCCCCACTTTAAAATTTTGTTCGTTACTATTTACAATTTGAGTTAAGTAAATTATGTAATTATTCTTGTATGTTTTGATTGGAGGACCCTCAGGGGCTTTTTGACTTAGCTCTACTGAGGTCAAGTGAGTGAGTGAGCGAATATCAATTTCGCCCCGTTCAGCTACATGAGTGCTTTTGGTGATGGACCTCGTAATTTTGAACCATGGCCAAATGACGAGGACGACACCTGAGCTGGCACACCCTCTCCTAACTACCACTCCACACCAACGGAAAGATGTTTGAGCTCTCGACAGCTTTAAAACGCATCTTTCCATTACACGGCAGGTTTTCAGCGGTACCAGGCACGAAATCATGACCCACCGACCTCGAGTCCGTTACCTTGACCACTAGGCTACCGCAGCCATTCTACTACAGTCAAAAAAATATATTTACGCATATATTGACTCTGTGATATCATACAGATTGAGGAGTCCAGGTCAGCACAAAACTAAATCGCAATCAAAACTAATAGCAAAATTCTTGCAAGAAAAATTATAAGACCAAAAATATATTCTTAATAAGTATTAAATTGAAGTGATATCACACAAATTTCTTCAGAAACATAATTTTATGTATGTATCAAATTACTAGAAGTAATAAAATATAAAAAAGAAATAAATATCAAACATTTTGCTTTTTTTTTTTTTTTTTTTGCAGACTTAATTTATGTAAATAGTATGGAAAATTAGAAAATAATCATGATACAAAATAAATAAATAAATAAAAATAAAATAACAAGTAGTTAAAAAAAATCTGAATATCAAATATAAATCTTGACAAGTATAAATTTTTTTCCCCTTTAAACCCTTTTACACCTTTACGACTCGTTTTTGTTTGGGTCTGTATAGAGAATAACTCAGAAATCTCTCTTACTAGAAGGAAAATACCATTCTATTACACTTCAAAAATTTATCATAATATTTATCAAATAACCAGGAACAATAAAATTTACAAAAAATTAAGCATTATTTTATGAGCTCCAGATTTTATTCCGGGTTTATCGAATGAAATTGCAAACTTTGCAGAATTTTCGAAATGTATTAAACGAAAGGTAAAACTAATGGTAATTCAAAGTTGCAAATATTTAATGCGTTTGCATAAGTGACACGTGCGTGTTGGATGTGCATTTCAGTCGAATATTTTCATTTGATTTTTAATGTCCAAACTATTGCACGAAACTATAGCATGAATTTATTTTTTCACCACTTTAAATGCCTACTTATAGTCACAGTTAGATATAAAATATTCTTGAAGATACACCATTTAGAGAGATTGATGTACGTTGAATCTTTTGCGGCTCAAGTCCTCGCGTTGACGTATTGTGTAAGTTTGGAGAGTTGAGTGTTAACTCTTCAGTACACCATTATTTAAAATTTCGAGTTATTTCGCCATTAGCCCTCGTGTTGCTTCGTAAATCAATTAAACCATCTGAAAAATATCATATGGTCTAAAATATTTGAAATAGTTTATGATGAATAAAAAAAGACTCTTTTGCTAGCTAGTCTATTCAAATGTTGTTTAGAAATATTACATTATACGAACAATATTAATGCTGCTGTTTTTTAAATTTTGTGTTCTGTATACATATAAAACAAAATTTTTAAAGACGATTTGCATACTTATTTTACAATTTTTCTGCATAGGTTAAAGTGAGGGGGCGTTCAAGCAAAGGAAACTAGGGCATAAACAACTCAAACATATTCTTTTATGTTTGCAGTATTTCTTTATAGATGTATAAAAATTAAAATCTTTGGCATCTCTAAAGTAATGCAACCACAAAAATGTTTACGAATGGAACGTCAGGATGTTTGCACTTAATATTACAAAAAATGTCAATAACGTTTACGAAGAACTGTGTTTCACAAAACCTTAAAATTTGTGAAAGACAGTAATAATCCATAAAAAAATCTTCATGTGTTCTTGTGTAAATTACCAACACTGTTTCATTTAAAAGAACTTTCGTTTTAAGAAAGAAGGTTTGCTTTTCTGTAGTTCCTAGAAAAATCTTTTACTTGCTTTTTTGCATCCCAAAGGAATTTCAAAAGGGAAAAGACGGTGCAGGGTATTTAAACCTGAGGTAGAACAAGCTATTTCCATTATTTTTAGCTGCATTACTTTCCTGGCCTCATTTATTTTGTAGACACACAAGAAATTGGATTGAAAATTTTTTTGCTTCCTTTCAAGCTGAATGACTTTTTGTCTGTTTTAAAAGTAAATTTCTGTACGAGATGAATTGTATCATTAAAGAGCATTTTTGAAAAAAAAATCAAATTTCTTCAGCTAACACAGAAGGATTTCTGGAACAGGCAAATTAATTTTCTGTTAGAAAAAGAAATACGGACGCCTTGAAAAATGTTAATGAATTTTACCTTTAGGTTAATTTAAAAGTGAGAGTTAATTTCATTTCTCATGTTGGTTGGCAAATAATTTAAAAAATTTTCACTGTCACAAAGTAGACAATTGGTCTTCTCTAAATTCTGACGTTTTGCAAGCAATTACATTTTTTCAACATCCAAAGTGAAATATAGGTTGCCCATAAATTATCGTTACAGCTTTAGACTTCGAGTAGTTGCATGTCGTGCTTCCACACCGAAGATTCAGGGTTCTACCCTCGGTCTGGGCAAGATTTATTCACCTTTACATCTCTTCAGTGGGTCGATAAATCAGTATCAACCTTGCTTGGAGACTAAACACTGGGGGTTTCGATTCAGACTGACAACCTGATAGAGACATCTGCTCATGCAAATCAGTGTCCAATGGTCACATATACAGAGATGGGCACAGCAGGCCTTGGCCCCTAAGGGCTGTTGCGTCTCTGGATTACCTGGATACTAAGATTAACTTGAGGCAAGGAATGAGCAGACGCCATTTGTATAATAACAAATGATATTTATTCACTTAGTTCAAATATCAACTTACTAATTACAAATATTCAACTATATGTCTATGTCAAAAAGGGATTTACCTTTACTATTAGATTAAATTACAACATATAGAATTAATCAATTAATACGGTCAATATCGAAAGGGTTTACCGGAAGAGGAGGTCCGAAAAATACACGCAACTTGAATTATTATCATTCACTACGATTAAACTAACTTTTTATTATATTAACGCTTGTGGTAATCGGTACTAAGTTAGAATATATCCCTTGGCTGTACTGACGATCTCTCCAGGTAGATTAGTCCTTCTAAGGCTACCTCGCTGAATAATAACAGCAATACTCCGATATCGTAAACCAATTGAATCTCGTCACTACTTCCGCTGGCTCTCAATTGCCTTCTCTTCCCTGCTAACTACAACGCTCTCCTTAAATACCTTATCTGCTTTGCATATCCCATTTTCTTCTTTTACAGCTGATTGGAAATATACGCGAATTTACAATCCCCAAAGACACCTAAGAGTATTAGTGAAAAGGTGCCGTAAAGATTCGTCACAAGTTTAGTTTAGTTACTTGAGAGCCGGGGTGGGTATTATGTCGATTGAGATCGACTGGTGTACCGCCAAGACATTTTGGGGTGAACGACTGAAGATTTTAGCAGTTAGTAATTATATTCGGAAGATTCAGGATTGGCTAAGAATACGCAGACTGTAAGTGTTCTACTGACTATAGCAATGCAAAACTAACTTTAGATAAAAGTGTTTTATTTTATAATGCATTTTGAATTGTTTCATAATAAATGCATCATTTGATGTAATTATATTTGTGGCCATTATTATCAAGTTTATATCTTGAGTTTCGCTTTAAGCGTGGTTTTAAAAGTGTTGTTTTTTATTTTAGTTCTGTTGGTCAGTACATATTCCGTAGTTATTATCAGGTTGTAATAATAACCTTTTCCTTCCCTCCCCACACCTACGACATTGGGTAGAGACGCACACAAGAATTTTTCAGGGGCAGGGAGGTCGAGGATCGAAGGTCTACCATTCTCGTATCATACCCCAATACGCAGCCAAACATATTTTTATTGATTTTGTCGATTGTCAGGAACAAAAAATAAATTACTGAATAAACAATTAGCATTAGTTAATAAAAAATACTATTATTGAATACTTAATTATATTTAACGTACTATATACATGGTATTATAATAAATCGGAAAGAAAATCAAGGGTTATGAGGAAGGGTCCAGGCCCGCGGACCTAACCCCGCCTACGCTATTAACGTATTATGTACGCTATTAACACTGAGTGGACGGCAACACCTTGAAAAATTCAGAAGTAGCCCGTACCCTGAAAAAGTCTGCCCACCCCTTCTTTAGACTTTATCGGTATAAATGTTTCTCAATATGTGACGAGGTAACTCAAAGTTTTTTGAGTTAACTTGTCTGCGGAGCTCTTGTTCGTGTAAATTGTGACAAGGTACCTTGTTCACGAAAAATGAAAACGCCTTAGCAGAGAAAGCTCCCGATACAGCTTGGTTTATAAAGAGGAAGTTGGCAGCCTTATTCGATCCATCTCCCATCGGACATGCGTGGGCTTTATGAGACGAATAGTGTACTACAAAGGTGGCGAACCTTTATCGTTCAACGTGCCACTTTTTCTAAACAAGTGTTTAATGAGGTACTGACGTGCCGGCAAATAATTTTGACTTGTGATGATTGGAAAAAGAACAAAACTAAATACTTACAACACAAAACTCTTTAGTTACCACGAAAAAATACCTTTTCCACTGTGTGGTTGTAAATGTTTTAGTTATACGTGTAATTCAAATTAAAGTGACATTAGTGTGACTTCTGTTATTGCAGAGTGGATGAGAAATAATTTATTTTAGGACCATAGTCCCCCTAGCCTACGGCTATAGCCCTCGGCTTATAACCGAGTGGGATCGGGTTCGAATCTCGAGTAAGACATGGTTGTATCTTCTTCGGGAAAGAAGTTGGTCTTTCGCCTGTAATAGATTCCCGTCTCGAATGGAAAGCAGCGCACCCTTCTTGTTATATGCTGGGATCATCATTCGTAATAAATGTGTATATTATTCTGTTGTATTGTATGCTTTCTGTTCTTCACTTCTTTCATATGTTCCCAAGATAAAAAAAAAAACACGCCAACAACAACATTAGGATTGTAATATATTACTGTTAGTAGAATGCAGGCTCAACTGGAGTCATCTACAATTCGGTTTCTAAGCAATTATTTTTGCCATGGTTCACTTTTTTTGACAAGAGGATTAGCGATTTGTTTCAAAAGACCGTTTTACAGACGATGTTCTGCATACCATTATTCCAGAACCTAAAACACACACCGCTTTTTCGCCTTTACTAATAATGCCCTATTTCAAGATCTCCAAATTTGAAATTCTCTGTTGAACTTAAGCTGCATTCACACACCAAGGCTGTCGGCGTTGAGCGTCTATCCAATCAGTGACTTCATTTTGGGTGAAATGAAGTCTGATTGGCTAGACGCTCAACGCCGACAGCCTTGGTGGGAATTCAGTGTACTGTATTGACCTTTTTATTCTTTTGCTGAACTAGCCATGTTAAATAACAATTAAAAATCGTAAATATAACACAAATAAACTTTAAAATACAATTGTGTCAAGGAAATTAACTATGCTACGCACCATAAGCAATTGCAGACCAAGTCGTAACTAAGGCAAGGCAATAACAAACGAGACAATAACAAACTCCTTGCCATCCCGTGATCGATCCCTCGCGTTTGTTTGTAAATTGATAGCTTAGACGTAATAAAAAAAATCAGCAATTTAGTTTAAGTTTCGCGCTGCTTGTCAGTTTTCTCAAACCTCACAACCCAATACAAGTTAAGATTTTAAAATTTTGAATTCCGGGCCCTCGATAAAATATTTATTATAATTGGAATCACGATTTTTCTCCTTTCAGAAATAGGTATAATACTTTTATCTTCAGCCCATTCTGTTTGATTTTTCAAGCATTCACTGTAATATACATGGTCACATTCCCCACGTGGCATTAATATTAGCTATTTTTTTCAAGAAGTTATTTAAGGTATTCGACTACCCTAAAATTGTGAACTTTACCAAACAATGACAGTTTTCTTTTATAATTTTATTTTAAAGGCCATCTTAATAGTTTATAAAAGTTATATATTAAAAAATTGTTTATATATTATTTTCCATTCACTAGAACAAAAACTACAAGTGTTTTAGTAAAAGCAGATGCCACTACTTTAAGTATTGCTTTAAAATACGTTTTACTCGAAATGTGAGGTATTATTTTTTTGAAAAGCTTTCACGGGGACTGCGATTGCTCAAAAAGTTTTGAAAATAATTAACTGGCAATTTTTGTGTATGTTCTTTATCAGCGATGGCGAACCAGTGGCATGCGTGACATTAATGGCCCGCGACACAATATTTTGGGGACGCCAGCGATCAAAATGGTTTGCCTTTTGTTCCAAAATAACAAAGTTTACTATAAAGTATTACGAACAAACGCAAGTGATCGGTCGCAGGGTGGCACTCACGGCGCAGAGGGGGCATTTTTCCCAATCTGGCGCACGAAAAACCGAAAAATAAAATTGCGCAAAATAAACAGCAACCCACAATTTATGGTCGTCTTGAGTTCCCTAGCCATGTGGGAAACAGTGTCAGTACGCGAATGGATATCGTCAACAATCATCGGCTTAGAACGGGTTTGTTCTTGCTATAAGTAACACTTGCGATCCTCATTTTAAATTCGTAAGTTCCATCGTATCGGCTGAAAAATTTTTTGCAGATTTTAGCGGGGTTTTCTTTTAAATAGATGCTATGGGTAAGTAATTTATTGATTTGACTTTCAAATTAAGTTCAAGTTTGAATAAAAATTGTAAAAAAACATAACATTTAGCACAGCATGTAACTCCTACCCACGTATGTCAGTTTTTTTATGTGTAACATCTTTCCTCTTGCTTGCTGGATATTTCTTGGAGTGATTTGTGAAAAGGGACGGATATGTGTAACAGGAAGTGACGTAAGAGTGCTCTATTTGATTAGACCAATGAGAGCGCGTGGTGGTGTACAGCGCGCCGGGGTACAGCTCTAGAAACCATCAAGCACTCGAGCGCTTGACTCTAAATTCAAAATCGGTCTTTAAAATCTACCCTTTAATTGTAAGAATCTCCATATTAGAGCAGAGAAAACAAATTGCTTATCTACACACTAATTCTTAGACCTGTTTTAACCAGTATGCCGCGCCAATCTGGGCACATGCAGGTAAAATTCATATTAATCAAATTGAAGTTTCTCAAAGCATCATTCTCCGACAAATATTAAAAGCTCGGTAGTTCATGAGGAATAAGGACCTCAGATACGCGAACAAAATGATGTCTATCAGATAATTTATCAAAAAAATAGCAACTAACTTCTTTCAAAAAATTGATAAATCTAATAATCCTTCGATCTTGGATATTAAAAAATATATCCCTGATCCTAATTTTAACAGACCCAATAATATTCTTTCGGGGGGGAGGGGGAGAGATTCTCTCGTTAATTAAAATTCTTAATTAAATTCATTTCACTCTTCTAAACCAACTTAAACGCTTACTTTAACTCATTTCCTGAGCCTTGATAGCCTAATAGTTATAATAGCTGACTTAAAATGAATCGCCTCAGGTTCGGTTCCCAGGATCTCGCTATTTTCAAATTTACTTTAAATCACTTTAATTTTCCCTGGAAAATTATTTATCCAGATCTCAAATTTAAATGTACACGTCCTTTCCTATTTTTTCAAAATGTATTTTATTTTTTTTATTAGCTTTAAAAAAGCTGTTTTTCTGATTTCATATTCAATGTTTCTCTCATTTCTACAACGACTGAGTTCTAAACTGCATTCCCATTGGTCAGGCCTCAACTCGCCCCACCCACTGATCGAAATTTGTTTTCATTCTTAGTGCTTGCACCGTTTTTGAAGATATTTTTTAGCACTTAAAGCATTTTAGGAGTTTTAAACTTTTATTTTTTACTCTCATATAAGTATATTTTACCTTTTAAGTATTTTTTTTATTAACAAAGGGCAAGTAAAATTTATATCGTAGCAGTCCCCCAAATTTTAAGATAAATTAATAGCTCGGAAGATTTTAGTCTGATCATCCACTAATGATAGTCTAAATCCACTTTTACATACCACAAGTCTTAGACTGCACAAAGGATAAACTAGCGATTTTCTCAATTTGTCAAAGGGCTCAGCAAACAGATTTTGACGACATTATTTCATAAAATGTTCGTTACTCATGTTGTCATAGATGTGGTTAGATAATGACGGACATTTTCTATACCTAACTTCGATTGCTGCATACAGTTTAAACGACCGGGCCGCAATATTAGCTGGTGTGAATCTATCGCAAACAGAAAAATCTCATGTTGTGACTCCTCATATGAACATTCTTAAAACAAGTGGACTAGGTATTGTTAGTAACGATATTGGGGGACATATGTATGTGCGGCAACATCTTTGAAAACGGATAAAAAATTTCGATGGTTGCAAACATTTCTTGAAATCAAACGGTACAAAAAATTAAAGATTTCCTGCATTTTGTACTTTTACCATATACCGAAAATGGTTCTGCTCTTTTAAAGAACATTATCACTCGTTCCCATGATTTTGAGGATGATTTTAACTTTAATTTCAGTTTGCCAAAATATGAGCCGCTCAAATTTTTTGAATGATGAATTCAAGCTTAAAATGAACATAGATCAAAATGTTTCAAAACTAACAATGGCAATGTTATGTGTCATATTTTGTTATCATAAGTCTATTGTTTTGTTTAAATTGATCAAAATAATTATTTTTTTAAAGGATTGCATTACTTCTTGTGTTACACTAAGTGGAAATTGTCATTAAAGATATAATTATTCGATAGAAAATTATTTCCAATCATATCAATTCGTTTTTTTCAGGATGTAAGTTACTATTGCGTATTTACTAAGATAACATGTCAGATCTTACACATCATATATGACTATTGTAAAAATCGTTTCTTTTTTGTGTCTATTGGACTAGAACTCGTGGGTGGCATAGTGGTTAGAATTTTCATTTGACTCAGACCGGAAGGCAATGGGTTCGATGCCCGATGCCCTTAAAGAAAGGTATCAGTACACTCCACCGGAGTACGTGCTCGTTAAATTAGTGGGTCCGAATATCTTGTGGGCTGAATTATCCGAGTCAGGGGACTGGAGAATATTTTCCCCTTCAGTTCCATGCAGAAATTGTGAGATGGAACTAGGTGGTGTCGTCATCTATCGTCCCTTTTGGGAATTTCGCTGAGCTAAATTGTACTGTCACCTGTATGGTGCTCAAGGCCAACGACAGGCGTACTTCTAGCCCCTTGCCACGATGAATTTCGTGGGCCTCGATCTGACTACGTCAGACAGGTGGCATTAGAAACAACAATACAACAGAACTTTTTTGGGATAGACGCGGATTGATCACAGTAACACTTAGGTCGCATGACAGTAGTTATATAGACTTTTAAAAATACAAATTTAACTGCTACTTTCTGCTGTTCCCAAAGTTATGATTTTTTTTCACCGTTGGCCGAAAGTTGTATTGCTCGGCGTGCCTTATTCAATATGTGGAAGGAAGAGCAAAATCCCAAGCGCAAAACGAATGTTGTTTTGAGTTTCGTTAGGACTAAACGGACTGCATGATAAATATGACGACCAACAATTTTTGGAAAAATTACCAAAAGTCTGATCGTTTGTTGGCGTCTAAATGGATGAGGTGCCATAGAAATTAAAACTTCTTCTCCAAGTCGAAAGATGCATGGTTGTCGGGGTGGGTGGGGGGAAAGTAAAATTTATATTAGATTCTATTATTTTTAAGAAAAATATATAGCTAATATTTTAGTGGGGTATTTTATGTTTATTTAAGCTTTTAATAATTATTTTTCAGAATTACAAACTTTAAAATGGTTTTTCTCAGTTTGTGTTTTTTCGCATTCAGAATACTACTTCTCTTACAATTATTTACTAATCACTTCCTTTTCCCACCTGTGTTTTATAAGTAATGCATGTAACAAAATTAGGGATCATTTTGCTGTAAATTATATATTTTTTTAAAAAAAAATTTGAAATGGGGGAAATATTAGGCTTTTGGTTGAATTTTAGCATATATATCAACATTTTATTATTTTTTTGTCCAAAACCAATTAAGGTATTGTAAAATTGAGCCCCATAGGTGTTTAAAACATCTTCAGAAATGTTACAAAAATTTCATGTCAAAATATTAATCAACTCAAAAAAGAATAGAATTTTAAAAATTTTTCTTTAAAAATTAAATATGTAAAATTGTGTGAATATGTGCAAAATTTTATCTCGAATCATTTTCTTAATTAGAAACATTATATGAAGGGCTAAAATATAATTCTTGAATACATAAATTAAAAAAAATGCTCAAAGGTTGCTGAGTCCTTTTAAACACTATCTAATTATCCTTTATTGTATATGTACAATGTTATATTTGATTGTGTTTGTTTAATCTGTTAAAATTTTATTTTTTTAGCATACCACACTATTTCTCTTGTATATATTCTCTCACGTGTAAGTTACTGCCTACTTAGATCCTTGTTCCAAAACTAGTTCCACTTAGCAATCATTTATTTTTGATGAAATTCAAACTTAACATAAATTAGAGTTACAATCCTATTAACCTTATTTCTTACCAAAAAACAGAAAAGAATACCCAATTTACATTAATTACTATGATTTTTGGTCATTATATGTAATTATGAGGACTTCAAACCCATAAAGTAATTCCCGTGCGCCAGATTGGGTGAGTGAATATTAACGTCGCACTGTTTAGCTACACGAGGGCTTTTGGCGAGGGGCCCCGTAATTTTGAGCCATGGTCAAGTGACGAGAAAGGACGACATCTAGCTGGCAACCCTTCTTCTACTACCATACCTCACTAACGGGAGGACGATTGAGCTCTTGACAGATATAACGTGCATAACTCCTCTACACGGCGGTTCTTTAGCGGCCCTGGGCTTGAACTCGTGACATATCAGCCACGATACGATACCTTGACCATTGGGCTACCGTGGCTACGTGCCAGATTGAAAAAACTGCTCACTATGTGGCGGGGAACTTACTCGTTTGTTATTGTCTTGCTTTAGTTACATCGTGGACTACAATTGCTTTGGATGCGAAGTTTGTCTACGTTTTCACTGTCACAATTGTATTTTAAAGCTTATTTGTGTTATAATATGATTTTTAATTGTTATTCAGGATGGCTAGTTCAGTAAAAGAGCAAAACGTGCAAGATAGTAAGTGTAACAGAGAATTTCAAATTTGGTGAATCTATAGAAACGTAGCATTATTGGTAAAGGCAACAAAAAGCGGTGTATGTTTTATATTCTACAATAGTGGTATGCAATACATTGTCTGTAAAACAGCACTTTAAAACAAATCACAAATAATCTTGTCAAAAAAAGGAACCACAACAAAATAAGTTAATAATATAACTTATTTATCATCTATCTGCACCAACAGAAGTCACACTAATGTTTACTTTAATTTAAATTACACGTATAGCTAAAACATTTACAACTATACAGTGCAAAAGGTATATTTTCGTTGTGAGTAAAGAACTTTGTGTTGTTAATATTTAGTTTTATTATTTTTGCAATAATCACAAGTAAAAATTATTTGACGGCACGTCTATACCTCATTAAACACTTGATGCATAAAGGTTTGCCACCCCTGTTCTGTATAATAGTAGACGTGTATTAACCTTCAGATTTAACAATTACTGTTTTATTAAAAAATTTTCAGCCCCTTTTGTGAATATAATCACTGTTTTTTAAGCAATTTTATATAATAACTAAGATAAAGTGCTTCAGTTTTTGTAAAAAGTAAAATATCTCTTATCCTGAAGGTCATTTCAAAAAATGAATAGCAAAGCAACACATAAAAATTGAAACGCTGAAAATTTGCCCATAAACTTTTTGTACTGAACGGGCCCCATTTATGTAATTTTTTATAAATTTTTAGCCACATTTTTTCCCATTTTAGTATTAATAATTTCTTTTTCTCTTCTTAATTTTAGCAAATGATTCTTAAAATGCACTTAATAAATCTACCCTCCCCCCTCAAATCTCATTTTCTTTTTATATTGTCGCATGTAGTCAGATACCGTAAAGAAATACTGCATTCCTTTTTTCATCTATTTTTGAAGTTTTCTTTTTGAAATGTCTTCGTAGTGTTGTTGACAAGACACTCTTTTGATTTAATGAAAACTAAATTAATCTTATCTAACGTTATATCTTCAATATAAATACAAAATGTTAGTTCCATCGACGTATTTTGTGCATTACGATAAACCCAAAATGTAATGAAGAACGAAAAAGTAAATCAGGAAGTGGATTAGTACAGAATCTGTACAAGATGAATAAACAGAAATAACAAATGAAAAGATTTGTAATTCGGATGAAACAGAGTCTGAAAAAAAGAAACTGTATGTTATTTATTTAATCGGATTGCGCGTCTCTGTTTCTTTTCAGTATAATCTCTTCTCACTGTATTAGTAACTTTCTCTAAATTAGATCTGATTTTTTACAGGCTGGAAATATCCCTTCATTTTTTATTTCGTTCATTTATATTAATCCAGTGAATATTTTTGTTGCCTTTTTAGCGGGTGTGTTTTAAAAGACTTAAATTGAAGCAATGTTTTAGCTTTCTTTTATAAGATCATAAAACAGCGAGAATTTTATGTAACAAAATTATAGATTGAGGGTTATAATACAATATTTTTCAATTCCTACTCTCTATTAATTCACTCTCTCCCTATATATATATATATATATTTTCTTCTTTTTTTTATTTTTTCTATAATTTTGTTCTTCATGTTCAGGTTTTATATTTTTATTATGCTATTTCTTGTTATGTTCGTTATCTATTATTTCTTATTTTTGATATATAATACATATTTCTTTATATATATATATATATATATATATATATATATATATATATATATATATATATATATATATATATATATATATATACATATATATATATAACAGTAGAACGTGGTTTATCCGCATCAATTGGGACGGGACACTGTTCGGATATGTGATTGTTAGGTTAACCGAAAACCGAATGCGATCCACGCAGTATATGAAACCGGACACTACTATATGAATATTGAAAATCACACACACACACACACATCACATGCGGGAAACTTGCTAAAAGAAAAAGCAAAATAGGTGCAAATTATCGCAATTTTACCTTTATTGTGGGAAAAAAACACTTATTTTTTGCTTTACTATTGTATATCTTCGTTCTTTTGCTGCATCGAGTAGGACAGCACTCTGATTGTTGTTTGTACCACTCCATGGCTGTAACTAACGCCGAGAACGCGTCAGCATTTGATGGACCCTTGCTACTTTCATTGTTGTTCTTGTCATCGTCTTCATCCAGCGCTTCTCAAACTGTGGGGTGCCCCTAGGATAACCTCTGATAACCCTAGGAAGAGGCTCGAGCATATTAAAAATTCGAAAACAAAAAATTATTTTAAAAAAAAATTGATTTATTGAAAGTAAACGAACAAAAAAAAATTCTGACATAATGAAAAATAAAAAAAATATTTATACTTATATAATACACTTGTAAATGTATCAGTAATGCACAATTTACTTTATAATTAATTTAACTTTACTAAGTTAAGAATAAGTTTAATAATTATCAGCAAGACCTTTTCATATATAAAATCAAATGCAAAAATGAACATCTTGATAATTTATGTGGTTTACAGTTAATCCCATTATTGTGGATTAAAAGCTACGCGATTCGCTCCACAATGCCACCGTTTTGCACGTATACACGCGTATGTGGTGTATTAGAGGAGTGGAGAAAGGTAATAAATAAGAAAATCCTTCGCAAACATTGTTAAGATCCTTTTATTGCATTGCAAAGCCTTCGGGGATAATTTTATGAGTAACGGTGAACAAAAAAAGTCGTATTTCGAAAAGACGTATATATACGTCTGGGGCAATTTACGCACTGGCTGAGTGGGGTGTTTATATATGGCGGTAGCGAAGGGGTTAAAGTTGTACTGTAGCTTTAGCGCCAAAGTATCGTATTATCGAATTCAATACGTTGTTATTGTATGGAGGGGCTGCGACGAAAATTGTGATTGTATATTGGGTCGCAAGTATTAAAAGTTTGAGAAGCACTGTCTTAATCCATTTCATCGTCGATAGGCTCGGATTCTTCTTACACGAAAGTCACAATATCGTCATCCTTTAGCATTTGAAATCCACAGTCTTATGCATCGCATGTCATCCAGATTTCTATATCTTCTTCATCGCATTCTCGAAATCCTTGGATCGATTGGACAAAATCAGTAATCTTCTCCCTGAGATCGTCATTGGAGTCTTTTTCGCCTTCTAAATCTAGCCACTGTTTATTCCGAATCACACAACTGAATTTCCCCGAATATATCTGATCTTCGGTTTTCCCTTCACTTTTGGCTTCACGCCAAACAACAGTTGAGCATTGCCCTGTTCGAAAATGTATTCATATACGGTACATGTAGTTGTCAAAAAAACCAAACTGGTCCGGATATTTGACGCTCCGGATAATAAACGTTGCGGTAAACGACGTTCTACTGTACAATATATACCTCATTCAAATACATTTTTTTACACTTGTAGTGGATGACACTTGATGTTAATACAGTTTTTTTAAAAATATTAATTCATTAATTAAATTAAAAAATGTCGCCCAAGCGGTATAGTGGTTAGCGACGCTGACTGCGGTGCCGTAGAGACTGGGTTAGAATCCCGGAGAAGGCATGGGTGTTTGTTAATGTATAGTGCCTTTGCGGCATGGGGGTACTTTAAATAGCCGCCGAGCCGTACTTTAAATAGCCTCTCGTGAGGTTGGTGGAAGGAGAAGAGAGGTGGGAGGCCCCTGACCACCCCCAGGGTGTTCTTCCTCAAAACTGGTGGGAAACCGAGCTAAAATCGTTCTGTCACCTGTATGGTGCTCAAAGCTACGACTAACGACAGGCGTCACATAGCCCTTTGCCATGATGAATTTCATGGGTCTTTATCTGGCTTTTGCCGATCAGGTGGCATTGGAAACAACAACAACAAGAAATTAAAAATGAATAAATAATAACGAAAATAATAGTATAACAGCATATATAGAAAGGAAAATTGTCCGTTGCGTCCCTGTTGCCCAGTGGATAGCGCGTTGGACTTTTAATCAGAAGATCGTGGGTTCGAATCCCTTCTGGGATGGCCTAAACTTGGTGAATATTTCTTTTTTTACTGTACTATTTTATTAGAATAATTAAGTTTAATTAATGAATAAATATAGTAACAAACAAGAAATAGTCGAACACCCTATATAGAAAGGAAAATGGAAAATTGCAAGGAAATTCGTTTTCTATTTCATCACTTAATATTCTGAATCTCTCATATGTATATGCATATTTATATTAATTGTAACTATTTAATAAAAAGTAGCTAAAATAACATTTTCTTTGTTAACCTAAGTAGAAATTGACTTTAAAATTTTCTTTATATTACATGTTAGCATATTTTCAAGAAATATAATTTTATTCCCATAGAATTAACAAAATAATGATTATTTGAAATCTTTTAAGGCTCTAAGTCCATTCGCTGGTGTAGAAATTTGGAAAGTGTGGAGCCTCCTCAGGTACAGTGGTGCACATTAGAAATTTTGCAAGGGGATGGTTGAAGATCGAAAGTTCCACCATTCTCGTATCATAACCCAATACAATGCCAGGTGAGTTACTTTTTATTAACATCGCACAAAAAGCAACACATGGTCCGTTGGTGACGGACCTTGTAGTTTTGAACCGTGGTCAAGTGACGAAGACGACACCTAAGCTAGCACCCCTCTCCTAACTTCCGCACTACACCAACAGGAGGACATTCGAACCTCGACATGTTTCACGTACATCGGGCTCCTCTGCTCGGTGAGTCTTCAGTGGTACTAAACTCGAACTCATGAGACACCAGCTACTAGTCCTTTACCTTGAAAACTAGGCTGCCACGGCCCCAATACGCTGCGAAACATATAGATTTGATTTTATCGATTAAAGGGAACCAAAAAAAGATGAAATTAAATGAAAATAAATATTGAATAGACAATTAGCATTAATAAATAAAATAAAATATTAAACACATATACTTAGTTACGGTACGTGCTATATACATACTATTATAACTAATCGATAAAACAAGTAAAATAAAAAAATTAAGTCAATTCCTACTTAGATCAACAAAGAAAAATTTTATTTTAGCCACTTTTTATTAAATAGTTACAATTCATATAAATAGCTATATATATATGACAGAATCACAACATTAAGCGGTAATTAATTTTTATTCATCATCATTAAAGTATCATATTGTCATCCAAAACAATCGTGTATATAAAATTTCAGTTCAACTGAATGCTGTAAAACATGAGAAAAAAAATCTTTTAAAGTTTTGACCTAGGTCGCTAAAAATGTAACCAACGTGGCTGTATCTGGAATTCTTTAAATAACTAGCTTCAAGCAATGAGTTTTAGTTAACTATAATTAAATTATCGTATTTTTACCAAAAAATAGTGCATAGAACATTTCAGTGAAGAACAAATGAGCGCTTCAAAAAGGGGAAAAAACCTTTTCAAGTTTTGACACAAGTCGCCAAAAGGGTCACTAAGTCACCAAAAATGACGCCAACGTGGCTGTATTTGTAATTCTTTAAATAATTGGTTTTAATCAATTATTAGTGTTAGTTATAATTAAATTACTGTATTGTCATCCAAAATAATCATGTAGGTATACAAAGTTTCAGCTCAATTGAGCACTTTAAAATGTATTTTATTAACGATTGAAAACTCCACGAAGATAAATAAATAAATATGTAGAGAGTGTGAGCTAATAGTAGGAATTGAAAAAATCAAGGGTAATGGGTAGGTTCCTGACTTCCTGGACCCTCTCTGTGTCGCTACTGCTCAGGCGATGTTCTTACTATTTGACCGAGTTCTTAAATTACCAGCATTGCTAACAATAGACTTCGTATCAGTGGCGTAGCTACCGCCGTATCAGCCGTATGAATGGTACGGGCCCCCAAGGTACAAAGGCCTCAACATATGTAAGTAAAAAATCTTAACATTTTGAAGGTGCTCAAAGTAGGGCCCTCAAGAAATTTTTGATATAGAACCCACTTAGGACAAGCTACGCTGGTGCTTCGTATCGCTGTAAATTGTGACGTTAGTAAAAATCAAATCAAAAAACGAATAAATAACGACATTAAATTTTTTTTTCTGAATGACGAAATTAAGCCAACTAGTTTCCCTTTATGAAATAAATCGTAATGTACAGTTTATTAAATTGAATATAAAAAATGGTTTTTTAGAGTACTTTTTGAAAAAAATGTTCGTGTGTATCAATTTATGCTGCTATGATACATTATACAATATGTATAAATTGTCCTTTAAAAGCCTTTGCTTATATAATAGATAATGCAATCATCTAAGTGTTGAAATAATCTCTTCTGTTATAGAAATACTATCCATTACCCCCCACTTCACTCGGTATCTCATGGTGCTGTATGAATATATATATATATATATATATATATATATATATATATATATGTACTGTTTATAAATATTTAAATTATTGAGTCCTAAATATAGTATAAATTATATAAGTCCTAGCCTTAAGCATTTGATTGTACAAAAATATTCTTATAACTCTCACCTCTTGATTTAAAAAAAATCACATATTAATTCGAAGTATTAATAGGTGAATTTTCACAAAAACCATTTTTAGTGGATCTCTACTCAACAAAATAAACATATTTGCCAAATTTTTAGTGTTTATCTAGTAGTTTAAAAACAGAATTTTTTAATCAACAATTCGCGTAACACCCTTTTTGAATCGATTTCCTTAGAGCTTCCTTGAGTCGATTTCCTTTCTTAGCGCATTTCAATTCAATAAAAGAAACATGCATATCATATTTCATTACTGAAGATCTAATTGTTGGAAAACGGGAATTTCTTTTCTACCTCAGTAACTCCCGGTTTCTCCCCTCCTCCATAGGAGTCAATTTCTGTAACATTTGTTCTTAGTTGGTCTTTGTTCCTCAAAAGAAAAAAATGCTTACCCAATTTCAAATATGTCAGTCTAACAGCTCAAAACCAGGAATTTTTATCTATCACGCACTTTAAGCCCTCGCAACGTCCACTGGAAGATGATTTTTGCAAGACCCTTTCTTAGCTTATCTCTGCTCCATGAACGGAATATGCTTGTCAAATTTGAAATTTGTAGGTCTAATAGCTCCAAAACGGGATTATCTTTTATTTATAACACCCCTTTAAGCCCTCGCGATCCCCGTTGTGGTTCTTAGACCTGAGTCAAGTACAAAATCTAATGTTCATCACGTGAATGTGAGTCATCAGACCGTTTGCAGAGTGTTAAACGAAAACCACTTACACCTCTTCCATTTTCAATTAGTACAAGCTTTGAATCCGGCAGACGACCTTCTCCGTCTACCGGTGGGTGGTGTAGCAACGGGAACTGCAGCTGGACTTCATAGTTCATGTGCTGAGCAGTTATGAAGATTTTTTTCTGAACATTGCACTTGTCAATGACGTTTTTAATAAGCACTTTGTCTTTCCTTTCGTCTCTTATTCAATTCCTGCTATTAGCTCACACTCTCTATATATTTATTCATTTATTTATGTTCGGGGAATTTTCAATCGTTAACAAAATACATTTTAAAGCGCTCTATCGAGCTGAAATTTTATATGCATGATTATTTTGGATGGCAATACAGAAATTTAACTATAATTAATATAATTTAATTCATTCAAACTATTATTTAAAGAATTATAAATACAGCTACATTGGCAACATTTTTGGCGACTTAGCTATCCTTTTGGCGACTTGCTTCAAAATTTAAAAAGGTTTTTTCTTACGTTTTAAAGCTTTCATTTGGACTGAAATTTTATAGACATGATTGTTTTGGATGACAATACGATACTTAAATGATAATTAATAAAAATTAATTACCACTTGATGTTGTGATTCTGTCATATGTATATACATGTTTATATTAATTGTAACTATTTAATAAAAAGTAGCTAAAATAAAAATTTTCTTTGTTGATCTAAGTAGGAATCGAATTACTTTTTTTTATATTACTTGCTTTTTTTGTTTGTACTTCACCGCGTCACTTGCGCTCAGACATTCTAAAACAATTAATGATTGCTAAAATGTATTGTACCTTAAATTTTGTACCATGAATTGGGATCACTCTGTATATCTTAAGGCTTTTCTTGTATTCCAAGAAAAAATAGAAAAGTATTGACTAAGAAATAAAAATAGCATTAACAAAATTTCTCATTTTGTGACGCGGTTCGAGGGCTTGAATATTAAATAAAGTTATACTAAATTTTAAATTGTATGAATGTTTTACTTCATATTCAAACGAAAAGCAAAAGAGATATGTGAAGGAGGAAAAGTTATTCGGTGAAACCTATGAAATATGATATGTCAGAGAAACTTTTATTGAAATTCTTGAAAGGACGAAGATTAATTTCAGCTCTTACATCGCAAAAAGCTGCCATGGAATAAAAATTGCTCAGGTCGAGGAGACATTCATTTGAATTCAACTTGGAGAGCGAAATAAGTTTCCTAAGTTGTAACAGGAAAAAAATCAAGTTCTTTTCCAACATTTTTTCCCCTATAGCTTAAAACGTTTTAGAAAAATTCGAATTCATTTGAAGTCTGCGCAGTGTACTTTTTGATACATTTAAAAATGTATTTTTGAATAGATTTCAGAAATTTCCTTAATTGAAAATTTTGAACATTTTTTTAAAATTGAATCATAAAAAATATCAATACATATTTCTAATGTGTGTGAATACCTTTTCATTATTTTTTTTATTACTACCACAAATTATTAACAGTATGAGCATTTTATAAGAACAAGATGAGTTTGATTTACGAGAAGACTGCGGTAATGTAACGTGTCATTTATTTTCATAAAGGTGCATAAATGCATATAATAATGGCGCATTTCTAATATATTACCATAAGTACATTTAGAATTAATGCTAATTCAAAAATAATGCTGTTGCTAAACATTAGATTGAAAAATAATGTTCCAAAAGCCATCGAGTAGCTGAACAGTGTGATATTAAGATTCACTCACTCACCCAAATAATGTAAAAGATACAAAATTTCTTTTAAAAACACAAACTACAATATACTTACAAAACATACACTGCAAAAAATATTGAAAGGAAAAATAATGCAAGGTCTTCCTAAATTTAATAATAAGAAATAAACCCGTCAGAAATTTGCAGAAAATTTCTAATGCAATTACTTTATCAATTTTGTGTGTTTGTGGAGATGCCTTTTTTAAAAAAAAACTCCATTTATTGAAAGTTTGATTAGCGCTTTAGACTTGTATGATGGTTTTAAACTACTTTTTAAAAATAATGCTGATTCCTGACATTATAAAACAAAACTTCCATTAATAAAAGAAATCACAAATCTATTCATTAAATACGATAAACCCATGATATTAGCATTGCTTATACATACATACCTTAAAAAAATCAAAGTTTTGCTAAGAACACACACACATATGCACTCAAAAGCCAAAACAATATGAGCACATACTCAGTAACGCGTTACATGATTTTTGGTTTGCAAAACAGCTGCAACTTCCCTACGCACGGCTGATACAAGTTCTTGGTATATGATTGGAGACAGATTGTACCAAATGTCTAAGCCAGGGCTGTCCAACTCGCGGCCCAGAAGCCGGATGTGGCCCACTTTGAATAATTTTGTGGCCCGCGACATTCTTAACAACTTTACAAAATTCGACTATTTTGTACAATATTTTTTGTTTTAAGAATTTTTTTTGTAAAAAATAAATCCCATAACTATTATTATTTTATCATGTTGCTTCTGTTACCACGAATCTCATTTTTTTCTAAATTGAAATTTATCTAACATAAATCGAGCTCAAACTTAACGCACGAAAATCTGCAACATCAATTACGGTACGTAAATACACATGCATTGAGATCGACGTGCAAAAACTAAGTGAAAGAGTTGAGGAACAGGTATCTCACTAATTAAATACATTAAATATTATTTGATAATTGCGTTATTTTCATTATATTATCTATGTTTTTATACATAAAAACAATGAAAACAATAATAATATATCTGTCTGTTTTAAATTTTCACACCAACAAATGTTTGTAGCGGATCCAAATTTAATATAAAGATACATATTTTTATATGCGGCCCGTGGGTTTGCAAAGTTCTTCTGAAGTGGCCTGCGAGGTCATTTGGTTGTCCACCTTTGGTCTAAACAATGTTCCGGTAAATTCAAAATATTCCAACAGGAAAATGTGTGATCTCTGAGCTCTGCTTTTCAACGAAAACCAAAATGCGCTCTATCAAATTAAGGTATCCGACTATGTTTGAAACCGTGACTTTAAAAAAGCGCATCAATGGATAATTTTCATGATATTTAGTGTCACCTAGATTAGAGTACAGATATAAAATTGTTTTAAGGACATTTTGACAAATTTTTTTTGCTTAAATACAATATTTTAGCGAAAAATTAACTTAGAATAACCTATTTTCAAAATGTTCTCCTAATGTGAAAAATGCTTCTTTTATAATAATATTTTGCCTGTATATAGCTCAGACCTCCATACAGAGGCTCAACTATTATTTTTGAAAATTTCACATTATTTTCAGAGTTACAACCATTTGAAATAATTATCGGCGTTTTTTTCTTAAAATTTCTCCCCTCTGTTGTGGTAAAACATGGATAAACCCACTTCTGAGTTATATGCAAAGTTCAAGCAAAGTTTTAAAAAAGACGCCAACCTGCCTCTGTACTTGCTTACAATAATGAATTGAAATAAAATTTAGAGGTTAAAATACAATTATTAATGATGTGAAAATGAGAACGCACAATATGCGGACTAGACAAGCTAAGGGGTAATAATCACTTGGTAATCGACTGAAAAGAGATGTAATTTGACTTGACACCATAACTATTTTTTGAAATTTAGCATAGTAAGAGTGTCTACACAAACATGGTACTGGCACGAAGTAATGGGGGTATTATTGTCCACACGCATCTAATACTATCTTAATAATCAGCCACTATTATTTTTAATGATTTATTCCGCTTATTTATACATTATTCATTAGTGGCATTTAAATCCGCGCAGAGGTATTGTTCTAGCTTAAAGTGTCAATTTTATTTAGACGGAAGGAAACCCGAGCTAGAGAGGATATACCTCACGAATAGCCAATTGTTACAATACCAGGATTAGAATTCGCGAATTTGTGAGTATAACCACTGGGCTATCCCGACGACGAGACTGAGCCCACATTCCACCAGTTACGTCATTACTCTACTGCAATAGGCTTCCATGGTCATATCTGGAACAATGTGCACATATTAATTTATTTATATCACTTAATCCAGCGTTTTTCAAACTGTGGGGCGCAACCCCCATAGGGGGGAGTGATAATGCTACGTGGGGGTGCGAGCATTTCAAAAGTCGAAAATAAAAGATTATTTAAAAAATTATCAATGTACTGAAAGGAAGCAAAACAAAACACAAATATAAAACATACATAGTATTTATAAAAAACAAACAAAATATGCATTTACACTAATATAATATATATACTTCGCAGGGACGTATTAAGACTTCTTGAGGTCCTGGACCCTTACGCAAAAGTATATCTTGGGTCCCTACACAAATGTAGACCCAACTATGATCCTTAAAAGTAGACACTACATAGTATACATTGCCAAATATTCGTACAAACAATAATCAAAAATAAATAAATGTGCATGACTTACAATCACACTAATCGATGAATAATCACACTAGGCCTATACATGGACGACGGTCATCACATGTAGCCAGTTGACATATTGTCCGAAAATCCTAATTCTTCGGAGAATAGAACCGGGAAAAAATATTTGATCGTTGAAATTATTTGAATCGTGACCTTATTAAAGCTGAGTCGAGAATGAGACAAGGCTCCCATTCTGGTCGAGACCCTGGGCCCGGAACCAACTGGTTCCTGCCTTAAGATGTCCCTGGGACTACACAATGTATTTGACAATTAATTCATCAATATTAAGTTAAGAATAAGTTCAATAAATTCTATTGACTCCGATGGGATTATAATATTCAAAATTATATACACAAAATTAATGCTTATCTTGCTAATTTCTATGGTTTATAATTAAAGTCGTACTGTAGCTTTGACGTCAAAAATATATTATTATTGCGTTCAATACATTATTAATGTATGGAGGGGGGAGATGAAAATTATGATTGAAACTTGGGTCACAAATATTGAAAGTTTGAGAAGCACTGCCTTAATCAGTCAAATATTTATCGAAGCCAATTTAAAAACGAAGAGTTTAAAACGCAGACTAAAAATCACTTCCCCGGAATTTACTTCCTATTGATTCAAGTACATCTAGGTCAGTCAGACGATTTCTTTTTCACCACTTCGAACGTTCGACAAAATGATGGGGCTATTCAATTCCCGAGATTACTGATAAATAAATTTAATTGGTCCCACCGAATTTCCTTCCCGATGCATCATGTATCTAACCGTATTTATTTCCTCTTTTTTTTTTTATCACAATGACACTTGTTTAAACCATGATAAATCTGTTCGTCCTACTTCTGTGGGGGCGAATGTTGCTGTACTCTAGGGAGTGTACAGATTATTTGCCTTCTATTTTTACTGTCAGTGATTGTGGGTAATGCAACGGTATTATCTGATCTCGAAAAACGTCCACGTACTTCCTTGCTCCCCCCTTCTGACAAGATTTCTCTCTTGCCAGAAATGGGTCAGGCTTAAGTTATATTTCTATAGGGATCGCATCTGACGACACAGTTTTCAACGACTGTGACCCCGATGCAATGCAAATAACGTTGAATTTTCAAACATCGGACGAACTTCTTCAAAATAAATTTAATATCTTTTTTAATTTTTTACTTGAAAAAAAAAGGGAATTATTTTCAGGGACTCAGTGCTGAAATCCACAAGTCTTGATGTTTTCTTTCCTCGCCTGGAAATATTTAGGTTGCAGACTGTCTTTCAAGATTTAAATATGATTGATTCCGAGAGGAAATTGAGTAAAATATGTATATATATTTTATATTTTTTTAAAAATTTATTACAGTTTGTGAATTTATACTATTTATGAAGTGGGTTAGAAATGTTTATATTTGCATATTGGTTAAGACAGTGTAGGCAAGAGAAAGTCGACGAAAATCAGATAGAACCAAAATGTCAGACTGAAAATTCAAGGCACTTTAGAAATAAACAAATCAATAAATGACATCAAAAGTCTCTGTGTTTCATTTTAAAAACATTATACGTTTTATTTAAAAAATACATAAGTAGAAAGTGCCTTGAAAAGGAGAAAGAGAGAGTTATTTTAAATGCATAAAAAGAAGAAAAAATATTACATGTATATTACAGTGTACTACATTGTCATTCAATATCTAAACCTTGAAACATATTTATAAATAATCACGAAAAAAAATAGCTGAAATATATTAACTAAATTCGAAATTCTTTTAATTTTGTTTTTACTACTAAACATATATTATTAGATTTATTTTTTGGTAGTTCTAGGAAGCTGTGTGTGTGTGTGTTTATATATAAAGAGTGTTTTTTTCCAGGTATAGAAGTTTAAATTGGCATTACTTTCCAAGATGGTGACCGATTTAACAGCTGTCAAGTGATTTATTCTCAGTTTGGTTTGGCAATTCATCAAAACGATCATCAAGCATGGCGTAGATTCGTCGAATGGGCCCAAAACGAGATTGCCGTTGTTCCCGATTTTCATAAGCGAATTTTGTTTAGCGATGAAGCGCACTTCTGGTTGAATGGCTACGTCAACAAACAAAACTGCCGCATTTGGAGTGAAGCTAATCCACAAGTGTATGTTGAAACACCGTTACATCCAGAAAAACTGACTGTTTGGTGCGCTTTATGGGTTGGTGGGATCCTTCTTCAAAAACGATGAAGGCCACAACGTTACAGTCAATGGTGATCGGTATAGAGCCATGATTACTAACTTTTTCGTTCCTGAATTGAACAATCATGATGTTCAGGAGCTGTGGTTCTAACAAGACGGCGCAACATGTCACACGGCTCGTGCCAGAATCGATTTATTGAAAGACACGTTTGGTGACCGCCTAATTTCACGTTTTGGACCTGTGAATTGGCCTCCAAGATCTTGTGATTTAACACCGCTAGACTATTTTCTGTGGGGCTATGTAAAGTCATTGGTCTATGCGGATAAGCCACAAACGCTTGACCATTTGGAAGACAACATTCGCCGTGTTATTGCCGATATACGGCCACAAATGTTGGAAAAAGTCATCGAAAATTGGACGTCCAGATTGGACTACATCCGAACCAGCCGTGGCAGTCCTATGCCAGAAATCATATTTAAAATGTAATGCCACAGGTTTATCTTTAGAATAAAAAAAATTCATGTCAATTGAATAATACATCGTTGTTTTATTGCAATTTAAAGTTCTATACCTCTAAAAAACACCCTTTATATATATATATACTGATATATCAAAATTTGAAAAAATACGTTACAATTATTTTTAAAATCTGATGCTAGGAGTCGATGTACAAAAGAGTATACAGTTCCTTGTGTAAAATATTTGCAGATTTGAATATATTTAGAGAATCTTTTACTGCTAAATGGTATTCTTTTTGATGGCCATAATAATCGAATAATTATGATCACCAATTTTGTTGGTGTTTTTTTCAACGTGTTTCTGCCGAATTGGGAGGCTCAGTGGCCAAGCAGTAGCATATCGCGCTTCCACACTGCATGTTCGGAGTTCTATCTTTGGGCTGGGCAAGGTTGACTTAGCCTTTCATCCCTTGAGTGGGTCGATAAATGAGTACCAAACTTGCTGGGGGGCTAAACTCTGGGGATTTTGCTTAAGATTTAGCACCTGATCGGGATATCTGCTCATGCACCTCAGCGCCTAATGGTGACGTATACTGACATGGAAATAGTAGGCTTTGATCCTCATGGGCTGTTGCGCTACTGAGCTTAGTTTCTATCGAGTTGTGGGTTCAATTCCTGATAAAACTAAAGGCGTTTAATGTCGGTGTCAAAATCTCGATGCTCTATGTCATCGGTTATTAAAATTTCGATCACTGCAGGTCCCTTTATGCATAAGCGTGATATTGTGGACAAAGGATGGCGATTCTTTCCGAAAAAGATTGATTTTTAAATCAATTCGAATTGTAACCTGATGAATCAATTCACAAAAAAAATCGAGGTCTAAAAGAACGATTTCTAAAAAAAAATCGTTTTCCTTTTTCAAATCTGCATTTACAATGTAAATATAAATCCATTTTATGAAAAACAAGAAATATACCACAATAAACTATCTCTTATCAGTAAAATCAGCAAATCAGGGAATTCGACAATTAAAATTATTTTTATTACCATTTCAAAGAGTAATGGGTATAAAAGAAGACATTTATTTTCGAAATACATTATTCCAGTAGAATTTGTTACATTAAAAGTTTAGAAAATAGATAATATATAGCCTATAATTCCCAATGCTTAGTATATAAACTTTTAAGAAACAACAGTCTATCAAATCTACTGGAATCCAAACAATTCCGCTCATCATCTGTGAAAAAAAGCGCTCACAAGGCGCAAATGATCCAACGATACTCATATACATCATGGCTATTGAGTGAACGTGATGATAAATACAGTTTTTTTGTTCTTGCCAGTAAATTAACCCTTTAAACACCAACACCGTAATATTATGGGTTTTAAAGATAGTATATTCAACTAGTTGTAAATAATTTTATGGTTTTTACGAAAATAGAAAAAATCGAATGTCTTTTTTTCTAGAAGGAAACATCGATTCACTGAATCGATTCAATGCTACGTATCGATTAATTATCGATTAAAAATCAATTTTTTGGGCCGAGAAATCAATTTTTCGGTCAATCGATCTCAGATAGCCATCCCTATTACGGACTCCCAAAATTTTGAACACTCCTCCTTGACTCTCAGCACATGGTTGAGAGGTTCCTCAATAGACTGTTGAAGACTGTCTCTACTACTTATACAGACTTTTTTAACGCGCCTTTTTTTCCTTTTAAAAAACTGTGAGCAGTATGTTTGTAAAAATATTATTAAATACTAGTTTCACAAATAAATAAATAATGTAAGCGCAATTCTATGAAGAAATAAAGACGGATACAATCGTTATCGTATTGGCGAGCTATGTGAATTCAGCTCTTAATCTCTGCATATGTGTGTTTCTACTACATATTTTTTTTGAAAAATATTCCGTTTCACACACAGTTATGGCTATGTAAAAATGTGTTGAATTGTATAATAAAGTTTTACTTTTTTAAAGTAATCTCTTATATATAATTAGCAAATTTATTAATATCATTATTATTTCAAAATGTATTCAAAATAATTAGGACGGAAAAGGTTAAGCATAAACCAAATTTTCACTTTCAATACATAATACTAAAAAAAATATTGTATACATTTGTAGAAAACACACTATCATTATTATTAGTCTCTTTCAATTATGCTTATGGGCGTTTCAATTCATACCTTTATAGTCAAAGGCTTGTGGTAGCTAAAATAAGAAATTTAGGTTTTGCACTCAATATCATTTACGAATCTCAAAACACTGCATCAATCATAGTATTTTACTTTATCGCTGATATTATTCTGTTATTTTGTAGAGATAAGGCGAAATGGTCTTTTGTGTCTTAATGTTTCCCCCTATTTGAGGTAAATCTGGAAACTCAAGCCTTATTGTCTTAACTAATCCTTCATCATTTATTTCTACATGAATTAGCTCTCCAACTGCAACATTTGACAATCCATCAATCACATCAATATTTGTAGTAATCATGTAATAAATATTATTCACATAAATTGTTTGATAAGGCAATCCATTTGTAACAGTTAAGGACATCTTAAGTAATTTTTGACGTACGAAAAAGTTTCTTGTTCTTTTGAAGTACAACCAGTATATACATTTTTGCAGTTAAAGTTATTCTGTCGGCATATGCATTCAATATTTTATTATTAAACTCATTGACGGAATTGTATTGACGGAATAATGGTATATCTTGAGGACACCTTAATTCAGCTTATTTCACAATGCAAAAACGAGATTCAATCAGAGTTATTTTTATTCCATCAAGTTTCTCGCCGTTTCCAATTTTTGTAAGTATAGAAGAAAATTGTTTATTCGCTTGATGCATGACTTCATTTAGTTCATAAAATTTTAGATTTCGTCATAAAATCGGTCCAACGTTGGTCTGTTTTGGTTGCTTATAGATGGGCGTAGAACGAACTGGTGGTAATTGACGTAAATCTTTAATTAAAATAATATCTAATCCACCAAAATTTGGCTGAAAATTTCCAGTTATTTGTTTTAATCCGGATCACCCTTCAATAATAATTGAGCACTGTGATCATACTTATCTCATCAATGATTATGACTTTTATGTATTTGAAAAGAGTTGTGCATTGTGTTGAGCAGTTTCAGAATGTAACGAAAGTAATCTTGATAAAGAAATTTTTAAAGCTGTATGAACAGTCGTTCCTGAAATAGCTACTACTGCTTTACCAGTTGAAGCACAAGTTATATTTGCATGACAGTATCCATCATTATTCGTATAGCGATTATAAATTTCCATCAAAATTTTAATAACGAATGTTTTACCGCATCCAGCAGGGTCGGTAAACAATATTTGAAACGGAGTTGGATATGATGATAAAAGAGGCGAAATAACATGAAGTAAAAGTCCTTTTTGTGTGCGTGTTTTTCGTTTGACATTCTCATTAATTGATAGAAATCTTCTTTGAGCATTAAGTTTTCTCTTTTTTTGCAATAGTAGTAAATTTGTAACAGTAAGTAGTTATATAATGTTATATATATATATATATATATATATATATATATATATATATATATATATATATATATATATAGTCATTATTGAAACAAAAATAAAATTTTCATTCGCATTTTTCCCTCGCCAAAATCGGTGATTTTCATTTGTCTCCAGTTTTTCTAGTATAACCCCTAAGAAAATGTGAAGTGGATGTGATGAAGCAGATGTTGATTGCCAATTTGGCGTGAAACTGGCTTTCATCGCCAAACCCTTGGCTTTTTCGTAGAATCGCGCTTTTTATTAAAGTTTTTATATTTTGAAGGCTTATTTTTAAGTGTTAATGGTTTACAATGGTAAGTTTTAAACAAAAAACCTAAGAATAATTTTTTAGTAAAAAATTCCCGTAAAAAGGCTAATAGACGAAAAACGCCAAAATTTTTTTAAAAACCGTAACTTTTAAGCAATTTTTTCAATCTTTGTGCAGATTATGGATAATATTGTTCTACACACAGAAAAAAGTTTCGTGAGATTACTTTTCTAAATAACGAAGTTACTTAATATTTACTTATAATTTTGAGTGTTTTTTGAAAAACTTAAAAAAAACCCCAGTTCTTGGCATTCTTTTTTTAATGACTGATCCTAAAGGAGAAAAGCATCACGTAACCGTAACTGGTAACGCGTAACGAAAGTTTTTCTCCAACGTGCCATAAGAAGTTAACTTCAGAAACTGCGAATTAATATTCTACATCGAAATACATGTTCCAGTAAATATTTTCATTGAAGACAATTTAGTGATCTTGTATAGGATGACACATCTTTCAATTTTTCCACAAGATCTTTCAGGGTGTGTAAAAGTTAGAAATTTTAACATTAGATGAGAGACCTTCGCAAATCCCCTAGAAAAGTGCTACGGACCCCCGCGAGTTCACGGATCTCAGTTTAAGAACCGCTGCTCAATATGGCATATCGCTCTCATCACTTACAGGTTGTTCAACATTTTAATTCCGTTACCAGTCCCTAATGAATCGTAACGTTAATTAGCAATATGACTTATTCCACCTATTAGACAACGGGTATTCAAACTCCAACTTCTGTTTCGGGCTTATTATGCTTGGCACTCTAACTTCCTAATAAAGTTTGAGACTGTTTCTATTCGTGGTACTTCAACTAATCCTCTTGGAGAAACTATTCTTTAACTGTGATTTTAGTTTACAAACCAGTTTCCGTAGACTTGATTGTACGCAAATGTAAATGCTATTTAAACACTGGCATTGGAGTATGTGAGGTTAGTCATGAAATCTCGGAATAGTAGAAAGGAATAGGGAAGATGAAGTCGCTCGGCTTGAAACTAATATTTGTCTCAAAATCGACCGAGAGTTGTGGAAGTGGATCTATACCATTTCATCGTGGTTCGAGAAGGACTTGCATAAGAATGCGTTCCAGTATAAGTCATTTTGAATAAAATCTCGTAAGCTAGGATTTGTGATTGCTCCCAGTATTAAGGAATAAGTTGTAAATTATTCATAAAGTGTTATATCTAAAATAAAAGTAACCATTTTTTTAAAATCATGCCTGCGTTTTCTCCGTACCCTCTTAAACATGCAACTTACGGGTCACAACAAAATATCTTTCTGATTTTATAAGTTTATAGTTGCATTTGTTCAAGCTATTTGTCACTGTCTTCGTGGGGACCATTATAGTTGCTTGCTTTAATACTGCAGCAAAGAGACACGTTACGACCAGGGTGGACATTAAGTCGATCGCGATCGACTGGTGGACCGCCAAGACATTTTGGGGTGACCGCCTTCACTAGGACCTAATAATCATTCCATCTTACGAAAGTTCAAAAATGTCGTATTTATTCGAATCTAACCCTCCATCGATTCTAAGCCATGCTCAAAATTCCAAACTAGAAATTTGAAAATAAGTCTAAAATGGCTTGTCTTTAACCAATTTAACGAAATTAAAATAAATTTAGACGAAAAACTAATATAAGAAATAAATAATTAATTATTTTATCAGTATTATAAACTTTTAAATACATGCATGAAGCTGTAATTGCTCTAAATAGCCCCTCCAACAAATTTTTTTCCTTTCGATTCTAAGCCACCCCCGATTTTCAGTAGCATTAACATTGGGGGAAAAGTGCGGCTTAGATTCGAGTAAATACGATATTTTAAAAAATACGGAAAAAAATCGAATCGTAAGAAAACATTTCGTCGAATAGAAACTGCACTTCGCTATTTGGAGGTAATTTTACGAAGAAAATTGGAAAATGTTCTTGGTTTCAAGAAATAGTTCGCTAAATAGAGAAATTCGTAAAATGGAGTCCCAGCTGTTTTGTATAGTTTCTTTTAGCTCACTACACCTATGCCACTGGATAGACCGCAACTCCTTGAAAAAATTAGAAGTAGCCCATGCCCTGGAAAAGTCTGCGCTACGACATGGATGCATTCCTGTACCGAACGACAAAACTGGATACCACGTAAACTTTTCATACGAGTCAAGTCTCTGCGTGCAGCAAAATGATGGATGTATCTATGTCTGGAGGATTTAGATCGGAGCTTATTGCTATCAAAAGTGGTTTGCATTTCGAAAGGGAAACCAAGATTCAGTTTCAAGGTTCTGACTGACAGCCGTGGCTCAGTAAAACATCTATCCAATTGGACATCTACAGGGGACTAGATTAGCCTTGATATCTGTTCAAATTCAAGTTCAAAATAATGTTGAAATTCATAATTCATTCGTTATCGTATTTCAAAAATTCAATTCGATTTCATTCAATAAAAATTGAAAAAATTTGCTCTTACCTGTCAGAACTTGTGGCGACTACAATGATACGACCAGTCGGATGGAGGACAAACGTTTATTTATAAACAAACAAGACAGACAGAAATACTATATACTCTTGAAAACAAGCGACTGCAGGGCCGCTGAACCAGAGTTACAACACTCCCCCTCCCGAATGACAAGAGAGTTCATTCAAAATCTACTACAATTTCAAAATACACAGAAAAATATTAAATACACATTACAAGTAATTCACATTCAAATTCACCAGATACAAATTCAAAACAGTTACTTAAATAAGAAATCATTCATTAAGGGGTCATATACCTTTTAAAATTTCCTGAAAATCGATTTTTTATTATTATTTTATTTTATAGAGTAAACCTTTCTGAGTGTTCTAAAAGAAACCGCATGCAGATATTCCCAATAGAACGGACGCTATTAAGAAAATAAAAAGAGTAGAAAAGGCGATTTACATATTGTTTACATTTTGGCTCCAGGGTGACAGCTGTCATGTCGCTGGTGACAGCTGCGTTTCTCTGTTTCTAATATTTTCATTCTAATTATTATCAAATGATTGAATCTAAGCCTCAAATATTATTATTGTTGTTCTGAATATTAACTACAACTTCTACTAACTTTATAAACTTCTACTTCTACTTTGTTTTGATAAAGTGAATCTTGAATTTATACTCGCTCGTTTTTGATTTTCATACCGTATCTTATTCTAAGATAAGTTATAGGAAAAGTATTATTTTTTTTATAAAATTTTGAAGGATGAATTCGACTGAATCTGCTAAAAGACCATCTGGTAAACGTCCTAAGAAAAGGAAGTTTACTGGTAATATGCATACGAGATGCAAAAAGCTGTACACAGTGTGGGATGAATCACTAAACAACAGTGCATCTGGAAAAAGATTCGGCTGCAAGATGTTGATTCATCTTTTATTGAACATGATGACTGTTTTGATGGCTATAGAGTGTTTGATAAAACTATCATGTTTACAAACATTCAAAACTTTGCTTCTTGCAAAAATGAAAGAATGAAGATCTACCAGAAAAATGTGTTAGAGGTTTGTCTAGTGTTTTTTCGATTGAATGCAAGAACTGTAAAGACTTGTGTTCGTTTAGAAATTCAAAAATGCTGGGTAAAAGAAAAAATATTCCAGAAATAAACAGACGTTTTGTATACGCAATGAGGACAATTGGACAGGGTCATGCAGCAATGACAACTTTCTGTGGTGTCATGGACTTTCCTCCTCCAGTTGCTGAAAAATCCTATAATAACATTATAAACAAACTACTATTGTGTAGTAAAGAAGTCGCAGAAGCTTCAATGCAAAGTGCAGCTTTGGAAGAGGTAACTTTGACAAATTCTTCCGATATAATAATTAGTGGAGATGGAACATGGAAAACCCGTGGCTATTCTTCTCGTGTTGGTGTGTGTGCTGTTATAGGAGACAAAACAGGAAAATGTATTGATGCGGAAGTGATGTCTTCTTTCTGTAAAAGATGTGATTCTTGGAAACAAAGAAAGGGGTCACCTGCTTACAAAATGTGGAAAATTCTTCACGTTAAAGAATGTTTGAAGAACCACAATGGTTCAGCTGGCATGATGGAGACTGTGGGAATGGTTCGTATATTTCAGCGTTCATTAAGTCATCGTTCTGTGAGATATACATCTTACATCGGGGATGGCGATTCCAAAACATTCTCATCTATTACTGCATCCAATCCATATGGAGAAGATATCACAGTTTCAAAAATTGAATGTGTTGGACATGTTCAAAAAAGAATGGGAACTCGTTTACGAAAATTAAAACAAATGAGCTCCAAACTCAGTGATGGGAAGTCGATTGGGGGAAAGGGAAGGTCGACAGAATGATCGACTTAATTACAACATACTATGGAAATGCAATCCGACAAAATAAAACATGCCTGTCAGATATGCGAAAAGCTGTTTGGGCTGTATATTTCCATATACGTTCAAGCGACGAAGAACCATTGCACAGTTTTTGTCCCGTAGGTCCTAATTCTTGGTGTAAATATCAAAATCAAGTAGTAGAGGGCAGTGTGGAAACTTTTAGACACAGTAACAAATTGCCAGTGGCAGTAATGGATGCCATAAAACCTGTGTTTAATGATCTATCACAACCTAAACTTCTACAAAAATGTCTAGGGGGTAAAACCCAAAATAATAATGAATCCATTAACTCATTAATATGGAAATTATGCCCAAAACTTTAGGTTGTGGTAGAAAGATTGTTGATATATCTACGAATGAGGCAATTGTCATTTTTAATGATGGCAATCAAGGCAGACTAAAAATTATGCAATCGCTTGATCTGACTGTTGGTCAATTTGCACATAAATTTGTTACACTTGTAGATATAAAAAGAATTCAGACTGCAGAAGTACATTTTAATCTCCGCACAAAAGAAGAACGACAGGCTAAAAGAATGCAATGTAAAACTACTTGTAAGAAACTAACTGAAAAAGAGGGAACATCATATGCATGTGGCGAATTTTAGCATTTTAGAATCATAGTAATACACTGCATTCATATCACAAATTGTTTAATATTTATAATAAGTAGTTGTTAATTAAGGTATTGATTGTTTTTAAGTAATATTTATAAATTTTTAACTTTATTTTGGAGAAATGAATCACTTTGTTGCATTTTGATTATTTTGTAGCTTTTGATATTGTTTCGATGCTTGTACTGCATTGGTATAATATATGTTTTTAGTTATAATAATTTTAATAAATTGAAGTTTATTGACTAAAAAAACTTCACATTAGTTTTAATTTAAATTTAGTTGTTGTTTGAGTAACCAGAATAATATATATATAAAACTGTGGTAAATTTTACGTTTGATGTCAATTTTCTCAGAACGTCATTTTTACTCATTACGCGCATATTTTCAAAACCATGGCATGGAACATGATAAAATATTTACTGTAGATTCTGATCATATCTGTACTTAAAATAACGAACCAGTTTGAATTTTTAATGAAAAAATTTAAAATTACAAATATAAAATAGCAAAAATTTTTTTAAAATTTTATAGTTAAATTTTAAATTGTTATAGTTTACTAAAAATTTTAAATCAGTGTTTCATGCTTCGTCATTTTAAAGATAACACAATTTCCAACACTGAGCAAAAATTTCATCAAAAAATATTGGTAACTTTTTTTATAAAGCTGCGCGTAATGCATATCACTTGCGAAAAGAAAACAAAAATTTCTTTTTGTAATTATCTAATTAAAAATTTAACCTAATTAGCACTGTGTTTGTTGGTTATGTTTTAAGTAAAGTAATATCTATTTGTTTATTCCTCCAAAATTTACATTCCAGGAAACAATAATAAAAAAATTATAGAGCTTTAAAGAGCTCACTATTTTTAACCATTTTCAACTTTTTAAAAGGTATGTGACCCCTTAAGTTCAAGGTTATGTAACAATTGTAAAGGTCTTTTAATAATTGAATTTTGTGTTTTTATCTTACAAGAACGTATTTTACCTTCCCTGCGAGGAAATACACATCAAACACTTTACTTAGCTTTCAAAAATGTCTAGGAAATTTTTCGTCATTAATTAGTACAACATCATCAATTTTATACTCTTTGATTTAGCCTGTAGGTTTATCACAATGAGCATATTTAAGCATGAAAATATATTCTTTTGACCATTTTGTCCAAAATATATTTAGTAGTCTTTCGCGATAATTAAACCTTTTAATTAGAACTTTCCTGTTGGATAAGTTAGAATCGAAATTAAGCCTGGCGGGTGGTAGACTATTCACTCTACGTCCTAAAATCATATGAGATGGAGTAAGACGTTCAGGTTCCTTAAATTCACTAAAATATATGTAAGAGGGCTGAACACTGCTTCGATTTCAATTAAAAGAGTCTCCAACTCATCGAGAAGTAAAGTTGTTTTTCCCACAGTCTTTCGTAAAACAAGCTTTGCTGTTCGAATGAGTCTTTCGTAAAAGCCGCCCCACCAGGGTGCTCGTTGGATGATAAACTGCCATTAGATTTTATGGGAAGCGTAGAACGCTTTCACTGTAGGAACGCTGATAACTTTCCACAAGTTTTTCTGTTCAAGTTCAGATCTTTTAAAAGTTTTTGCGCTGTCAGTCAAGATTTTTGAGCACAGTCCACGACGACTAATAAAACGTCGAAGTGCTAATAGAAACGTTTCAGTTGTAAGATTGTTCACTATCTCTAAGTGAAGAGCTCTTGTAACAGCACACGTAAATAAAACAATGTAATGTTTATTCTTGTCTTTTGTGTAGAGGGGGCCTCCAAAATCTATTCCAACTACAGTCCAACACCGGAAGTAGAGCTGAATCTTTTACACAGCACACACTTTTTTAAGGTGTTTTTCACAGTCTGTCTCCCTTTAATGAGCCAGAATATCTCTCGAATTTTTAGTAGAGTTTCGCTAATACCACCTTCAAAAACCTTTCAGTGAGAGTCTTGCACTATTAAATTTACGAAATAATGCTTGGCCGGTAAAATGATAGGGTGTTTTTGTAAATAAGACAATTTAGATTTTTGCAGTCCTCCACCGACGCGTATCAGTTCATTTTTATCAAGGAAAGGATTAAACTCTAAAATTACTGAAGATTTCAGTAGTAATTTTCTTGCACATAAACAATTAACTTCTTCGGCGAAAGCATCTCTCTGTACTAATTGAATCCAAAATTTTTCGGCACCATCGATTTCTTCTGTACTTAAGTCGTCAGATCGTTTATTGAATCTATTGCGAATGTTATGCACAAAACGAAGCACCCAACTAGTAACTCGCAATAATTTCTGCAGGCTGCTAAATTTGCTTAAATTAATTACAGTGGCTGTGTTTAATTCACATGCGAATGTAAACACTTGTTTTTCGGATTCGCATGGATCGGTTGAAGAAAAGTCACCATTCAAGTTTTTCGGCCAGTTGTTTTCCGTCGTGCAAAGCCTCTGAGGACCATGCATCCAAAATTGGCTGTTAATAATTGTCTTGAGATTCGCTCCACGAGAAACATAATCTGCTGTATTTTCTCTCCCACTGCAATGATGCCAATCAGACGGATCGGAATTTGATTGGATTTCTATTACCCTATTCGAAACAAACTGTTTATAATTTGAAGCTTTTCCTTTAATCCAATGGAGAACAATAGAAGAATCACTCCAAAAGAAAAATTTCGAAATAAGGAACTTCAATTCTGATGTTCCCTATTTCAAAATTCTCGAGGCTAAAACTGCTCCCAAAAGTTCCAATCGTGGGAGGGTTAACTTTTTGAAAGAAGAAGCTCGGCTTTTAACGGCTATAAATCTCGTGTAAATATCGTCATTCGCAGTGACATAACGAAAATATTCCACTGCTCCAAATACTCTGGGACTTGCATTACAAAATATGTGTACTTGCAAATCCTTTCCCTTATCTAAAGGATATGGAAAATATTTTCTTTCCAATGTTAAGTCGTTTAGAAGACAAACTTGAGAGCACCAAGTCTCCCATTTGTTCTTTAACTCGGTGGGCAATTGTCCATCCCAGCCGAGACCGTATTCCCAAATTTCTTGCATTAAGCATTTTATTATTAACACAAATGGGGAAATAAAACCTATCAGATCAAATATTTTTGCTGCTGTTTTTAGAACACAACGTTTCGAATTCTTTAAATTTTTAATCAACTCAAGCAATGGTTGCGCATCTAATTTAAATTTATCATTATTTAAATTCCAAATAATTCCTAAAACCTTTAAAGAACGCTCACCCGATTCACCTACATCACCTATACCGTTTTCATTCCATAATTTTCTTAATTCCTTCGAATTAGTTATTTTCTTAAATTCATATTAGCATCTTTAAGAATTTCTATCGCATTTTTTGAGAGATCAAAAGCTTTATTAACGAATTCGGATGAACCGGCGAACTGGTCGTCAACATATAAGGAAGTATTCAGCATTTCAAAAGTTTTTCTATAATCTTCCATATATTTTCGTATATGGAATTTAATCGTCATAGCAAGTACAAAAGGACTCAAGGTCACCCCAAACGGTATACGATTCATTCTCATTATTTTACACTGCTGGTAACCATAAATGCAACACCCTAAAGGAAGCATGCAAATAACATTAAATTTACAACACGCATTAGCGGAGGTGAGATATACAAATAATTAGAATTTTAGCGCAGATACACATCACACGTGCCTGTGGCGCCACCTCAAAGCGCTATTTAAAGTTTAGAGATTTCGACGATATCAAATCCGGCAATTGTGTTTTTCGTGTAGTTTTTTCAAAAAACGAACAGTTATGTCTCGTAGAAAACAGCGATCATCATCAGCGAAGTATCCGAGTACGACAGAGGAAGGATATTGGCCTACCGAGATATTGTGGATTATCTTTCAAGAAAATCGGTATTCGTGTTGGATGAAACCAAACAATTGCAATGCAGACATGTGACCGTTGGATGCAGGAGGGTACGACGGACCAACGTGGTCGATCGCATCCACCTCAGTGCACCACTTCACGTGAGGACAGGCAAATTGTGAACATGGCAGTGACGGATCTCTCAGTCACATCACGAACCGTAGCACAGCACATTGAGTCTGTAACGCATCATTCAGTGTCTGCGAGTACCATTCGACGCCGTTTACAGCAGAGTGGTCTGTCCGCAAGACGGCCATTACTTGCTCTACCCTTGACGCAGAACCACAGACGTGGTGCGATGAAAGAAGGATGTGGGTGGCAGAATGGAATGAAGTTGTCTTTACTGACGAATCACGCATCTGTCTGCAGCATTACGATGGTCGGATTCGAGTCTGGAGACACCGTGGAGAGAGAATGCTGAACAGCTGCCTTATGCACCACCACACTGGTCCTGCACCGGGTATTATGGTATGAGGCGGTATTGGATATCACTCTCGTACTCCTCTAGTACTCATTGCCGGTACTTTAAACAGTCAGCGCTACATCTCCGAGGTGTTGGAGCCAGTTGTCTTTCCTTACCTTCAGGGCTTGGTCACAGCCATATTTCAACAGGATAATGCGCGACCACACGTGACACGCATTGTCCAAAGGTTCTTCGTCAATCACCAGATTGAATTGTTTCCCTGGCCGGCTCGCTCTCCGGATCTTTTGCCGATAGAAAACATGTGGTCTATGGTTGCTCAACGACTGACCCAGATTACACCCCCAGTGGCCCCACCAGATCAACTTTTTCAACGTGTGGAAGCTGCTTTTGGTCTGCTGTACCCCAAGAACACATCCAATGTGTCTTTGAATTAATGTCGAGGCGTGTGGCAATGGTGATCTCCAACAATGGTGGCTACCCTGGTTAATTATTCTGGCATGAACCACAATTCACAGAAGTCTATAAATTTAATCATTTGATGCTTGGTCAACATGTTATCTACAAAATAAATTTCATTCTTCTATCTCTTGTCTTTCTTGGTGTTGCATTTACGGTGGCTAGCAGTGTATAAGACTTGGTATCTCCATCATTCGGAAACCAAAAAAATCTTAAATAGTCGCGATCTTCCTCAGCTATTCCAATCGTTAAAAATGCCCCTTGAATATCACTACAAAACGCGTGTTCATATTCACGAAATAACAAAATTACATCTATTATTCGGGGGTTGAAAGGTGGACCCGCATAAAGGCACTCATTCAAAGATTTACAGTCTCTACCTTTCGAAGATGCATCAAAAACCATTCGAACTTTTGTCGTTTCTTTATCTTTTCGAATGACAGCCGAATGAGGCATATAATAAGAATTAGTTTCGAAATGTGATGAACATTCCTCAACAATATTTTCTTTAAATTGATCTTTAACAATATTTATGTATTCATTATAAAGCCAATTATTGTCTTTCATTTTTAGATTTAAATTATGGAATCTGCACTTTGCTATTACCCAATTATTTTTCAAATCACTTGGTTTATCTTCCCAAAATAATTTTGTCTCATACATTCCATTATTAAATTTTAAATTATTCTCAAAACTCGAAATATATAGTCGTTATCGTTATCTAACATATTTTTTCTGTATCACTAATTCCAATCAATTCTAATTTCTAAAATTGGGTTAAATTTTCATTTAATTGGGAACAACATTCTATTTTAAATACCGAAAAGTTTTCTTTATAATGTACATCCATGGGCGATATTCTACCCTGGATTATTGTCCCGAAAATTCTATCTATCGCAAACAAAGTTTTTGTTAATTTTTCCTTTTTACCCGAATGAATCTGCCAAAAATATTGTGCTCCTATTTAACAATGAAATCTCATCTCCATTCGTTTCGTTTATGTTACACATGTGGATATTTTTACAGCTAAGCGATTTCTTTAATTTATTCGCCGACATTCTGAACGGAGTTCCCGAAATGACAACCGTCAGTAGAGCTTCAATAGTGATCTTTTTTACAGGGTCACTAAGGTTACAGAGGGTGATTTCAACAACTTCGTACTTTTTATTAATGGATGTTCTCGAACCGAAAGTGTAAACCAATAAATTTTCTTCGCGTTTCAAGGGGAGTTTCTTTCAGAGGCTACTGTTTTTTTTTTAAAAAAACATCTATGCGAAGCTTTATCTAACTAGAGATTTATTTCCTTTTTCTCGTTTACCATCAAAGCCCTACGCGTTTCGATAAATACTTCGTCGTGAGTTGTATTCACATTGCAGCATGAAATAGTTTTCGTGGGGGTGTCACATTGCGGAGAGGAACCATGAACATCAGCGTTCTGAGAGGCTGTCTCTGGGTCAGCGGGAGTGTTTGCGGGGATGAAAGAAGTATCGCATAGTAGCTCGGATTGACGACCCTTGCAATTAACGCAAACATTAGCCTTCATACATGCCCGAAATATACTGCTCAAAATAATTAAAGGATATTGCGGTTTTAGGTGGATCTTGCGGCTGGGAAACTTTTTAGCTGATTGATACATGGTCAACAGACGTAGTAGGTTATATGAGAATAAATTACACATGTTTGGCAGATAAAAAATGCATTTTATTGCGCATTTGTGTACAAAACGAAAAAAAAACACAATTTGTGCATATGAGAAAAAAGAATAAGAAAAGGTGTTTTCTTCAAAGGAAATCATTTTCGGTAAGGGGTATGGTTTCCACGGACGGCCAGCAACGTTGAACACCTTTGAGGCATGGACTCAATGAGGCTATTAATCACGAGTTGGGGTATTCTGTCCCACTCTTCCAGAAGAGCCCTTTCCAGTTCCTTGAGAGTTTGGGGGGGGGGTAGTTGGTGACCAGCAACTCGTCTTCCTAGAGCGTCCCAAACGTGCTCTATTGGATTCATGTCTGGAGAACACACTGGCCATTCCATTCGTACGATTCCTTGCTCGAAAAGGAAATCCTCCACCAGGTTAGCACGATGGGGCCTGCAGTTATCGTCCATTAAAATGAAGTCATCTCCGATTTCTGCAGCGCAAGGGACTACAATAGGTCTGAGGATCTCATCCCTATATTGGCGAGCAGTCAGATGTCCATCTCGAATGATGTAGAGGTCTGTGCGCCCGTCAATGGAGATGCCACCATACACCAACACTGCCAAATCTGACACTTTCATGCACGAATGCAGGATTATTCCTACTGCCACGGTCCCTCCAGATGAAATTACGCCTATTATCCGGATGAACAGAAAAACGGGACTCGTCAGAAAAAAGAACATTGCTCCATTCATTTCTCCTCCACTTCACATGCTCTGTTGCCCACTCCCAACGGTCGCGACGATGCCTTGATGTTAGACTAACCTATACCATCGGTCGGCGAGCATACAGACCTACACCATGGAGCCGGTTTCGGACAGTCTGAGTTGAAACCGTGGTGCCAGTAGTCGAGCGAATGTGTTGTTGGAGAAGAGTAGCGTTCATATTTCGGTGTCTCCGAGCCGTTAACACTAAATAAAGATCTTCATTGGGCGTTGTTGCCCGTCTACGACCTTGTCCTGGTCTTCGGCCTGCACTTCCAGTCTCCAAAAAATGGTTCCAGATCCTGGAAATCACACTTTGTGATACTCCAATGGCTTGCGCTACTTCGGTTTGAGTTTGGCCCCCTTCTAGCCTACCAACAACTCTCCAAGCTTTGAATCGGTTAAATGACTTCGCTGAGACATCGTACTCATCGAAACAAAGCAGTCACTGAATGCCGATCATCCTTGTCTTCATTTCAGTTGAAAGTCAAATTTCATTCGCTGCCGCTGAAGCCACGTTTTTGACGTCGAACTCAAAATTAGCATACTCCTCAGTTTGAAAATCAGAAAAATTTGCATTTGTGATTCTCTTCTTCCATTTTAGGCAAAAAAAATTCGCTTATTTCTTTATTTTATATAAAACTTACAATATCTTTTAATTGTTTTGAGCAGTGTATATGGCCTCGCGCGAGACACCAATAACAAATGCCGTTTTTTCTAAGAGTTTATTTCCTTTCCTCGATTGATTTCGGAGAAGAATTGGAATTATGGTCATTTTTATTATCAGTTTCTAAGCAAAATACACACTTATTTACATTGACAACAAACGCGGAGGTCTTCGGGACATTATTACCATTATTATTTTTTTCATACGGTGAATCTACGTTATATTTATTAAACTTACTGTGTTTATAATTCTGTTTTTCGTTTTAATAATTTCTTGTTTCCTTTCGGGGATTTGATTCATATATATATAGGAATTAAATTCTTTAGTTAAATCCTCATTTTTTTCGCCACACTGAATTTCTATATTTAAGAAGTCTAATAAATCAGAAATCATATTCTCCATTTGACCATATGATTTTCGTGTAAACTCTATTGATAAATCTTGAGGAATAGATTTTAAAATTGTTGGACACAATAAAGAACTATATGTGTCCAAGTTTACCCCCATTATTCTGTAACTTTCGAATATGGATTTCATATTCTGAATACAGTTTTCGTAAACTCAAAATATCAAATTATTTCGCACAGTATTTAAATTCAATAATTTGTACATATGTGAATCGATAATTAAAATATTTTCTGCCAAATTGCTCTTTAATTAGGTTGAATGCGATTGTATAGTTATTTGCACTTAAAGTTAAACCTCTAATTGCTATTTCAGCTTCATGAATTAAGTAAGACTTTAAATATTTAAATTTCTCAACGTTCCTTAAATTTGAGTCATTGTGAATTGCTGCTTCGAATTGGACAAAGAAATCACTAAATTTTAAAATAATTCCGTCGAATTGTGGGATTTGTAGTTGAGGGAGTTTTAAATTCAAAAACTGTTGTTCGCTTCTAGAACTTATATTAGGTGTGTTTTTGACCCAGTTTCTCTTTTGTTTAACATTTTATTGGCTCGTACTTTACAAGTGATAATTATACCTCGGTATTCTTGTTGTTTTTCTGTTTCCTTTTCTAGGTCGTCAATAATAGTAAGGATCGTGATATCTTTGCCGAAATTCTCAAGCTGTTTTTTTCTTTATCAATTAATTTTGCTAAAAGTTCTATTAAATCACTTGATGCATTTTCCTTATCAATTTCAATTTTAATTGAGTTCGATAATTCTGTTGCCACCCTTCTGACAGGTGTTTGAATTTTTTTTAGAACTTCGATATCCATTTCGTATAAATTAAATTTTCAAGTTCAAATACTGTTCGCAATATTTCAAATACACTCGATTCAGTTCACAATAATTTATCTAAAGACTGGTCCCGGGTTTCGGCATCAAAAAATTTTTAAATTCAAGTTCAAAAGAATGCTCAAATTCGTAATTTATTCGTTGTGGTATTTCGAAAATTCAATTCGATTTCATTAAAAAAAATGGAAAAAATAACTCTTACCTGTCAGAAGTTGTCGCGACTACAATGATACGATCAGTCGGATGGAGGACAAACGTTTATTCACAAACAAATAAGACAGACAGGAATACTATATACGATTGAAAACAAGTGACTGCAGCGCCGCTGAACCAGAGTTACAACTATATCCTTAATCTTCTTGGTAGGATTTCTACTAATCATCGTGTGGGTCCCATTTCACGTTAGAATTGATGGTAATCAGAAAGCCGATTTCTTAGTCAGGACTGCAGCCGAGGAAGAGATGAGCCCTAATGGGTCTCTTACGTTGAGCGAATTATCCTCCCTAAGAAGATTAAACTCAATCAATTGAAAAGAACTCCTTTTAGCATCCTTGGTACTGGGAAGAAATCCAGTAGGTTCATTCACGCTTATGCCTAGGCATACCAGATTGCCTTCTCGCACTTTGTTAGAGGCCATGTAAAAGCTCTGACTTTTTGTCAGGGTCAGAAGATATTTCTGGTGTGCCACTCGTGCTATTCAGAGATAGTCTCTCCTGCCCACATCTTTATTTATTTGAATTCTTAAAAATTACAAGGTCCTTTAGGACCCTCTTCTGTTTTAAGAATTTCTAGATATTTTTAGATTCATGGAGATTATCTAGCATTGCTAGACAATCTGGGATTAGAAACAACAACAGCAACAACATGTCTAAAGGTACCGAGGAGAACGCGCGTAAGCCGCTTACATTCAGTATCTTCATGTGGGCTTGCACTTAGTGTGATGGTATAGGCAGCCATTGGGCACATGACAAGAACACACCTGAATCTGAACAACTAACATTACATTTCTCAGATTTTAAAACCAGTACCTGTACTCTATCTTCGAGGCCTCAAAGAGAATCTTTTAAGAAGATAAAATATGAACACATGTTGACCGTCGTATTCTGACCTACCTCAACATAGAGTGGGTAAGACATCCAAATTTCTCACTAATTAAAAAGATGTGGCCATGAGCTGCTGTGAGATTGGGTCTCCTCCACTTTCCACTCACTACAATTGACGAAATGAGACATGGATTTGAAACAACATGGTGGGATTTGCCAGTATCCAACGTCCAATCCTAGGTCGAATTGATGTCTTATGACAATGGTTCTTAAACTTTCGATCCCCACAGTCTCCTTTTGTGTATAAACCTGACATCACGCCCCCTCCAGGATTTTGAACACCCTTCCCTAACATTCAACACATGGTTGAGTGATTTAAAGGTTCCTCAATAATCCTAGGCCTGCCTCTATTCATTGGGGAGCTCAGCTCAGGTGGCCCTTGGACCCTTACCTCCAAGCAAGCCAAATTTGCGATATTTTCTCCCAAATTTAAGATATAAATATGAAAAGTTGCAACATAACTTATAATGATGGCAAATCAGTTGAAAGTAAATTGAAACTTGTAGGGAATTCCCCTAAATTCTTGTCCTTGTTTGTTTAGTGTTGAGAACTTTATTTATTGAAAGGTTTATATTATTTTCAATTTTTTTCATTTATCTGTAAACTGTTACTTGAAAGTTCCATGAAAAATCCTACTATAATCATTATTACATCTTAAAAACCTACGCGAGAGGCAATACCTTCTTAGTTACATTCTATTTTTAACAACAATATGATTCTTAATAAGCTAGTTTCTTGTTTAAACATTTCGCAATCTTCTCGTATCTACAATAGACTGAAGTAATTTTTTCTCTTATCTGCTCTTTTGCAGAGATGTGTTTTTTTAAAAATAATTATAATAAAATTGTATTGTATTTTCTTATATTTTTCGTATCAATTCCTGTTGGTGCCCTCTGGGATATCTTGGGGGACCCTTTTGCAGCTCTAATCCCTCTGATGGGTGAGTTCAATCCTCTCAAATAAATAGCCAGGGATACCACAACGCCATTTTGCGGAATAGAATTACGCTTCTCCTTCCCTTTAACGTCAGTACGTACTCTAGCACATACGAAATGTATTGCATGAATTATAAAACTGAAATTAAGGATATAAATAAAAATCCAGTGGTTCCTTTAAGTGCAACCAACGTCAAGAAAGAGAAGATAGTAAACAAAAATTTTAGATTTGTGTTTTTTTTAAATATTCATATATTTTGACTTTTTTTTACTTGATAAAATCCCACCAAGATCTTATCCCTCATCTTTTTTTAGCACCAGGGCCTTTAGATACCTATCTACGCTACTGCCTATGCTGCTTATAAAGACATTCTTAGGTTCTTTTTTTTCCTTTAAGAAAACAATAGACATGTTATTAAAAATGTTACAGAAGGCTAATTTTAAAGAAATAAATAATATACTCAAGTGTTATAATTACAGTTTTATTGAGAAGGATAATCTATGTTTCTTTAACAATTGTTACATATCCGCCGCCTCAGTTCCTGTGTGTGTTCTCCATTTTCTGGATGGTTTTTAATCCTTTATCTCTCTACCGACGATACTTATAAGTATCACTCAATTTAAAATTGCATAGAATAACCCCATTTTTACGAATACTCTGATGATACTTGGAATATTCTTTTAAATCCACTCTTCTAAGATTTAAGGCGGCATGGGTTCTATGATGAGTATTTTAAAGGGGAAGGCGAATAATTTTATAGCAGAAGTTGCGTTTTCAGCGGATTGCGAAGCTTGTCATTTTTGTCCTGAAAAAGTAGTTAATGTCAAAAGATAAATGTCTTATTTTTTTTATGTTACTGAAGACTTTAAAACCGATTTGACTATTTATTTTAAGTGAACAATGTATATAATTCATTTTACCTTTGAATATTTTTGATTAATTAATTAGCTCTAACGGTTTAAATTTCCCAAAGTTTAGTATTTTGTTAATGTAAAACTCTTAATTTTCAAGGTATTTATTCAAAAAACAAAGATATTGCATGAAAAAAAAAACGGCAGAGTAAATAATAATGTGGTAGATAAAGGGTTAAGATACACAAGAGCTCAAAATGTTCTTTCGCATAAATAGTTGGTTTGGAAAGGCATCAGACTTTCAGAGTCTTCGTTGACAACTCAGAATTTTTTTTCATTTGGGTTATTTAATGATCTAGTCCAGGATGGTGGATCTTTAATTCTTCGATTATATATTTCAGAGTTTGTAAAAGAATGAAATCTTAATATTAAATGAAAGTTCTTCTTGGATCCCTTAGAAAGATGCTAAGGACCCATGGGGGTTTGCGGACCACAGTTTAAAAATCGCTGCCTTATTGGGTTAGCTATGTGTACTAATTTCGGACGCTGTGCAACTTCAAACAGTCTACAAATTTAATCATGTTTTTTCTTACTATTGTGTATACGTACAGTAAGTAAAGTTTTGTTTTTCTTTCTAGTGTTTCGATTTTAAAGGTCAGCAGGGAATATTGTTTACTTGCTATATTTTATTTATTTGATCAGTGTACCGGCTGTTTAGATGTTGAATAAAATTTATGTATTTCGAAGCTAATTCCCTCAGCAGAAAAGTTTCACAAATAATAAATTGGGTTGGATGTGCATATATTTGAATGCATGGCATTTATTGGATGTAGCCTTTATGAAGTTATAAAATATTTTTTTTATCAAACCCTTTTAGGGTTAAAACTAATTTTAAGCCTGATTTTCAAGATTTTATTAAAGTACTCTTCCCTGCATTGAAATGCAGGAATAGAAATCAAAGTACTCACTCAAGAAATTATTGTTTTTCTCTAAACGCATTAATTCCACTTTAAATTTTTGTTTCTCATGATTATTTTCTCGAATAAACTATGTCTTCAAATAAACTGTTTGAAACAATTGGTTTATCTATTGTATTAGAGACTACTTTAGAAGGATGTATTTCCATGGGTAGAATATTTTTCTTTTAAAAATAATTAGTAATAGAAACAAATACGATGTTTTCAATTCCTTCTATTAGTTTACTCTTTCCCTATATATATCTTGTTCAAATTTTCAATCGTTAATACAATGCTTTTTATTCATCTATTCAAGTTCAAATAAATTTTTTTAAACTTGTAGTGGATGACACTTGATGTTAATACAGTTTTTTCAAATATTAATGCATTAATTAATTTTTTTTAGTTTTAAATTTATACTGCGTTATTTCTATCGTAGTTACAATTAGATGCAACAGATGGCCCCAGTACGTTTTTCTAAAAAGTAGGAATTGTTAAAAATTATTTTTTTATATTACTTGTTCTTCAAAGTTTTCAGTCAAATGAAAGGCAAAGATATTGGTGTTTCAAAATATTTCTTTACTCCCTACCTCGACCTTATTCAAAAGAGTTTGTTTATGTATTACTGTAGCTATCTTACCTTGTCCTTCAATGTACTATTTTCATTCTTTTTTGTCGTCTTCCTTGGAATGTTATATTCTTAGTGAATCCGTTTTATGTATTTCTACATATACAGGATGTTTAAAAAGTATTTAATAAAAAGGCAAAAGCAGGTAGAGGGGGACCGAAATAAGCAAATTCAATAGAGGAATGTTGCGTTGAAGCGGTTGAGGGCGCTTTTGAGATTAGTAGAGGAAAGAACCTAATTGGGTTTAATCATCATTATTCTAAGAGATTTCGAATTAAATGCATTATTACGCCAATTTTGAGCTCTCAGACAAAAAGGAAAAAGGGAAACTGCTCCAATGATATATATATAATGGCGAAGTGTTTCTGATCTTTGAACTCTACACTTCTTAGATTGTACATGCTTGGATTTCTTCTTCTACAAAATATTGTAAAAAGTTTAATTACTAAAAAACGTGTATTTTCTTTAACTTTATCTGATTATTTTCACTTATCAGTTGTTAATACTTATTTACGAGCCAGAATTTTTTTTCATTTCCAGTAGCGATTACAAGCAACTGCGAACAGAACAAGAAACAGAGATGAGGGACAATTAACAAGAAACATAAGTCTACAGTATAGTCTATAAATTACGCATCCTGGATCCATGTGGAGCAGATATTGTTGTGTCTAGCCTCCCAATATCTTCTCCACATGGATCCAGAGCTAAGTGCATGGCAGTGTGCCAAATGAAAGGCGTCAATTTCTTCATTGGAGTCACACAGTTTACACAGGTCACTCTGGACATGCCTGTCTTGATTAAATTATTGGATATGCAGTCGTGGCTAGTGGCAATTAAAAAATCGGTTACAACTCTATCTCGTGGCCATTTTGGAATATCAAGAAGTTTGCTAATCCACACTTTTTGATTATTCTTTTGGTTGAGTTTTGACCAGACGTGTTCTCTGCAATACTTTTTTATGATCTTTCGACAATTTAAAAATGAACTTTATTGTTAGAGGTTTGAAAGATTTCCCCCCTTTCTTTGCCAAATAATGGGCATTTTCATTTCCTACAGTACCACAGTGTGATGGAATCCATTGCATGGCAATTTCTATATGACCTTGAAGGAAATCGCCAGTTAGCAGTTGATATTTGAGAATATTTACTGATAAAGGTGCCTCGATGGAAGAAGCTCGGAGGGCTGCCCTTTGTGGCGTATTGGATACGAAAAGACACAATCAGGCTAGAGATATAAATATGTACTATTTATTTACAGAACATTCTGAACCACCATCTTACATACAGAGCACTTTTCTGCCTTCTACCTCCAGCCGGGACCTTCAAAACCGGTCCTCGCACATCCTTATCTCGACGAGTCTATCTCGGAACGTTGGGAAAGTGGATTATAGGAAACCCTTCTCCCCTACTATCTCAGGCAGTTACAGCATTCACTTCTGGTTTCCGACGTCATCAACTGGTGCCGGAACAACATTCGCCACACCTTGAATCTCTTAAAATAACTTCCTCTAAAACATGATCTGTGTGGTGCTACAACTCAACAAGAGATATTTCCGTATATGCATTTTTATACTTAATCTACTTAATCTCTTTGGACTCCATGACTTTTGCCTCATTAAGGCTCTGTTAAAAAGTATGTGTTGAAACAGAAACTCCTGAAGTAATGGCAAGTTATTTACGAGTTGAGTACAACTGTCAACCAATTACTAAATCTTGGAGTTAAAAAACAAATAGTGGACATCTTGGATTATGATGGTACTTGAGTGTCCCATAACCTGTCTTCTGAATATTGAAACAGTCTTTTGGAACTGGTTCCATAATCTTAAAATCCTATTTCAAAGTACCTTGAATTATATTGCTAACTACGCAAGGAATTTTTCTGCAAGTAATTTCCCAATTGCAATGCACTACAATCCATCATCTAGATATTGCCTTTGTGTTATTATTTGCAAAAGTTTCGTAAATTATCTCAAGCCTTCAAAGACGCGAGCAAATCCAAAAATGCACAGAATGGTGCTCGTAGTACCTTTCTTATCAGTTCTGTAATGTCGTGACAGGGTAGCGTTAACGGTCACACAACTAATTGCTAAAATACATTTTATTTCTAGATTAAATAATAAATAACAATAAATTCAATATTAAAATATTAAAGAATACAGCCTTTTGCTGTAGAAAAGTTTTTGATCACAGTTCATTTCAGGTTTGTCTAGTGGTTTCGCCGTTGATTCCGGAATTCCGTAGTTCAACATCCACAAAAATTCCTTAATAAACAAGGTTCAGCAATCAGTCCTCGAGCGCGGCTGCGTCCACAAACTCCTAATTTGAAGAGCGAAAAAAAAGTCAATTCACTTCCGAGCCGACCCTTTTAAACTCCATAGGTGGGTCATTTTACGTGTGGTCATTTGTGGGTGCCACACATTTGAACCCGAATCTCCCTACCGTAGTCCAACTCTATTGGTGCGTGTGAACAATCTGTTGGCATGTTGGATCTTTACTACGAAACGGACTTTTGTCCAACGTCTGGAGGCTTTATCTTGTCCTGTCACATTTTCACTGAATGTGCGTCTTGCCGACAGTCCTCTCTATTGAAGTTGGCTGCTTCTATATAAGCTAGGAGGACTCAACACAAAGGAGCCATAACTCTCAGCTTCTTTCTTATTGAGCGTTTGGACTAATAAGAGTCTGTAGGTTGGAAAAAGAGAAAGGGTGTGGCCTCATTAAAAACATTCTCCGAGACAGTTCACACTTGTTATGCCCCCTGCGTAATGAAAGAACAGCCGGTGTCTTTTTTTTGGAGACAAAATGCCCATCTGGACAACTTGACCCTTCATACGTCATGCAACTTGACCCTTCATGCATAGATGAGGAGTGTTCTACTATTAAGCAGACGTTACAGTTCTCTTCATTTCCATAAAGTAAAAATGAGAGGATAAATCTGATTTATATTTAAGTAAAGCATATTTTCTTTTTGTTTGCCAATTTCAAAATTTTCAATTGGGCATATATAAGAACATTTCTATACGGGAATTATTTTTGAATGTATTTTTTTATTTTTCATAAACATAAACTTTTTTAAAAAGTTTTTAAGGTTATTGAATTGCAATTGATATAAAGATTTTAATTTTTCCTTCTCAATAATAGTACTTTAGTACAGTGCTTCTCAAACTTTCAATTCTTGCGACCCAATTTTCAATCATAATTTTCATCGCGCCCCCTCCATACAATAACAATGTGTTGATTTCAAAATTAACGTACTAAAAGCTACATGTTAAAGCTACAATATGACTTTAATTATAAACCGTACAAATTATTAAGATAAGTATTAAATTTTGTGTAACATTTTGTATATGACAAGTCCATGGGAGTCACCTGTAATTATTTATCTTGTTCCTAACATAGTATTGCTAAATTAATTACAAAATACATTAGGTAGTGCAGATGCATCATAAGTATATTATATCAATGTAAACGTGTATTTTACTTTTTAATTATGCCAGAATGTATTTTGTTTTACTTCTTTTCAGTAACTTTGCAATTTTTTAAATCTTTTATTTTTGACTTTTTGATATGCTCGCCCCCTTGGAAGATTATCACGCCCCCAAGGGGTGTGCGCCCCACAGTTTGAGAAACGCTGCTTTAGTGTATAAAGTTGTTTACTACAACATTAATTAACAAAAGGAATGTGAAAGTGACACGATGTTTACTCAGAAAGAGTTTGGGGTCGAAAGAATGTAATTAAAACTGACAGATCTTGAAAATTCTTTGATAAATAATCCTTAACCTTGGATCGATCTCATGAGTCAATAAAAATTCACGTTTACTACAATGTGATGTAATTTTCAGTGTAACATAAGGGAGTATTTATATAGACAGAAGGGGTTGTGAAGATATATGTAACCATATTCAATTTATTTCGAAGATATTTGGTAAATATTTTCTCTAAACTTTTGAGTATAGTTATTTTATAATTTAAAATTCCTCATTTCTAAATAAATTGCTAAATTAAAAAAAATTACTGGAAATTTTAAATAATTCTATAATTTGCGCATTTCTTATTCTTAATATGTTTTATTATATCATATCACATAGTATAAATCATGAAACTATTACTATTGCGTAGTAAGAAACGTTATGTAACAAAAATTCGGACAGCTATCAGGATATCATTTAAAATTTCTTATAATAATTTTTCTTCTTTAATGGTATACAACTTATGAAATTATTTCATAGCTATTTCTGATAATTATATCGCAAAAAAAGATGATTTTGGAAACTTTATTCCAAATATATTTGAAAGAAGTTTAATTATATGTTTGAATACATTGTGGGAGAGTGCCATTTTATTTTAAAACAAAACAAGTAATATATAAGAAAAATTAAGTCAATTCCTACTTCGTTAGAAATACTTGCTGGCATCATTTGTTGCATATAATTCTAACTTCATCAGAAATAATGTAGAGTAAATTTAAAATTAATATATATATATATATATATATATATATATATATATATATATATATTATATATAATTTAATTAATGAATTAATATTTGAAAAAACTGTATTAGCATCAAGTGTTATCCACAACAAGTTTAAAAAATGTATTTGAATTTGAATGGATAAAGAAAAAGTATTTTATTCACGATTGAAAATTTGAACAAGATATATATATATATATATATATATATATATATATATATATATATATATATATATATATATATAGAGAGAGTGAACTATTAGTAGGTAGAGGAAATTAAAAATATGCAGGCGAGAGAGAGAGAGAGAGAGCTCTTACAATACCAATAAATTAAAATTATTGATACACATAATTATCAGAAAAAAGTTAAAATCTTTTAATATTTTCCTGAGATAATTCAAAACAACTCAAGAAATTTTGTGTATAATAAATAGAAAAATAAAAGAGTATGGGAATATATATATAAAAATATTGTTTTTAAATTGCACACAAGAGATGAATATAGACATTAAAAATATTCAAAACTTTCTACTACTTGTAGTATATAATGTAGTATTCATACACTAAACAACCTATAAACGTATCCTGAGTCAATTTTGTCTCCGCAGAGAATGTTCTATAAAATATTAGGGGACATTAAAGGTTCTTTGACATAAAAACTTCAAAACTTTTGACAGTAGCATACCTCAAAGACGTAATATTCTCCTGGGTGTATTTCCTAAAAATGCTGTGTGTTTAGATTGTGTGTAGCGGTTAGCGGAGAAATTGGTAGAGAATTCAAATGGAAATCCCCTTGGGCAGTAAACGAAATGGAAATTTAGAATCTTATGAAATGGCCGCAGGATCAATGTCCGCTTGAATTTTGAGAACTGTAAAATTACTGCTTGGAGAGTTCGGTGTTTCCTCAATGCGGCCATGAAACTATTCACCCAGGAAAGAATTTTGAACATATTTTTAGAAGTATATATAATATTTTAAAATGAATGCTGAATTTATATTGCACAAACATTTGTGTTTTATTACTTATAACAGAAAAAAAAAAATGTCTAGATTGTAAACTCAAAACTTGACATATTTTTTCTTCTTTTAAGCATATTTATACAGATTGTGGATATGATTATGCATTGTTTGAACGTACCCTTTAAAGTTTTAGTTTAAAGATGGCTAGAGTTGTAAAATTCGAAGAAGACATTCACCTTTTGGAATTGTATTGTTATTTAGTTAAATGTACAATTTTTTAAAAAAATTCTGCTATATTTAACTAAAGCTTTATAGGTTGTAAATAAAATCAAAATGAGACGATACTTCCTGATATTTTTGTAGCGAATATGTTTGGGAAAGTTATTTTCTAAATTTTAGATCAGACATCCAATTAGAGTTATGAATTACTTGTTTTCTGAGTGTCGTGAAGGGGTATATTGAAAGCGAAGAATAATAGTTTGTCAATTCATAACCTTTGTAATATCCTGTTTTAAATGTAAATTTGAGATAATTAAAGATGTATACTCCATTTTTTTGTATAATCCTTTGCAATATTCAATACGTTGTTTTAGGGAACGAGACAAATAAGTTTATTGGTAAGATTAGTATTAATTTGAGTAATTATAAAATGTATGATACGTTAATATTCATGGAATATATTGAGTTTTACTTAAAAATATTATTTTATAACTAAACTTATGTTTTTTTACACTTCATTTAGTTTGCTTTTACAGAAATAAAGTGGTTACAAAAATAATCAAAAAATTTCTGTCCCATCAAACATTACTTTAACAAAAGTAGGAATTGGGATAATTTGCCATGGCGTAAAAGATAAAAGAGCCTACCGGCAATATAATAACATTATTATCGTATACCAAAGTTATATAGCAGAAGTGTCAATATGAATAATGTAGGAGCTATATGATACAAATGAAAAAGGATGGCTTTCGTACTAGTAGAGATAGTTAAAAGAGTAAAAAAATCTCTTATTGGGATTTTATACAGTGACTTTTATTTTGTAAAAGATGGCAGTAGTTGGAAATGAATTTAACATGCTATACATTTAGATTATTATACTGGATTATATTAATGCTGGTCTCGTGATAAGTGGAATGGTAGCCACTCTTAATATAAGTTCGACATTTCTTGTTTGATATTATTTAATACTTTGCGTTGTTAATTTTTTTGGAATCTGGCAACAGTATTTTAGTTAATTTAGTTTTTTTTTTTTTTGGAATATTTTAAATTTGGTTGCGTTTTATACATTAAGAAAAGAAATGCATAATGTTTTACCTCTGCGGAGTGTGTGCTCATACAATAGTTTTTTATGTAAATAGCCTCATATGTATCGTACGTGTTGAAGTATAAAAACAAGTAATATAAAATTTTTCTTTAAACTCAATTCCTACTCAGGTCAACAAAGAAAATTTTATTTAGTTAATTAAATTTAATTAATGCATTAATATTTGAAAAAATTGTTTTTACATCAAGCGTCATCCACTACAAATTTAAAAAAAATGTATTTGAACTTAGTGGATGAAAAAAAATAAGTATTTGTAGCCAAGAAAAAATTACTTTTTGGTCTACTTACGTAACGTAATTACTTTACTACTTATTGGTGCTAGTTCGAACTTCGTCAGAAATAACGCAGAATAAGTTTAAAATTAAAAAAATAAAATTTAATTAACGAATTAATATTTGAAAGAACTCTGGTAACATAAAGTGTCATCCATTACAAGCTTAAAAATGTATTTGAACTTGAATGGATGAATAAAAAGTATTCTATTAGCGACTGAAAATTTGAACAAGATAAATATAAACAAATATATATAGGGATAGAATAAACTAATAGTAGGAATTGAATAAAAGGTGTATTGAAACTGAAGAATAGTAGGTTCTCCATTCACAACAGCAGTTATATGTTCTCCTTTAAATTCAAAAATGATATTAGTCTTCTTCTATAAAATTCCAGTTTAATAGGTTTGAATAAGTTAAAGCTGTTAAAGTAAAGTTTTTCGAAATATAATCTAGAAAATTCTTATATTTTGTTTGTACTTTTAAATCAAGTGCATGTCTGATTATGTGTACTTTTTTTAAAAAAAGTTCTTTAAAATCAAAAGTTGGCTACAGCGAAGCGCATGAACTGAGTTTTTGGAATCACGGGTTAGCAGTTTCCTTGGGACTACAGCATCACATAAACTCAACCCATTATGGTAACTGAATTCAAATAACTTCATTTTAATGTGCTTGAATAGCGAAAAAATTCTAACTCAACGGCAATCAAAGATTTTATCTCAAAAAATAAATTATATTTCTTTAAAAAAATTTACTATTTGAAAGTCTAGTTCCTTGAAGTGGGGATGTCTTTATTTTTTGGAAATTTCGTCCTAATTGTAAATGTAGCATTCCATACTACTGGAGTAAAAATAATTCCAAAAACTTTAATTAATTTCTATGGAAACTACATTTTTAGTCATGAGTATATTAGGGTTTAAATTTTTCTTACAAATGAAATGTTTTCATATGGTTAATGGTGAACTAGTCATTTAGCATAAAATTGAGGGGGACTGAAATATTTTTTTGTGTTAAAGGATAACACTTTCGAATCGGCACCCTATTCATCTGCAGTGGGTCCCTTCTCATATAGGTCTTCTCGGGAACGAAGTAGCGGACGACCTTGCGAAGGCGGCTACCAGCAATCCTGGGAATCCGGAAGACCACATGGTCCTTACATCGACTGAGATCTACTCCAGGGCTAAATAATTAATATGTAGAACCTGGGTAGTCCCTCTTGTACACCCATGTTACTTTCAAAGAAACTCTGGATCCGCCATATCATTCAAGGGTTCCAGATCATATCAAACGGCATTTTCACGATTTTCGACTGGTCACCTGAGGTGCATACATTTTGAGGGTGGCAAAAGAAGCTTCCCAATTTGCCCCAAATGTAACATCAATCCTTTTTCTCCTCAGCACATTTTGCAATGTCTGGGGTTTTCCTGAGAGGAGGCTGTTGCATCCCTCCTGCTGTTCTTAGACCTTGTGCAGATGTATGGACTCATGGATCTGGTCTAGTGAAACTAGACCAGATGGGGACTAGTCCCACCATCACCACCACAAAAAAATAGACACAAAACAAAACAAAAAAAAACCCGTCATATATTCGCCAAGATTAATTTTTGGCTCATTTTATAATCATAGATATATATGCATGCTTGTATTTAATAAAAATCAATGAAACTAAAACATTCCGAATGACACTCAATTCAAAATTTTTAAGGTGTTGAAAAAAAACATTTATTGAGTTTTCGGAAAGTAACCTGAATTTTCTTTGTATTGTATTTTTTAGCATCAAATTGTCAAAAGATTGTTTGATGTCCTCCATTTTGCTATTTATTTCACCATTAGATTGTGCGTCTAAATAACTGCTCCTACTTTTCATGATGTTCCTCATTTTGGATGACGCGGGAACAAGGGCTGCATTATGAACCCATCCAATGTAACGAATTTTTCCAATGATAAAAGTAGGACAGTCAAATCCGCGGCTGGTGTTTTCGGAATTTTTTTCATTCCCAAAAGTAAATTGTTTTCATGTTAAGCGATTTTGTTTCATGTTAAGAGAAACAAGTAATATAAAAAAAAATTAAGTCAATTCTTACTCAAATCAACAAAGAAAAGTTTATTTTAGCTACTTTTTATTAAATAGCTACATCTAATATAAATATATATATACATAGGACAGAATCACAACATTAAGTGGTTCTTAATTTTTATTAATTATTATTAAAGCATCGTATTGTCATCCAAAACAATCGTGTATATAAAATTTCAGTTCAACTAAATACTTTATAACGTGAGAGAAAATATCTTTTAAAGTTTTGACTTAAGTGGCTAAAAATGAAACCAACGTGGCTGTATCTGTAATTCTTTAAAAATTAGTTTCGGTCAATTAATTTTAATTAATTATAATTCAATTATCGTATTTTTATACAAAACAGTAGTGTATAGAAAATTTGAGCTCAAACGAGCGCTTTAAAATGTGAGAAAAAAATACCTTTTCATGTTTTGACACAAGTCGCCAAAAATTATGCCAACGTGGCTGTATTTGTAATTCTTTAAATAATTATTTATCAATTAATTTTTAAATTATAATTAAATTACTTTATTGTCATCCAAAATAATCATGTATAAAAAATTTCAGCTCAATTGAGCGCTTTAAAATGCATTGTATTAACGATTGAAAATTCCACCAAGATAAATAAATAATTATATAAAGAGTGTGAGCTAATAGTAGAAATTAAAAAATGCATCAACATAGAAGTTTGTCGGAATCTCTGTATTATTACATGTTAATCGATATTTTGTCTTAAACCTTTTGGCGTGTTAAACGAATTTTACTGTCTGTAATATTTACACAAATGGTGTAAAAATAGTTCTAAAAACTTGATATAATATCTGTAACAAATACATTTTAAGCCATGTCTATGTTTGGGTTTAATTCTTTATTATAAATAAAATATTTTAATAGGGTTAATGGTGAGTTAAATATCTTGTTATATATATAATGCATACACTACACACACGCATAAAAAACTAAATAAGATTTCATAAACATTTAGAGCTTATGTAAGTAAAATTGAATAAAAATGTCTGCAACTTTAAAACTCTAAAATGAATAGAAAAAAAAGATACATTCTGGTTCAAAACGATCTAGTTTTTTTTATTTGTATTTCATTGCAACACGCTTTTCTCATGAGAGTCACGTCAAAGTTGAATTTCCAATTAAGTTTGTTCTCTTTTAATCTGCTCGAGACAAATTGAAGTCCTGATTGCGAAATCATGTTCGAAATTGCTTTAATTTTCTTTATAATCTTTCTAATGATCAAAAATAATTGCAATTGTCTGAAATTTAATTCTTAAGTTTCCATTCCCATTTGAAATTATAAAATTTTCTGCTTTGTGTGTAAAATTCTTTCCTTTGTGAGCAGGAATGTGGTATCAAAATTTAGAATGTCTTTCAGAGAGGTATTATTCGTATAATGAGGAGTTTTCCTCGAAAGTTTTGAGTTTTGATTTGAACAAGTCCAGAATTAAAATTGTCACATTTCATAAAAATGACAAATTTGATTTTTATGGATTGGTAAAAATAGTGCAATCTCTTGCAATGTACATGTGAAAACATTAACTTTATCTTATTTCCTGTTATTATTTAATAAATAGTTTTAAAATTTGTTTTCAGATGATATTTATATATTACATTTATAATTTATATACATTTTCAACGTATCTTTGTATCTTAATATTTGGAGTATTGGATATTTCACGTGCTATTCAATCAAGCCCTATTTTGGGGCGGTAGATAAGGATTGCATAAAAGAAAACACATAAAAATCATCCTGAAACATCATAAATAGCTATAAAATATATTGATTGTAACATTAAAAAACTTTTATGTGGTAAATAGGAAGGATACAAAAAGTGTCCCGCATAGAAAATACATAAATCATTATCACACATTTTAGTTAATAATTGGTTTTGCAAATACTTTATAAATAATTCGCCATCAACAAAGATTTGTTTTTGAGTTGAATCCTGAATGGGGTAGCATTTTCTCCTTTTTCTTTATTAAGGTATACGACTACGTTCGGAACCGGGATTTTAAAAATTCGCATAAATGGATAATTTTCATGATATTTAGTGTCACATGGATTAAAATACATGTATAAAATTGTTTTAAGGACATTTGACAAAAAGAATTATTTAAATACAATATTTCGGTAAAAAATAAACTTAGAATAATCTTTTTTTCAAAATGTTCTCTTTTTGTGAAAAATGCTTTTATTATAATAATATTTTGTCTGTATATAGCTCAGACCTCTGTACAGAAACTCAACTATGATTTTTGAAAAATTCACATTATTTTCAGAGTTACAACCATTTGAAATAATTATCCGCGTTTTTTTCTTAAAATTTCTCCCCCTTTGTTGTCATAAAACATGGATAAACCCACTTCTAAGTTATATATTCCAAAAATTCTAGTTGAGCCTCTGTACAGAGATTTAAGCTATATACAAGCAAAATATTATTATAATAGAAGCTGTTTTCACAAAAGGAGAATATTTTGAAAATGGGTCATTCTATGTTCATTTTTGTCAAAATATTGTACTTAAATAATTTTTTATTGTATAACACTATTTTTAAAACAATTTTATATACATTTTTTAATCTATGTGACACTAAATTTAAATATTATCCATTTATACGCTTTTACAAAATCACGGTTCTGAACGTAGTCGGTTACCTTAAAGTATTTCTCGAATAGGATATCCGTGCCGCTCTTTTGTTTGTGACTCAGTTACAAGATTTGTATATTCCGTTGTACGTTTTTATAAAGCTCTTATGGAGGATTCATACAATCCAGCAGTTAAAAATTGTTTTTGCTCCCAAGGCCTTATCAGACGTGCATGCATTAGGAGCAATTTTTCTTTCTACCAACGATTTCAAGCATTTTTTACTCAGTTGCCATAGCAACGGCTTCGAACAACTTCTTGCCAGTGAGCTGAAAAAATTGTTCGAAATTAAAATTGCTTCAAATTTCAGGCAAGAGGTTTCTACCTCTCCTACGCGAAAATAAAATGGCAGCCTCGTCTTCGTTAAACGCAGTATCAGAAATGTACGTATTAAAATGGAACTAAATGATAGGTAGTACTTTGATTGACGAAGTTGAGAAATTTCCATACCAATGGAATCCTAAAAATCTCCATTTCGCAAAAAGATTTTTTTAAAAAAAATTAATGAGTGCGCAGCGGCGAGTAATTTTTCAATGTGGAGATAGAGTGCGGCTGACTTTGGAGCATGTCGTTTCTTTTGCAGCAACCTTTCATCCTCAGCTGCTTCAAAAATTTGGGCGAAATGGTTGCTCGAAAACTGCGTGTGTGATAAAGCCCTTAAAGCGCATTGTTGATGCGAAAAATACCGGAGGGCCGCAACTTTTAAAAATGATTGCATTTGAATCTCAGAATAGGCATAAATTGTACAATGAAAAATCAATGTAAATTAAGCAAATGGGGTAGCGGTGTTTTATTAACTTTTTAATTTCTGTTCTAATTTCATATAATCTAATCCAGAGGTGGGGAACGTTTTTACTATTAGAGGCCACATATAACTTAGGCAGTAATGAAGGAGACCACATAGGTTAAACTACCTATAAATTTAACTTTATGATATTACTAGCTGAAATGCCCGTTCTTCACACGGGTTAAATTTTAAAAACATAAAATTCACTTATTTTAGCAATTATAAAGTAAATAATAACTTAACAAAAGCAAATATTTCAATGTAAGAGATAAAATTAGCACGCTAAAGAGTAAGTAGAAATAAATGAATGCAAATATAAATAAAAATTATAACAGAAAAGTGGTAGCAGTAGTAAGTTTCTGCTACGAGTGAAATAACCTGCAATAGATAAACCGAAAGAAACAATCATGATAAACTGATTCACTAATGCTATCATAACTAAGAAATATTAGGGAGCCTTCAACTGAAAAAAATTCAATTAGTATTACATGAGGTATGGGTGCAATGCGATCTAACATCTCTGTAATACATCTAAAATAGAGTATTAGATTAAATTTAATACTAAAGAAATTAAATAGTATGAGCTAACATCAAAATCTACCTAAAACAGATAAAACACGTCCCCGTTGAAGTAGTCCAGAACCAACACAGCAGTATTGAATGAAACAAATAATAAACCATGTTACTAAAGAATTAATTAAGAATAATTTGACTACATTCGAATGAGTACATACAATGATAAATAATTACAGGGATAATTGAAATATATATATAGATATCTTATATGAACAGTATGATAACATATAATATGCATATGATCTCCAAGAAACTATGTGAGGAACAGATTATCAGAAGCAACGTTAAACCATGACGGCATGAGACTTAAAATCACTTCAACATGGAATTTCAAAGAAATCCATAGGGAAATATGAGAAAATCTTTTCAATGTGCATCTTTTTTCTGAGCAAACATTTTTTCGATCACAAATGATACAGTTTTCTGGTTTGCGAGATTGTCAGAAGTAAAGTCATGACGAAAAATCTGGTCAACATTGAATTCAAAGGAATCCAAAATAAACTATGAGAATATTGTTTCAAGGTGCACCTCATCAGAGTTTAAGCAAATAGATTCTTGTTAAAAAAATTTCTGATTTTTTTTAAAATTGAAAACAAAGATGAGTTCTTATAGATCAAAGGGACCATAAGACCAAAAACTGTGACATGGAAAAAGCATGGTACATTTCGGCTTCTCATGAAGCAATACTATTTTAAGCAATATTTTTCTACAATGAAGAAAACATTGAATATGACAATGAAGGAAGAATAGCACTAATCTTTATTTTCGACAGAAAATGGCATAGATATGTAAAACATGTAACATTCATTTATAAAAATGTCTACAATGCATGTGTATATATACAATCAGCATGAGGAAGAGATTGTCAGACAGAAAATTACTTCGTTGTGCATTTATTCGCATGTATAGTTTTTTATATAGATGTTTTATTTTGTTGTTTTTTGGGGAAATAAACGGACATGACATGAAAATAAAAGCAGATAAGAAGTGAAGGTGTAGTTTCATTGATTGTAAAAAAACCCCTTTGATATTTGTGTCATTAATAGGTAATCATGATCTAAGATTCTGTCTAAAAAAGCCTCATAAATTATTGTTCAGCTGAAAAACTGACATTTGAATCTTTGTATCACATAATTATTGTACCCACAAATTATAAGCAATATTCTCTTAAGTTACAGAAGTAATATTAATTTCGAAATATTTTTTTCCTTTGTTTTATTGAATATAATGTAATTTTGTATTGTATATATATACATTTTTTCATTTACATACCACTTCTTATAAAAATATTTTTTGAATATGGAAAACATTCCACACACATATGTAAAATAAAGAGCAAAACGTAATTAATCATATATTATTTTTGAAAAATATAAAAAAACAATTGTTCTTTAATTTTTTAAAAAAACAGTTTAAAATGTTAAAAAAAATAAAATAGACACTTTAATCAATTTCATTTGTCATGTTTTACGTTTATTTTATCAATGTATTGAAAGCCCGTGCAATGCTGGGCCATACAGTTAGTTATAATAATAATTTAAATTAAAAAGATTATCTAAAACAGAGAAATTAAGTCCTAATTTTGATAAAATTGCCATAAACAGTTTTGAACAGCAACAAAAAAACACATAACCAAAAATATTCAATATTTAAAATTGAAAGCGAAATGAAATAAACAAACAGATATAAAAGTAAGCTTACATATAGTAGAAATTAAAATATTAATTCAAACCAAAATCTACTTTAAATAAAAAAAATTAAGGTCTAATTTTGATAAAACTACCATAAGTAGCTCAGAAAAAAAAAAGTCGAAAACTCTTATATGTAAATAGAAATTGTAACTTAAATCTCAACATTGGCAATCTGCTAATCTCAATTAGTTTGAATTGAGTGTCATTTTTTGTTACAATGGAAAAACATGGAATTTGCCCATAAAAGAAAAGGATGCTTACGTATTGGCAGCAAAATTTGCACCACAATATCAGAACAAATTCTTATGTATTTTATACGAAAAAAAATTAATTTTGGTGAAAAAAGTGCCACTTTGATTGCGGTGACTCTAATACGTAAGTATCAGGAAAAGCATGACCTTTTTTCTTTTTCAATGGAAGGAAATGTTGTTTCCTACGTTTTATCGCACCAATGCCAAAGTTCAAAATAATTCGCCAAATTTGCAACGCTGATTTCGCATGTGTTGTACGCGCTAAATTGTGGCAACCATGTGTTTTTTTCTCGTAATGTCGCCAATAGGTTGGGATAATATGCAAGAACCGAAATGTCGTAGAAAGATTTTTTGGTACTTATGCATGATTGCAACAATATTGCCCACTCTATTAATAACTCGCCAAGTTGGCAACCACGATTTCCTATGTATTATTCACACTGAATTGGCAACCATGTGATTTGTTTCATATAATGCCGCCAATAGAGTTCTTATTTTTTTGACCAAATGGTCATGCTATGCAGTTGGAAGTAGGCAAAAAGTATTACTGAAATGTATTAATATTGAGGTGATAACTCAGTTTTATGCTATACTTATTAATGAGCTGGGTGTTGTGATACAAACATCATGTCGATTGTAGCCTAAGTACCATCGTAGATTTATAGTATCACTAACGTTCAGTTTTGTAAATACCGCAAATCTGTGAGTTCCTTGCATTTGATAAGTACCAAAATATGTACTAATTCTTTCCAAAGTCGACTCTTTAAAAGACAACATAAAATTAGTAACAAACATGGAGAAAGCAAAAATTATTCAGATACAGCTTAAAGGTTTAACCCTTTATCTACCACATTATAATTTACTGCAGTTTTATTTCTTGCATTATTTTTTTAATCTCTACATTGAGAAAATTAAGGGATATACATAAAAAAACTCAAATTTAGGAAATTAAATCCGTTACAGCTAATTAATTAATATAAATATTCAAAGGTAAAATTATTAATTTTAAACACACTATTAACTTAAAATAAATATTCAAATGGTTTTCTAAGGTCTTCATTAACCTACAAAAAATAAGACACTTTTTGACATTAACTACTTTTTCGGAGCAAAAATGACAACCTTCGTAATCCGTTGAAATTGTAGTTTCTGTTATAAAACTATTCCCGGCTTCCCCTCTAGAAGACTTATCATAGAACCCGGGCTGCCATATATCTTGGAAGAGTGGATTTAAAAGAATATTCCTGCTAAGTATCGTCAGAATATTCGTAAAAATGGTTATTCTAAGTAAATTTAATGTAAGTGGTAAGAACCGTCGGTAGATAAAGGGTTAAAGTATGGCTTGACGCTAATAGCAAAGCTTATTCTTGACGCTAATAGCAAAGCTTTGACGTATCATGGATATCAAATGAAATAGAATATCGCAAAGTATGAAAATATCTTTAAAAGTAGCCAGTATAGTAATTACATTAGCCCTTGCAAGAAGGGTAGTTGTTCCATTAAGCAAGCAACATGTAGTATATATATATATATATATATATATATATATATATATATATATATAATCATATATATATATATATATATATAAGAAATAATCATGTACACAAAAATAATACAGATACATACATTTAATGAGCCTTAAAATATAAAACGGCCTTGCAGAAAACAGATTTTATTTTCTAAAATCACACATCTATGTTTAAACACAAAACATACTGATTTGATACCCGAACACACACATAAAGGGTGTTTTTTAGAGGTATAGAACTTTAAATTGCAATAAAACAACGATGTATTATTCGATTGACATGAATTATTTTTTATTCGAAAGATAATCTTGTGGCATTACATTTTAAATATGATTTCTGGCATATGACTGCCACGGCTGGTTCGGATGTAGTCCAATCTGGACGTCCAATTTTTCTGACTTTTTCCAACATTTGTGGCCGTATATCGGCAATAACACGACGAATGTTGTCTTCCAAATGATCAAGCGTTTGTGGCTTATCCGCATAGACCAATGACTTTACATAGCCCCACAAAAAATAGTCTAGCGGTGTTAAATCACAAGATCTTGGAGGCCAATTCACAGGTCCAAAACGTGAAATTAGGCGGTCACTAAACGTGTCTTTCAATAAATCGATTGTGGTACGAGCCGTGTGACATGTTGCGCCGTCTTGTTGGAACCACAGCTCCTGGACATCATGATTGTTCAATTCAGGAATGGAAAAGTTAGTAATCATGGCTCTATACCGATCACCATTGACTGTAACGTTGTGGCCTTCATCGTTTTTGAAGAAGGATTCCACCAGCCCATAAAGCGCACCAAACAGTCAGTTTTTCTGGATGTAACGGTGTTTCGACATACACTTGTGGATTAGCTTCACTCCAAATGAGGCAGTTTTGTTTGCTGACGTAGCCATTCAACCAGAAGGGCGCTTCATCGCTAAACAAAATTCGCTTATGAAAATCGGGAACAACGGCAATCCCGTTTTGGGCCCATTCGACGAATCTACGCCTTGCTTAATGATCGTTTTGATGAATTGCCAAACCAAACTGAGAATAAATCACTTGACAGCTGTTAAATCGGTCGCCATCTTGGAAAGTAATGCCAACTTAAACTTCTATACCTGGAAGAAAAACACTCTTTACAAAACATTGAGCAAACTTTGGTATCGCCCACTAGATTAGCAAGGGAAAACACAAGCAGCGATCAGGCACATATATTGCGTAGTGACAAAAGCTTATAATATTTTCATTTGTAAAAGTCAATTAGCATTAATGAATTAAACAAAGTTTCACTACTTTTCTTTGAAATTCTGAAAAAGGATAAAATATGCTCAATAAAAAAACACGATTTACTTCGGTGAACATCGCTAAATCAACTGTAAACAAAAGCGCGTTGTCAAATTAAAAAAAAATTTGTTTTGAAATAACACTTTCAAGGGTAAATTTTTCGAAAAATATCTGTAGTTCTGCCACAAAGAATAAAAAAACGACTAAAAATGCAGCCTTAAATGAATATATTTATCTGTGTGTTTCGAATATAATATCTCTTTTTCCGTGTTGATCCCCTGTCATGATAACTGCTATTTCAGACGTCGTAGGTTCATTAAAATGCCTGCTGTGTTCGCCAGCGGGAACTTTATCTGCATGAATAGTTATACAAAAATCTAGTCCAAGTTTTTCAATTGCAGATTTTAAGCTTTTTATGTCAGAATTATTGCGTTGTAGCATGTCTTGCAACATCAAAACTAAATCTTGTTTAACTTGTTGTACAATATTGCAACGTTGTTTAGCATGTTCTGTATTACAGTCTATAAAATAAACTCAGGTTCTTCATCAGAGCAAAGAAATATAGTACCAATTCTGTAGTAAACTTGACCTTGTACTTTAAATGTAGACATAAGTCCAGTCTCACTTACTTGTTTCGAAGAGCCAAATGCAGTTATTTGAAAGCAATTGTTATACCGCCTGTTGGCGCATGCGCGCCAACGTCATGCAGCACAAATGCAAATATTCTTCCTTGCCGCGCTGCGCCGGCAGTTGAGAATATTCTGTGGAATTTTCATTTTGTATTTTTTCAAGCTTCAAAATATTTTGAATATGAATATTGATTATTAATCGTTCATTTTCGTATCTATTTTCTAAAAATTCATATAAAGAATCAAAAAATTATCAAAATTACTACATAAATAATTAACTTCATGAGTTAAACAAGATCTGAGGTAGTATAGCTTCTGAGATTCACTCAGTAGTATTTTATTTGTGATTAGATCGTCAAATTGGATTTTAAATGAACTAAATTCTTCGTATTTTCCCGAGAACTCGGGTAAAACTAAAGGTGGTGTTTTTAGTTTTTATTTCGAAATTATCATTTGTTTTCATTACTGTCCCAGAACTTGATTTCTTAGAGGAATTAAGAATAGTTTCAATTCTTACCTCTAATGACTCAAGGCGGACTTCAAGAAGATGGAGATCTTCGTCTACGGCAGTTAACTCTGCATCTTTCACATTCCGAATGGCGTAATAGTTGTTGCGAAGTTCCTCCGCGTTTTTTTTCCAGTTGAATCAGACTTCTTAGCTTTACTTTTATTTCAACCGAATCGGTTTCTTCGTTGGCATTTTCAATGAACGTTTCAATTCTGATTATTTTACCTTCCAAGGTACTTTTTAATCTGTTTTGCTTATCCATAATCCACTGATCGCTCCTGGCACGAGCGGAGCCAACACCGCCTTATATTCTTCTGAAACACTTTTTCACATACAGAGTCAGATGACAACAATGTATGTAGTGGCTCAGGTGGATCCCTTAACACAGGCAAAGGCACCTTCCCACCACTACAACATAAACCAAGAGTTTCACTTTTAAACTTCATTGCACTGCAAAATTGGCAAGTAATTGACATGAGTCCAAGAATACACGACGCATCAGACTTGTAATCTATTGATGGATTGTAGGAGTAAGCAGCATTTTCTTTATCTTTCCCAAACAGCCATTCTTGAAGAGCGTCTGACATTTCTCTGATATTCAGGTTTCCCTTCTCGATCTTTAGTAGTTTCAGAAATCCTTCTTTGCATCATTTGTAAACAATTGGACTTTCTTCTTGGTTCTTGTTCTTGCTCAGTTTCCAAGGCCCTTAAACGTGCCCTTCTCAGTCGGTTTGATTCTCTCCTTGATTCTTGCTCTAGTGGAGCTTCATTTTCCCGTTTTCTTGTCATATTTTCTCTGACTTTATGTTTACGAAAACGTACATGTCTTTCCCTATTGGGAGGCGTTTCAGAATTGATCTACTTCTGTTTTCAAAAATTTCACATTCCTCATTATTAGAAGAAACAAACACATAGGTATCAAAGTGTACGGCACTCAAGTTTTTGCCACAGAACGTTATGATTTTAACTGTTTCAAAATGCTCCCCAAATACAAAAAAAAGATATGTCAATTACGAAACATCTGGAAACGGCAAGAAAACACTTCTGAGGCAGCGGAATTTAGAAGTCATAGGGTTTAATATGGTAGTTTTATAAGCTTCGCGAGATGGGTCATTGTTCCCTTGGTGATCATGTGTAAATACCTTAAACTTAACCCAGTTACTGATGATATAATCAACAATAGCCTGATTGCACAGAACAGGATTGCACATTACCACACAACAAATAAGAAATTGAACTGAAAAGGCAGGGGCCATCACCGTTAAGCAACAAAAAATATGACTGTTGCCAAACGAACGAACTTAAAATCCATTGGTTAAAAAAAATGGAAAAATCGAATGAAAATTTAATTTTAAAAATTTCTATGGCGAATTCCAAAAAACATCTTCTTAGTGCACATCATTAGGACATAGAGTAATTATGTACCAAGTTTTATACTTCTGGTTTGCTTAGTTTGACAGGTGAAACATCCACACAAACTCTTTCTTTTATTATATCATAGTTTTTGTACAATTTTAACAATTTGGTGCATTTTATAAAAATATTACAAAAAAATTTTTTAATTAAATTTTTATTTATGTTATTATTTGACAGAAAAAAGTTACATTATAAATTTTTTTTAAAGAGTAGACTTGCAAGAGATGCAATGGCCCAAAAATACCAGTAAAACCACAGAATATATAAAAATATAATTAGATTTTTACAATGGCCGTTAGCAACACGAGTTTTTCTAGTCAATAATTGAAGTATCTCAGTCAACAGATACTTATAATAAAAAAACTTCGTTAATATTCAAATTAATTTTTAAATGCCATTCATGGAAATCGTTCATGTTTTAACGTACATGGAATCAGTCACATTAATAATAGTAAGAAAAAGGTTGTTCTGTAAAGATCATATAACATGATCTGGTAGTATTACCGTGTTGCACTAGATGGCGTTTTAGAATTTGGAATGTGCAGTTGGCCATTCTCACAAGTAGTCATTGAAACACATGCATACATTTATGCTGTTCTTTATTTAATTCCATTGATTTGAACATTGTTGTAATCTTTTCAATTAAATATAAATGAAAAAAGTACTAGCTTTTATGAACTCACGGAGGCCGCGGGTTTCCCGCCTCTGAACTATACCTTTTAGAATTAGTCTAATGAGATGAATGTACTACAGTATAACGTCGTTTATCCGAATCAATTGGGACCGGACACCGTTCGGGTAACCGAAATCCGAATGCCATCCACGCAGTATATGAAACCGGAGAATATTCGAATATTGAAAATCACCATATGCGGGAAACTTGTTTGAAGAAATAGGAAAATAGGTGAAAAATGTTGCAATTATACCTATATTGTGGAAAATAATCACTTATTTTTCGCTGAACTATTGTATACCTTCGTTTTTCCGATGCAAGGTCTCTGATTCTCTTGAGCAGCAGTAGTTGAGTAGGGCAGCACTCTGATTGTTGTTCGTACCACTCCACAGCTGTCTCTAACGCAGAAAACGCGTCATCAATTGATGGACCCTTGCTGCTTTCGTTGCTGTTGTTGTCCTCGTCTTCATCCATTTCATTGTCTACAGAAGTGTTTCTCAAACTGTGGGGCGCACCCCCCTAGAGGGGGGGTGATAATCCTACAAGGGGGGCGCGAGCATATAAAAAATAAAAGATTTTTTTTAAAAAAAATTATCAATGTACTAAAATTAAATCAAAGCAAAATACATTGTAAGATAATAAGAAATACATATTTACAATGATATAATATACTCATAAATATATAAGTACTACAATATGTATTTGATCAATAATTCATCATTACTAAGTTTAATAATTACTAATGACCCCATGGTTTTGTCAAAATTATGTGCAAAATTTAATACTTATCTTGATAATCTGTACGATTCAGGATTAAAGATGTATTGCAGCATTAGAGTCAAAGTACATTATTATCAAATTCAGTACATTATTATTGTATGACGGGGGGCGCCATGAAAATTATGATTAAAAATTGGGTCGCAAGCATCCAAAGTTTGAGAAGCACTGGTCTACAGGGATTAATTCTTCGGGCACGAAGTCACAATCTCGTCATCATTTAGCATTTGAAATCCACTGAGTCTTCTGCACCGATTCCCATCCAGGTTTATACATCTTCTTCATCGCATTTTAAGTTTTGTCTATTGTACACCTTCGTTTCTTCGCTGCAAGGTCTCTGATTCTCTTGAGCAGCAGTAGTTGAGTAGGACAACACTCTGCTTGTTGTTCGTACCACTTCAAAGCTGTCTCTAACGCGGAAAACGTGTCAGCATTTGATGGACACTTGCTACTTTCGTAATTGTTGTTGTCCTCGTCTTCATCCATTTCATCGTCGACAGGGACGAATTCTTCGTGCACGGAAGTCACAATCTCGTCATCATTTAGCATTTGAAATCCACTGAGTCTTCTGCATCGATTTCCATGCAGGTTTCTACATCTTCTTCATCGCATTTTAAGTTTTGTCTCTACGTTCAAGGCGTTGCACTTCCATTTTGAATTCGAAGCCATAGCAGTTCACAACTCAACAAAAGAGCACGTATACACGCCCTCACTAGGAAACAAACTGAGCTAATATTCCGCGGAGACGTTTACCAAATCACACAACTGAAATTCCCCAAATTTCCGTGACTTTGGGTTTTCCCGTCACTTTTGGCATCACACGAAAGAACTGTTGAATATTGCACTGTTCGAAAACCTATTCATATACAGTACATGTAGTTGACAAAGGAAACAAAAGTGGTCCGGATATTTGACGCTCCCGATAGTAAACGTTCAGATAAACGACGTTCTACTGTATATCACTGTTTCCAACATTTTTTTTTTAATCTGAAGGGTGATTGCTTGTTGAAAGAAATCCTCACCACAGTCTGCTAGTTATTGTCAGCTAATTTGCATCTATATTTACTTTTGTTGATCTTAGTACAAGGAGCACTTTTCTCACAAATATTTCGACCTAATTGTAGAAAACACTTTGTCTATATTTAGTCTTTCTGACTGTCATAGTTGGCCGAGAAAAAATACTTTGATGGCCGCTATTGGCCCACCCCTGATGTTATTCAAATTCTTTACCAAATGACTGTGAATTTTGTTATTTGAGAGTTAATTGCAATTTTAGTTTCAAGTTTTTTCCCTGGTTATTCGTGTAGGGCAGCGTTTCTCAAACTGCGGGGCGAGCCCTTCTTGGGGTCGTGAAAGCTCTACGAGGGGGTGGGGCGCAAGCGTATTGAAAAGTCGAAAACAAAAAACTATTTAAAAACTTATTCATTTACTGAAAGTAAACTAACAAAATACTTTCTGATATAATAAAAATATAAAATAACACTTGCACTGGAATTTTACTCTTATATATGTATCAGTACTGTACAAAATATTTTATTATTAATTTAGCAATACTAAGTTAAGAACAAGTTTGATATTTATCTGTGGCCCCATGGGCTTGTATTAACACTTATCTTGATAATTTGAACGGTTTATAATTAGTTCCTTAGTTGCCGAATAAAAGGTACGTGGTTCGCACCCCAATGCCACTGTTTTCCACGTAGATGCGCGTATTTTAATATTTTTTTAGGAGGGAGGGGAAAAAGAAAAGGAATAAACAAGCAAACCCTCTAAAATAAGTAAATCCTTCGCAAACACTGTCAACGTTCTTTTATTGCATTCCAAAACCTTTGGGGGACTGCGGTAGTTCAGAAGTCAAGGTATTGGATCATGGCAGGCATGTCATGAGTTCGAGCCCAGTACTACTAAAGACCCGCCGTGCCAGGCAGCGATGCACGTTAAGTCTGTCGAGAGCTGAAACGTCCTCCCGTTGGTGTGGTGGGGTAGTTAGGAGAGTGGGTGCTAGCTCAGATGTCATCCACGTCACTTGACTATGGTTCAAAATTATGAGGTCCGTCGCCAAAAGCCTTCGTGTAGCTGAACACTGCGACGTTAATATTCACTCACTCACTCACTCACCCCAGAGCCTTTGGAATAATTTTATGCATAGCAGCGCACAGAGAATATCGTACTTCGGAAAGACGTATATATAAGTCCAGGGTAATTAATGCTCTGATTGAGCGATACGTTGATTATATACGTCGATGGAACATATGAGTTAAAATTTGAATTGTAGCTTCGGTGTCAAAGTATAGAGTTATTGAGCTCAATACATTGTTATCATATAGTGAGGAGGGGGGCGTGATGAAAATAATGACTGAATATTAGGTCACCAACATTGAAAATTTGAAAAGCAGTGATGTACGACGATTTTGTTAAAAAAAACGTAAAAAACATGTCCAAACAGATGAAAATAATAAGATTTAACCCTATATTCGCTTTAAAAATAATTTTGTCTTCACAGTTAATCATTATTTATTTGTTTCAAATGGGCTGCATTTTGGCAGTTAAGTCTTTGTGGATACCTTTGGCAGCTATAAGCCTTTGTCTCTCAGTGTGACAGCCATATTTTATTAGTGGCACCATCTAGAGGCCGTTTCAGCGTTAAGTATCATCCCATTTTAAAAGTACATTTAATATTCTAGTATGTTTCCGTTAATTGGTTTATTTTTGGAATTAAAACTTCTTTTAATATAGAAGTTTCATTCAAAAGAACAATTTGTGTTTTAGCTTATATTTTTTCTCGAAAACCAAAAAAATAAAGGAAAAGACATCGTGACTAATAAAACGACTTTTAATTAAGTGCCGCGAAGAGTGGAAGAAAGAGGAACAGAAATATATCAAGAGGAAATGGTGAAGCGATACAATAATAGTAAGGAACACTTTGATTAGTTCCGGGTGGCTCTTTTAATATACTAAGGCCACAATTAAACTTTTCTCTTATTGTGGCATCTATATAAATCCCGTAAATTGCGAAATGTAAGGCAAATGAAAGAAAATAAATTTGTTAAACAATTAGCATTTCTAAAGGTATAATTTTAGCTCAGAACATGTTCCCAAAGCACGTGAAATGGAAGAAATTGAAATAATTTCAATTTCGTCATGTATGAAAAAAAGATTTGAATGTTGAACATTGGAAAGAATTAGTAACGATCTTTCTTTTCAAGAAAGCTATTCTGTCCACGAATCCCCCCCTTTTCGATGATTTTTCTATAAATATACTTTATTTGTTATTCAATTTATTTATTATTCAATTCGTCAAATAGTGTGCTTATCTAAAGTGCTTTAAGTTTTTCAATTAATTTCAACGGATTCTCTCTCAGTATAAATATTTATTTATTCTCCAATTTAATTAAGTTTCAAGATGCTTAATCAAGACTCTTAAACTTCTGAAGGGAATTAATAAAATACATCACTACAAGTGAAAATTTTATATTTAATTGCTGTAAGAGTTAGAATGCTTCATTTATTGTTTGTTGAATGAATTTCCCCGAACTGTATACATATTTTGTGTTCCAATTTATGTAACAACAATATGTCTTTGTCTTTTCTTCAGCAATACAGTGAAATAGGTTTAACGCGAAAAAGCATAATACGAAATATCGGTTAACATGAAACAATGCAACGGTCCCAACAAACATTTATGTGTTTTCATGCATTTTTTTCTTTTATCGCGAAACCAAAAATCGTTTCACACAAAAAGATGTCTCTTCTAAGAATGAACAAAATACGGAAACACCAGCCATGCTAGCGAAAAATAAGAGGGAAGTGAAATGAAGAGAGGTGGTTTTACTTGTTTCGTAGAAAGGAGACTATAATTTGGCTTTGAAATACCCTCAGAATAGCCTGTGACACGAGCCAATTTTGTTTATCTAAGCTACTTTCATCCTCCACCTCTACATTATCTTCGGAAATTGTAATGACAAATTCCACCCAGTCTGAATTGAATTACAAGAGAATATCTGTGTGTGTGTGTGTTTGTAGATCAATTCAAAAATCATAATCTGCAATTTTAATTATAATGAAAACTGTTGTGTAAGCGTCTTAGGTGCATTATATAAAATAATGAAAAACCTTCATAATATAAAGTGAATTACTTTTATTCCAACCAATAGAAGTTTTATAAGCTGAATGTGTTAACAAGTAATGTAAGTAAACAAAAACGTTTCCGAGCATCAAATGAAAAATATTCCGTCGAGAAAAATCGTTGTAGACTTGACCTACTTCGCTCTGTTATAGTTTATTGATTTATGAGGTAAAAATAATCTATATGAAATATACGGAGATAGTTCTCAAAACACAGAATTTATTTCATAAGGATTAAATTTTTCTTTCGGTATAATTGTGATAACCTGAGTATACATATGATGTAATATTTTTTATAAACTGAAGGAACTAGTTTTTATAAACTAGGAAAGTTTTTGTAAAGATAATGGTGTAATTTTGTTAGACCTCATTTTTGAGTTAAATTTATAAGTGAAATACGTTTAATATGAAACTGAGGGAAGTGAAATATTTTTTTCTATTAAATGAATTTCTTGTTAAAAGACACTGCAAAAAAGCCATGTATTCAATAAAATTAAGTTTATTAGAGTACACTTTATTTCGATAGATATTCCAAACATTTTTGTAATGTTTTGTCTTTTTCTAATTATCTATACATATAAATAAAAACGAAGAGTCCGTTTGTAATTTGAAATTAACAGCTTTTTACTAAGTGCATTTAAAAGTATATACGGTACTAATATGAAAAAATCAATTTTTAAAATTTTTGTCTGTCTGTCTGTCCATCTGTCTGTCTATCTGTCTTCCTGTCTGTCTGTTTGTTCCGGCTAATCTCTGAAATGATTGGACCAATTTTGGCGAAATTTCACTGGCAGATAGCTAATGTTATAAGAAATAACTTAGGCTACTTTAATTATAGAAAAAAAATTAGGGTTCCGCGAAAATAAAATTAAAACGAATGAAATGGTGAACAATATCCGTTTCAAATAGGAATTATTTATTTCAATAGGGATTATTTTTATTCATTAAGGATTATTTTTAGTCAATAGGGATTATTTTATTTCGCGAGATTTCTATCTCAACGTTTCTAGCAGTTATATCAAACTTTTTTGTTTAATTAGGTTACTGACACTCGCGATTTTTCCCGTTCATGTCTGATACTAATGATTTTAACAGTCTTCACACCATCGACACTGTCAAAGGTCATGCATCTTTCTTACCCCTTGCTTGCGGCTTCGTTTGTGTTCATTTCACCCTACCCAGTCCTCACCCATTCGACAGTGTCAAAGGTGACGCGACCCTCCCCCCTGCTTGCAGATTCGTTTCCCCCTTCTATTACTTAGACCTGTTTTGAACTGTTGCATTCAACGCTTATAATCATTCCAATGATTTCATTCGCTCTCAAGAACACTGAGCAACATCAATTTTTCCATAACATAGACAGCATTTAAACTTAAATTAGGAAGTTATTTGACTTCTCACAAGGCTCCGCATTTAAATAGAGGTAAGCCAATTTCATACCTCTATTGATTATTTCATTGTCAAACACTGCACACAAACACTGCAATGATTTTACAGTCCTCGCCCCATCGACAGTATCAAAGGTCATGCGTCCCTCTCACACTTTGCCCAACAAAAAGAAAAAAAAAGTAAAACAAAAAAGAAACATTGATTCACAAAGTAGAAGAAGGATATTATACTTATAGCATAGGTATTTCTTTACGTATGTGTTAATTTTCCTGAGCAGAAGGAAGATGTTTTCAAAAATTGATCCATAAGAGAGTTACGGGGCGTTATAAGTAAAAAAAATCTTTTTTTATCAGCTATTATATCAACAGACTTAAAATTTAGCACACATGGTTTTTTGTTCAGCTGAGATATGCAAAAAGCTTTTTTCTTGTTGCTTAATTTACAATTCAGGTAAAATTAACTCATTAAAAACTTCTTTATCCTTCAGTCTGTATTGCTTAAATTTTCAATTCACCTGTGCGAAGAACGGGTATACCAGCTAGTTGTTAATAAAATAGAGTTAGCAATACCAAAATCTTTACAAATTTCTGCTTCATCTTCTAATTTTGATCAACAGCCTTAAAAGGCTCCATCTTCATTTTAGGCGAAATAGCAGTTTGCTTTCCTTCCATCTTTTTACCATTGTTCTCACTGTTTGTACTCTTTACCGAAGTGCTTCTCAAACTTTCAATAGTGGTGATCTAATTTTCAATGATAATTTTCATTGCCTTCCCCCCATCCTTATTACAATACAATAACACTGTATTGAATGCAATAATAATGAACTTAAACGCTGAAGTTACAATATGACCTTAATAAAAAATCATACAAATGATCAAAATAAGAATTAAATTGTATACATGTTACTTTAAGTAATAGATATTTTAAGTAAGGGGATAAAGTATTATATTACTTTTCCGTTCTACATTTATTAAGTATACTATATATCAGTGTAAATGTGTACTTCATTTTTTATTATATCGGAATATATATATATTATTACGAATTTTGCATGAAACAGTGTAAATAATTTGTATTTGGATGCGTAATACATTTATATTACTCTGTGCTATATTTATTTTGTGTTCAAATTGTAATATTCGCAAGCAACGCCGTCCTTTACGTTATAATTGCGATAGAGCCAAGTTGGCATCACTTTTTGGCGACTTGGTGACTAATTTGGCGACTTTGGCAACCATTTTGGCTGCGACAATTTTTGGTGCGTTAGGGACTCTCTGGATTCTTCTGGAACGTTCTATGACGCAAGCGGATTTTTCTCGAAAGATCTGCGAGGGATATAAATAGCGAGAAGCTCGCCAAAATGAGTTAGTATGGTTTTGAACAGCAATTAGTAGACTGGTCCGGGATTACTGTTGGTTCGGCGGTTTGGACGCGAGCGCTGCTTGTTAATAATCTATTACATACGTGTATTTTAGACACTGCTAATTGTGTCTGAGTGCTGTTGAAGGTGTGAACACCTTCTGAGATTTATTTTGTGAATACTGCTGTTGAATCCTGTATTTCAAGGTTTGGATTTTCGACAGTAAATTATCATCGCCCTTAAAGTACTGTCTTGTTCCTTACGACTGATTTGCATAAAATCTTCTAACCCCGGTTAACGTGACAATATATTTTGTAATGTACTTTCTTTCAAAATATTAATAATTTTCTAAAAATTATGTTTTATTTTTGACTTTTCATATGCTCGACCCCTTCCTTCACTTAGAGTTATCACACTCCCTTGGGTGGGGAAACACTAAGTTTGAGAATCACTGCTTTACCGAATTCCAAAGCTAATTGAATGAAAGGTGAGATGTTATTGTGAAGCATTTGTGAGGGGGTGGGGGTGGAGGTTGAAAGTAGCAGATAAACAAAATTGGCTCTTTCCACAGACTATTCCGAGGGCATTTCAACTTCTAGTTAGCTTCCTTTCTACCAGACATACGAAACCACCTCTTTCAAACTTGCCTGCACTGCTGAGCTAATGGTTTCCTTATTTTGTTCATTCCCAGAAGGGAAATCTTTTCGTCTTAAGCGATTTTCGTTTCATGTTAAGTGAAAAAAATGCATGAAAATACATAGTTTGACGGGACCGTTGTATTGTTTCGTATTAACCGATATTTTGCCTTAAGCTTTTGTGCGTTAAACGTATTTCACTGTATGTATTATACGGTTTTGAATCCGAGACTGTTAAGAAATTTGCCTCTTATTTTTTTTCCTGGTGGAAACTTCAGAGAATTATAAAGATAAACCTCGCCCTTGAACTTCGTTATTAGAAATTTTACTGTCTCATCAAGTGTTTTTGTTGGAAGTACACACAATATAATTCTTCTTTATCTTTCAACATTAATTATGCGCTCATCTTTTCATACTGGCTATCTGCTTAGCACAAGAGTTCTCAATGTTCATCAATTACTTTGCTTGCTTAACTATTTCATCGACAAACTTGTGTGAACTTTTCATCAAAAAAGGACTTATTTTAGAGAAAGTTGCTTAACTACTTCTGTATAACATTTTCCAGTGCTTAGAGCCCATTAATAGGGCTGCTTCTTTAGATTCATGTAAAGAAAGTTTTTCGTAAAGATATATAAATTTATATTATACAAATTTAGTTCATCATATTGGTCTTTATTCCCTACTGATTTTATTTAATTCTATGGTATTTGTTATATTTTTTCCTTTTAAGTATAACATTTTAATAATAGTTAGCTTAATTCTTTGATATGCTATCATGTATTGTAAAGCGAACTTTAAATCTGTAGTGAAAATCGTTTAACACAAAACTGAGGAGACCGAAATATTTTTTCGTGTTAAAAATATCTCAAAAAAGGAAAAAAAAACATACATTTAACAAAATTGAGCTTATTAGAGTACATTTTATTTCCATAGATATGTTTAAACATTTCTGTAATTTGTGTGCTCTCTTTTTCAATTCCTACTCTATTAGTTCACACTCTCCCTATATATATATATATATATATATATATATATATATATATATATATATATATATATATTATTCATCCACTCAAGTTCAGATACATTCCGCTTAAGACAAAATATATTGGTTAACACGAAGTAATACAACAGTCCCGATAAAATACTATATGTTTCCATGATTTTTTTTCTCTTAACACGGAACCAAATATCGCTCAACGCGAAAAACTTCCATTCTGAGAATGAACAAAAAATAGAAAACACCAGCCACGCAGAAGAGATTTAAGAAGGATGTGAAATGAAAGAGATGTGGTTTCGCAAGTATCGAATAAAGAAGGCTAACTTGGCTTTGAAAGATCCTCAGAATAGCTTGTAACGCGAGCCAATTTCTTTTATCTAAGCTACTTTCACCCACCATCCCTACAAACACTACACGAAAACACCTTATCTCTCATTAGATGGCTTTCGAATTCGAAGGCGAGTACTACGCAGTGTGAGTAGAAATCAAAGAGTTCGGTTCACGTTTCTTCCCTCTGCTTTAGAAAAAATTTTAACGAGTAGAATGGCAAAGAGCTTAGTGTTAAAGCAAACTGATATTTCGCTTAAAATGAAGATACAGTCTCTTAAGACTTTTTATTAAAAACAGAAGACGAAAACGGAAATTTGTACAAATTTTGATACTGCTAAATTTTGTATTAAATTTTATTAAGTTCGTGCGAATGTTTTTTTGTTTCATTGATTATTACTAAATGCATTATTTAAACATATCTATGTAAAAGAAATGCGCTGTAATAAACTTAATTTTGTTGAATATATATTTATTATTATTATATATTTTTTGCAATATCTTTTAACACGAAAAAATACTTCATTCCCCCTCAATTTCGTGTTAAACGATTTTCATTGTATTAAAAAAATTTCAATTGATTCGTGAATGTAGTACTGCAAATGTTATTTACGACGTAATTAATAATTTTGATCCTCACTGCAGGGACTAAGTGCTACACATGAGCTGTCTCCACATTCTCTATAATTCCTCATCGCACCAACATGAGGACTTCGAGCTGCGGCAGATTTAAAGTGAATCATTCCCTCTACACAGAGGGTGTTTAGTGACACCAGGACTCGAACTCCCGACTCATTCGACAGAAACAACATTTATAATTTATTATTAACAAAAGAATAAACAATGTAATATAAGGATGAACAAGAGTAATTTTTATAAAAAAATAAAAAAAATTGCATTAAATTTTAATTTAAAAAAATTCTACGATCAAATATTATTAAATTATTTCTTGAAGCTGTTTTTTTTTATTTGTATTCCTGATCCGAGCTTAGTCATGTGACCGTGGTAGCCTAGTGGTTAAGGTAACTTGTGGCTGGCGTGTCATGAGTTCGAGCGCAATGCTGCTGATGACTTGTCGTGTAGGGGGGGGGAGATGCACGTTAAATCTGTCGAAGCTCAAACGCCCTCCTGTTGTTCTAGTGTGGAAGTTAAGAGAAGGGGTGCCAGCTTAGGTGTTGTTCTCGTCGCTTAACCATGGTTACAAATTATGAGGTCCGTCACCAAAAACCCTGGAGTACCTGAATATAGCGCGACTTTAATATTCAATCACCCACTCACCCGAAATTAATCTTTTAAAGATTTTAAAAAAAATCTAACTTTATGCAGTTTTTTCCTATAAATTCAAACTTTAAAGGAAATAAACAAAATTCAAGAACAGTTCTCTATCCAATAAAAATTCGTAAAAGATGTTCTATTTACTGAAGCATTTTTTTGCTCGAAAAATCCAATTTCAGTACTCCAAATAAAATGTTTTCTTTACCTAGTAGAGCCCTCAAGTAACATTTGTAGCAGTTGTCACCAAAATGCTTCCTCGTTTTCGGCAAGTGCAGTTGTAAAAATCAATTCGCCTGTGAGAATGATACTTTTTTTCTATTAACCAAAGCGTCCTGGAGTTTTAGAGTACAGGTGAAGCAGACTGGTCTGCCGGTACCAGGTGATCACAGGACGCAGTAGTAACGTCTAGGTCGTTCTAGGCAGACGAAATGAAAATAAAAAGAAAAAGGCAACGTGAAGATCAATCGATCTTAGGACTTTTTCAATGTCAGCCAAATAATGGTTTTTGTGATAGGACTAATTCTCTGATTATATTTTTTATGAAAAGGTGTTACAATTCATTTAATTTACTTTATTTATTTCAGAAACTATGGGATTTTATTGAAAATAATTCTTTATGTAAGAGTATATCGTAATAGAGACTAAATTGACGACTGAGGGGGGTGTAGGTATTCCAAATTTAATGCTACTTTCTGTGTGTATTACGAATTCGATTCGAACAAAAAATATTTTTGAGTAAGAACTTTTAAAAATTTTACGATGATTTGTATATTTTAAAAAACAAAACAAAAAACTGAGTGGTATGAGATTTTAAAACTGATTATATTTATATGTATAGTTTTTAATTAATGAATTTTTTTTCTCACTTAGGCTAAGTATTTATAATTTTTATGTTTCGCTTATAGAATAACACGGTAGAGAACATATTTATTTGGTATTAAGTAACAAATAAAAATTTAAGGTTATATAGATATTTGATAACGCCATATATTTTGGGATTTCCTAATTTTGTGGATAACATGAGATTATTGTGCTTTTATAGAGCTTTGTTAAACGAAAAAGAATTGTGTTACGCTGTTAAAAAATTCATATTATTAAAATTTAAATCAAAAATTTGTTTTGCATACATATTGATGGAAACACATTTCCATAATTTGCTTCTTATATTATTTGGTGCATCTATAAATTTCTCTCTCAGTCATTTTTAATTTCTCACTAGTCAGAAATATAAAAAAATAAAGGTGGTTTAATTTCGACTTTATAATTAAAAACTTCATTCATACTCAATTAAAATAATGTAATGCTTTAAATCCCACATTATCCTAATTACCAAAATAGTTTGAATTTTTATATCTCTACAGCAGTGCTTCTCAAACTGTGGGGCGCACCCCCTACGGGGGGTGATAACCTTAGGAGGGGACGCGAGCCTATTGAAAAGTCTAAAACAAAAGATTATTTTTAAAAATTATTTAATTTAAGCACAAGTTTAATAATTACCAGTGACCTCGTGGGCTTATATAAAAAAAACTATTACAAAAATCAACACTTATCTTGATAATTTGTACAGTTTATAATTAATCTCTTAACTGCTGATTAAATGTTTTGCGATTCGATTCCCAATGCCACCATGTTCCACGTAGGCGAGCATATGTGTATAGGGGAGGGGGTAAATAAGGAAATCCTCTGAAATAAGCGAATCCTTCGCAATCACACTCTCATGGTCAATTTATTACATTCCAAAGCCTTCGGAATAATTTTATGGATAGCAGTGAACAGAAAATATCGTATTTCTAAAAGACGTATATATACGCCAGGGGAAATTTACGCGTTGGCTGGGAAAGACGTTTATATACGCCAGCGGTGGAGAAGTTAAAGTTGTATTGTAGCTTTAGCCTCGAAATACCGTATTATCGAATTTAATACATTGTTATTGTATGGAGGGAGGGGAGATTAAAATTGTGATTGAACATTGGGTCGCAAGTATTAAAAGTTTGAGAAGTACTGTTCTACAGTAATTATAAGTAAAAATAAAATTTTACGTCACATAAAAGTTAATTTTTGAAAATGATTCAATAGTTTAACATTTTCTACTTGATTTATTTTATTATTTAAAAAGCTTATGCTTAAACCATTTCTCACAAAAAGAATTTATATATGAATACAAAAGCTAATTTATAAAATCCAATGGATTCATTATTATATGGCATAAAAACTTTAAAACAATAAAGAGAATAATTAAAAACAATAATAAGTAAATAATAAGAATAAGTAAAAGCAATAAAGAGAATATACTCTATGTTATGAAAATATGCACTCAGAATTCTTTTCATTTGATATCTGTTTAAACAATTTTTACATAAACGTTTAACTACTCTTAAATTGGCCGTTATATCTTTAAATATATTGTTTCGCTAATAAATAATTTAATTCTTTTCGTCTGAATCAAATGCTTATAATAGTAACAATAAATAAGCGAAATTTTTCATGTTATTTATCCAAATTATAATCGAAAGGCTAAAAAAAACTATCAATTTAGCTTTGAGGTATTAAAAAAAGAGTTTCAACAATTTTTTTTCAGATGCAGCAATGGTGAGTTACAAAATTAAGCAGGATAATGAATAAAATAAAATTTTCTTACTTGAGCAATTTTCTGGTATCAACAAAATGGTGCGCGAGCACGCACACACACATGCACGCACACAAAAGACACGCAAGCATGCATACGCGCACTCACAAACAACGCACACGCGTAAGCAAGCGCAATCCCGCACACACCATACAATAACATATGTGTTCAATTTGATCATTTCTAGAATGCATTAATCGTAAATACATCTCTTTGTATATTTTAGATCAATAATTGGATATTTGTGCACTATATAATTCAGTTGAAAATTCATTCAGGTAAACTAATTTCTTGAAAGTGTATCTTCTCTAGAGCTACGCTTTTTTTGTCGAGTCATTTTTCTCGTTCCGGAACCATCAGAAACACTTCAAATAGAGTTAGTGATATACTTAGGCTCAATATTCTCACGTTGGCGTGGTTTGGAAATTTGGATAGTGGAGTCTCAACTCACAGGTATTGTATTCGTCACTTAGCCTTGTTTGAAATTACGAGGTGTAGCGTCAAAAGTCTTCGTGTTTCTTGGTAGAGCGACTCTATTAACAATTATCGACCAATACAGAGAGTTCCGGTAATTCGACCTACAAATTCAGAGGGGTGATAGTAGGCAACATAAGGATGACAAATCGACATAGAACAGAGGGTGGAAAATCACATTTAGTTGGTGAAAATCGTGATACTAGTAGCTTTCTGGAGGACGTTGGTCCAGACGAGGGGACAAGTCAAACAAATGAGGGGATTTGGAGAGCAGTGGCACGGTTGAAGAAATTCTTACGTGTGCTAATTTTCCCCTTCTCTCTGAATTTCTGCAAGGAGTGCCGGCCACTGAGCACCAGAACGTAAGGTTTATGTATGATGGTTCCAAAGCCAATTTTACGATTACGGTACGCAAACACCTCCCATCTACATATCCCGGGAGGTGGGTTGGACGCTGCAGACCTATTGTTCGGCTTCCTCAGTACCCGGATCTCAATCTTCTCTCTCTTCTTCCTCTGGGGCCACCTGAAATCATTTTTGTATGAGACACCGGTAGCTACGCAAGAAGATCTCACGACATGGATCATCGTTGCTTCAGCTGACGTCGCCAGCCTAGCGGATTTGTTTGAACACGTCCGGAAAACATTCCGCCGTCGGTGTCGCCTGAGTTATGATCTACGCGGCCACAACTTCAAATAATTCCTGTAACAATCAATTGTCGTGGCATTTCTGGCATCGAGTTGTAAAGCATTGTTCGTATTGTAGACGAACACGGATTGTCAAGACAATGTGCAATTTATTGCTTGAGATGGAATGAAAACGAAAAAATAATCCCAAGAAAAAAGCCGATATTATTTGTGTCTCATTGCAATGCAAGATTTCGTATTATATCATGCTTCAAATTATGTGTGCATATATATATGTATACACACACATAATCCTTATCCATTTGAAAAAGAAGTACGAACATGAAATATTTTTGTAAGTACAAAAAAAAAATTCTTTTACGATATTTAAAACATTCTTCATAGCATGCAGAATGTACTTATGAAAAGCAAACATTTAGAGGCTTTTGTGATCCACAATTATAAATAAAATTCGTGTGAAAACTAAAATAAAATTCTTCTATTTCCGCATTGAGTTAGGGGTATTATGCTTAGTTATATGCAATAATTAAATGAGTCTTTTTTGTAACATTTTGGGTAAAAAATTTGACCACTTAAGGGGTTAATTCCTATCGTTTTTTTTGTTAAAAAGTACATGTTAACCCTTTATAAGACATGCAGAATGTAAACATTTTAAAACAATTGACGCATAATGCTTTAATGCCGAAGTAGGCATTAAGTCGATCGCGATCGACCGGTAGATTGCCAAGACATTTTGAGGTGACCGCCTTTATAAGTCCTAATAATCATTCCATCATACGAAGGTCTAGAAATACCGTATTTATTCAAATTAAGCCGTGTTCAAAATTCTCAACAAAATTTTATGAAAATTGAAAAATAGTCTAAAACGGTTTATCGATATCCAATTTTAAAAAGTTAAAATAAATTTATTTAATTAAAGTTAAAATAATTTAAGTCCTTTTATCAGTATTATAAACTTTTAAGCACATGCATGAAACTTAAATTGCTCAAAATACCCCACCCAACAAATTTTTTCCCTTCGATTCTAAGCCATACCCAATTTTTAGTAGCATTAACATTGGAGGAAAAGTGTGGCTGAGATTCGCGTAAATACGGTATTTTAAAAAATACGGAGGAAAAAAAAAATCAAATCATAAGAGGACATTCCGTTGAATACAAAATGCACTTCGCTAATTGGAGGTTATTTTACGAAGAAAATCGTAAAATGTTATTGGTTTCAGAAAAAGTTCGCTAAATAGAAAATTTCGTAAAATGGAGGTCCGACTGTATTGTATACTTTGTTTGAGTTCACTACACCTACGCCACTGGGGGGACCGCAACCCCTTGAAAAAATTAAAAGTAGCCCACGCCCTTGAAAAGCCTGCCCATCCCTGCTATAATGCATAATAGTTAATGTTTTTAGACTTTCGATTTTTTTAGAATAGTTTCACTACACCATGTGATAATATAATGTTAACTTTATTCTGATATAGATGAATATCTTGAGATATAATAAAACTCTCCAGGAAATAGCCTTTTAGCTTGAAATCTTTTGCAAACAGAGACATTTGTGAAATTACTAATGTAATTACATGGAATGTATTATCTACTATCCTTACTTGACTGTGTTTTTCGGGATTTTTTTTGTGTGTTTCTGAATATTGAAAATAATTGAAGGGAATATACGGAAACTTTTAATATGCTCACGTTTCATACCTTCTTAATGGAATCTCTAGATGTAAAGATGCTCTCTCTTTGCTTTGAATTTAATTACACAGAAGAATTTTCCGTGTACCTCTATTCTCTTCATTAATTATCTCGAAGTACTTATAATTCTGGAAAGTCTTTTTGTTAAGTGTTAGAAGAATTTTTCCTCTTTTTATTAGCTTTATGTTTTAAAGCACAAAATAAATAAAATTAATTTGAGTTGTTTTGATGTAAGGTTTAAAACTATTTCAGCTTTCCTTCCCTCAATAATTAATCTTATACAGTTGTTTACAGAAATCTGAAAACAATGTGAAGTGTTATGAACTAAGTTTTCGGCAGGCGTACAACTTTAAATGTGCCTGGAAAAATGTGAGCTAAAATGTGCAGTCCATTTTAAAACACATAAATTAATTAAATATAGCTTCTGATTTTTGTATTAGTAATTTAAATACTTTAATAAATATATTTATCATGGCCATTTCCTTCTCAACCGGGGTGGCCGCGGTAGAGGAGTGGTATAGGTATCGGATCGTGACTGGTTTTGTCACGAGTTCGAGCCCAGTACCACTAAAGACCCACTGTGACCACTTTAGCGATGCACTTTAAATCTGTCGAGAGCTGAAATGCCCTCCCGTTGGTGTGGTGTGGTAGGTAGGAGAGGGGGATGCCAGCTCAGGTATCGTTCACGTCACTTGACCAGGGTTCAAAATTACGTGGTCCGTCGCCAAAAGCGATCGTGTAGCTTAACAATGCAACGTTAATATTCACTCACCTTCTCCTCTGGAACTTTTTTTTATTGAAAACATTCATAAACTCTCATGCCCCATAAAGTATCACACGGAGATTACAGAAGTAAGTATGAAAAACACAAATTGCAATGGAAAGAAGAAAAAAATTATACTCATGAAGGATTACAAATATTTACAATAAATTTACAGAACTTTTCGAAGGGACTTTTGGTGGAAATAAGTTGGTGAAAGTTAGGAGTTCAATTTATATTAAGTCCCTTGAGAGCCAGTCTTAGAATCCTTCTTTCACTGACAAACTTGGAACACAGAAGGGGTACATGTGTTCTACGTTTTCCTCGCCACCAATATTACAGTCTCTCAATAGTTACGAGGGCCACCAGGGGTTTGAAGGAATAATTTTGGGAATATACTTTATAAACAATGTCAGCGCGCAGTAAGCTTTTTCAAAATACGCATCCGTGTTTCAGTACAAACGCCTAATATCCCATTCTGTATGGATTTTCCGTCAGTTCTAAATCATTATAATAGTTCTGTTTGTCATTGTACGATTGGACTCGGTCTGAGGAATATATTCCTCGTAAATATGTAATTTATTTTCATGATTTGCGAAGCAGATTAAGGTTTTGAATATATATAAGATAAAACTCAGTTACATTAGATTGATAGATGCAGACAGTAAGTTCAGCTGAAGTGGGTGTAAAACTACACTATGTTGTTACACACCCACTTCAGTTAAAGATAGACTCAAAAAGGAAATAAATTTTTTTAAAAAAAGTAGGAAATCTCTTTCCTATCAAATGGTTATTCCGCACACGCTAGAAGTCAATTTAGGCGTATTTTTCTTTTTCTTGAAGAATCATGTGACCTTCTCTTTCAAGGAATAAATGGTTCTTCGTATAAAGATGTTGCCGTCTATTTTAAAAATATTGATGTACTTTTTTTTACATCGTAATCGTTTAAGCATGATGATCAGAATGCATATAAGCAAACACTGTTTTTCTCCTTACCAACGCTAAGTTTTAGAAAACGTTGACAGTTTCCTAAAAACGAATGAAAATAATTTATTTTTAACTTTTATCTTTTCATTAGAGGCCCGTAGGTTATTGAAACGTGTGATTATAAAAGATTGTTACAAACTATAACGCCAAATTTATAGCGCTCTTCCTGTGGTATCTAAAAATAGTTCTGCTAAAAATAAATCTTTGTTATAGACTAGTACTTTAACTTAACTTTACGTGATTTTATTTTTTAACTGTCTCTTAAATTTCTTTACATATGAACTAGATTTCAACGACCTATTTATTATGTTTGTATACTGTCTCCGTTTTTTATTAAATAAATACATGATATTTATGTGTTAATTCGGATTTCGCAAAGCTACTACCTGTTCAGTTTTTTAAGAAAACTCTTTCTTTATTCTTTTTGTTCAATTGTTCTTTAGAATCATCGAATTAAACTCAATAGTGTTACTACATATGCACATATTTGGTTACTTTACACAATAATGAGCAAATAAAAAAAACATACATAATTCGTATTAAATTAGCACCAATAGAAAATAGTATTTTCTAATTTTACAGCAGACACGGAAATTAAACAATTTAAACACAATTTTATTAGCTTCACCTGTATGTAACGGAATCTTTAAATTATATTTTTACCCACTTTAAAAAGTCAGATTAATTCGAAATTTTGTCCACTTGTGAAGGACCGATGACAATACAATAATTTAATAATTTGACTTCATTGTCCTGATGATCAGGATTAATGATTTCCCATTTTCAAATTTGGCAACAATTCCAGATGACAATTACCAGATTTGGCGACAAAAGGATTAAGTTACAACCCTAAAGCGAAAACGCTCACGGTTAATACAAATAGAGGTCCTTTTAGTGACTTGACTCCTTCGTCCGTTTTTCATACTTCAAACTTAGTTTTTCCAGATTTCCTTCTGTTTGTTGATCTTACAAACTTGGCCGTATCGATGCACTGATAGGATGTCAATGGTTTTTCCAGATTCTAAAAAAAATGACGCATTTAAGATTAATTCATCAATGAATAAATGATAGTTAAATAACTAAAAAAACCATTCTTTTATTGCAGATCGAACAAGATAATGAGAAATAAATTACAGTTTAAAATAAATAACACGCTTTTATAGTTAATCGAACTAAAAAGTAAAAAAAAAATCTTGAATTTAATATTTCGTTTTATGTGAGGGAGTGAGTGAATATAACGTCGCACTGTTCAGCTACGCGAGGGCTTTTGGTGACGTACCTCGTAATTTTGAACCATGGTCAAGTGACGAGGACGGCACTTGAGCTGGCACCACCTCTACTAACTACCTCACCACACCATTGGGAAGATGTTTGAGCTCTCTACAGATTTAACGTGCATCGCCCCCCCTACACGGTGGGTGTTCAGTGGTAGTGGGCTCGAACTCATGACACGCCAGCCATGATCCGATACTTTGACCACTTAGTTACCGCGGCCACATTTCGTTTTAAAGTGGAAACTAAGATAACTTGAAACGATATTCCTTTGCATTAAATGGAACATGATTCTCGACGATAATTTTAGGCTAAAGTGTAGAATAGATGACCCTTTGGCGAAGGGAATTTTTTGGCGACCAGAAACAGTCGCCAAACTACCTTATGCAGCGACAGTGGTTCCGAGAGTAATGAAATGACGTTGAAGTAAGGAAGAGTCGATTTCGTTCTGGCGTCGTTCTGCAAAATCCTAGGGGACCCATATTTTGCCCTTAAGCCGAATTTTAATTACTTTAAATGAAATAAATCACAACAGTACATATTTTCGTCTGCATTCTAATCAAAACGTTAAGAGAATAAGTACAAAGTTGAGATTTAAATTTAAATCAGCAGTGAACTAAGGCTTTTTCTTCCCCATCTCATTAAAAAAACAAAAGAACAAAAAAAAACACCAATTTCATTTTAATACTTTTACTCAATCGCATTTAAAAATTTAATAATATATAAAATATTTCTTTATCCGCATTGTTAAGGCTGGATTGTAGCTTAAAGAGATCTCTTGAATATTTTAAGAATGCTCAAGTATTCAAACAAGAGAAAAAGAAAGCTTTTTTCTGGAAATGACGTATAAAAAATAATTTCGAATCAATTGCATAGTAGAAAAGAGATAAATTTAGCTATGGATTTAAAGCTGTGTCATATATATGAAAAATTCAGTATCGTATAGTTGAGACGGATCTATTCACGTACCTTCCCCTAACACTCTTGGGAAATCTTTGGGCAATTAATTAGCGTTATTCACAACCAACCCTTCTGAAGAAGAATTTTCGGAATGTTTAAATTAAGTTTACCAAATGTGGTCGAGGTTTTTTCTAGCTAGAAGGGAGTAGGAGTGGATGTAAACCTGAAATCAGGGAAGATTATTACTGACAGGTATCATTATTGAATTATTGTTATTGACTACTTTTGAGGAGAAAAATTTTAAATGACGATTGATCACTGAGATTAAAATAATACTACATTAAATAGGATAATAAGTTATATCCTATATAAAGTAAGGATCGAGTTTGATAGTCTCCTAATCATTCGTGTATTTCGTCGTTGTTACGCTTAGCGGTTAGCACTGAGACATTCTCTTTCTGTTCTCAATTGAATTTCTGTCGTTAATTTGCGTGATCAATAAATAGATTGATTGGATCACGGCTAGTGTTTCTTCCCTACCTCCTACATATCTAGGTACCCAAGAGAGAGGTGAGGACCTCTCACATAGTTTAGCTCCTTTATTATTACTTAATTAAATTACATTTGTCATTAACTGTGCATGTTAAGTTTAGTTATAAGCTCTGCAAAGCATAATTAGTTGCAGTTGCTCAGATATTTTTATTACGATTTTAAATCATGGATTTAATAGAAAACATTGTAACCAGGAACATTTTAGAAAGCATTGCACAAAAATATCAAACTTTCAAAATACCTGGAAACTTCCGTTGGTTGCAGTTGCAGAACAACCTGAAATATAAAATTAACAGTAAAATAGAATAGGACTTAGATAGAAAAATAGGAAAATAGAATTTGGAATTTTTCTCTACTGAAAAACTAAGGTAATACAGAAGTTAATTTCTGTAGAAAAAAAATTAAAATTACTTTAACATCAATGTACATACGAGATACAATATTATTATCTTGCTTATAAAACTGATATAATATGGTGTGTATGGATATAATATATTTTCTTTTTATTCACCGTTCCTACAAATATTAAATAATATTTGCATAAACGTCCTTTATTATTCACTGTGCTTTTAGTAAAAGTAACATGTTTATATATAAATAAGCATTAAGCACAATAAATAAAAATTTCATATTTCGCTTTAATTTTTATTTTCCTGGATAAATGCACAAAAGTAAGAAACAATACAAATACTAATTTTTGTATAGAATCTTCGAAAATCTTTTTGAAGTTTGATTAAAGTAAAATTGTAGACAATTTCAAACATTGCTTTGCATTATTGAATTCTTCTTCAGCAAAACATAGGCAAGTAATGATCTCTTACATTATAAGTTCTTAAACATGTGTTCACAGCCCAAAAAATTAGAAGAATAAATATAAAAGGATATATTTATTTTCATACAACTGCTATATCGCATTCTTATCTTTCTTTAATTGATTAGAACGAGTCAAATTTTAGAATTTGTTCACTAACATTAAAATAATTGCATGAGCTTGACTAAAAATTAAAACCTGTAATTGCAAAACGAAACATTTCAGTTAAAATTTCGCTCAAATGTAAAAATCAGTTACAAAATTGACTTAATTTTTAAAAATTTAAGAAGTATTAAAGATTTCAATATACTTATTAACATAATATAAGCTCTAACGCTTCCACAAATGAAATGTATTCAACCAAATTATCTATAAAAAAATTGCATTAAAATTGTGAGAACAATAGACGCTTCAGAAATGTCCTGATAACTATTATTATTTTTATTAACGCCACTCTTTAAAGCAACTCTAAAACTTCTAATTTTTAACTTAGGTGAATTATCTCCCCCCACCTCCAACTTCTAAAAAAATTCCCATAATGCACTGTGAGAGTTTCAAAACCTTTAAAATTATTATTCTTGGATGTCACATTTTACAGGTAATGGTTTGAGAGAAGTAATCAACATTCTTGAGTTAATTATTTTTTATGTCTATTTCTGCTTTTAATTGTCTGTCATAAAAGATCCCCTTGCGTGCAGTTTATGTGCTTCGAGAAAAAAATAACATCCTTTGTTTTAGTGTTAAATATCCAATTTGAAAACTAAAAGAAATGTGTAGTACATTTACAACGATCACTCATTCTTGCATAGTGAAAAGAAGTCTTCCGTTGTTGTTCTCTCATTCGTTCAAAGGGTAGAGAGACTAAACATTTGTTTTAGGAATGAATATACGGGTTCGATTCTCCGGCTGGAGTCGATAGAGTTTCTGGGTGCAAAAATCGTATACACGCGTGTTGTATGATTACGTGGCATGTAAAAGATCCATTGAGTACCAATTTGGCTCTAGTACCCTCGGCAGAATTCAATCACGACAGTATTTTGAGATCTTGAATTAAAATTTATTTAAATCAAGCTTCCAAATTTGGTAGCGAGTAAGATGCTGCCACCATGAAACGGCTCTCGCATCTGTAGTTTTGCCGTGTCTGCACTTAGAAGCTAATATGCAGTCCATTAGGGTAAAAAAGTGATGTTTCATTTTTATTCATTATCTGTTGTTGTTGCTACTAATGCCCTCTCTTCTGACGTAGTCAGATCTAAGCCCAGGAAATTCATTGCGGCAAAGGGCTAGATGTACGCCTGTCGTTAACCGTACCTTTGAGCACCATACAGGTGACAGAACGTTTTGTCTCATTTCCACCCCAATTTTGAGGTGGTGGTCAGGGGTCTCCCACCTCTCTTTTCCTTCCACCAAGCTCACGAGAGGACTTACGGCTCGACAGCTATTTAGAATACTCCTATGCTGCAAATGCACTGTATATTTACAAACATCCACGCCTTCTGCGGAATTCGAACCCAGGCCCTACGGAGAAGCAGTCGGCGTCACTAACCCCTATTAATTATCTAAAACAAAAAAAAAATTATATTTTGTGAAATATCAGTTAATTTTGGTAATTTACTTAACAATCTCAAACTATGCAATACTTTTATCGTATTTCATAAATAATATTGTAGCCTTTTTACTGAAAATATTTGTGTATATTATCTGCGTAAAATTATTTTTTTGTGGGAAAACCTTTATATATTTATGTCTAAAATATATCATTATCCTTAAAAACATTCTTACTAAAATATTTTACTAATGTTAGAACTACATTGAATGTATTATGCGTGGAATACGTAACAAAAAGATTTATCTTCCAAATTTGAGTTTGAAAACTGAATAGTTAATGATATTTCGTGTCTGATGGTAAGTCTTGTTGAGAACAACTTGGTTGACCATCAAATCATGAGTCTCGTTCAAGAGAATCTTGTTTGGATGTTTGCCAAAAATGCCCCACTCCCCTCCCTACCTAAATGGCTGTCTTCCAAACTGTTGCATTTCAATTTAGTTAAAGTGGTATTGCTCATAAATTACTTGGGAAATAAGGCATGAAACAAATGAAATGTATTTTTTTCACCAATTAAGAATTACCTAATATTATTCTAATACGTAATGACTGTATAAATAAATGTTTTATGAATATATTAAGGGATCAATAATTGGGAATATAGCTCAACTGTGCGAGCCATTTGGTTGATTATGTTTTATCCCTTTTACGTTTGTTAGGCTTAATAACATCACATAAGGTCCTTATAGATTTAAAGAATACACAAATATGAAAACATCTAAGCCATTATAGATTCACAATAGTTTATGATGGGGGGGAAGCGGTTTTAAAAATAAGAACATTTTTTTTATGTCAAGGTTACATCAATTGACTGCATATATTTTTAATGAATAATGCTAAAATTTTTATCCAAAACGAAACTGCATTATGTCGATTTACGGAGAGAAAATCCTTAATACAAAGCTGAAGGGATTGAAATTTGTTTTTGTGCTGAAAGAATTTCGTGATAAAGGTTATTGAAAAAAAGGAAAAACATACATTCAACAAAATTAAGTTTGTTAGAGTACATTTTATTTACACAGAGCTCAACTTACCGCGTTCAAATATTTCCGTAATTTGCTTTATTTTTTTAATTATTGTTTTTAAATATAGAGTTAGCAACATAAAAATATTTACAGATTTCCGTTTTTATCTTTTGTTTTTGATCAACAGCCTTAAGAAGCTCTATCTTTACTTCAACAGAAATTGAAGTTTGCTTTCTCCCTTAGCTCTTTGCCATTATACTCGTAAAAAATCTTTTAATATATATATATATATATATATATATATATATATATATATATATATATAAAGTGTTTTTTTCAGGTATAGAAGCTTAAGTTGGCATTACTTTCCAAGATGGCGACCGATTTAACAGCTGTCAAGTGATTTATTCTCAGTTTAGTTTGGCAATTCATCAAAACGATCATCAAGCAAGGCGTAGATTCGTCGAATGGGCCCCAAACGAGATTGCCGTTGTTCCCGATTTTCATAAGCGAATTTTGTTTAGCGATGAAGCGCACTTCTGGTTGAATGGCTACTTCAACAAAGAAAACTGCCGCATTTGGAGTGAAGCTAATCCACAAGTGTATGTCGAAACACCGTTACATCCAGAAAAACTGACTGTTTGATGCGCTTTATGGGCTGGTGGAATGATTGGACGTAGTTCTTCAAAAACAATGAAGGCCACAACGTTACAGTCAATGGTGATCGGTAGAGAGCCATGATTACTAACTTTTTCATTCCTTAATTGAACAATCATGATGTCCAGGAGCTGTGGTTCCAACAAGACGGCGCAACATATCACACAGCTCGTGCCACAATCGATTTTTTGAAAGGCACGTTTGGTGACCGCCTAATTTCACGTTTTGGACTTGTGAATTGGCCTCCAAGATCTTGTGATTTAACACCGCTAGACTATTTTCTGTGGGGCTATGTAAAGTCATTGGTCTATGCGGATAAGCCACAAACGCTTGACCATTTGGAAGACAACATTCGCCGTGTTATTGCCGATATACGGCCACAAATGTTGGAAAAAGTCATCGAAAATTGGACGTCCAGGTTGGGCTACTTCCGAGCCAACCGTGGTAGTCATATGCCAGAAATCATATTTAAAATGTAATGCCACAAGATTATCTTTCGAATAAAAAAAATTCATGTCAATCGAATAATACATCGTTGTTTTATTGCAATTTAAAGTTCTATACCTCTAAAAAAACACCCTTTATATATATATATATATATATATATATATATATATGAACATTCTTTAGAGGGCGTTGGCAACGCAGCCACCAGCGAATAACGAGGGGGATGGTTAATCAGCGAGCGGACTCCAGACGCGAAGGTCGAAGATCCGGGACTGAAAAAAAGAGGAGCAACGAGAACAGTGGCCGAGTAGAAACCCACCACCGTTGTTCACAAGAGAGACGCGTAGGTCACTCTCAACCCCCAAATACCAGAGAATATCGTGATGGTTAAGTGTCATCAATTAAACTAGAACTGTCATTAAGAACCAGAGGTGTTTAATCGAATTGTAAATCTTTTATTATACGTGTAAACGTCTGTCGTAGTGAGTAGAACTGTATCTATTGTCCAACATTAAACGTTAGTTTAGCAAAAAACGAGTGTAATAATTGAATACCCCTAGAACTGAGCAATAATTCTATACATATATGTAGGGGGTGTCTAGGGGTAAGTAATGTTCGGGATCTTGATATTCAAAGAAATAAGTGGATTAGAATAAAATTACTGTTTAATGAAACATTCGATTATTTACAATTAAAACTTTATGAGATATTTCATGGAGCATACTCTCAATTGTCGATAAGCCTATTGACCTCCACGTTGACCGAAAAACGTGGCTTCTCGCCTTCCTCTCGCGTCTGTGTCGTTCTGCCTCGCAATTGTTTCTCTCCTAAAACCCACCATTCTGGGGGGATACATGTATTCGCTGGTAGCGCCATCTATTGGTGAGGTTGAAACCTCACTGATCGGAGAATATATTTATATTCCCTAATACTTTAAATCGCACAAACTTGGCCAATCCTGACTGTCGATGACTTCATCGATGCTTGAGAATGCTCTCATGATTACATATCGTATTACATTACAAAATATAAGAAAAAATACACAACATGCATAAGACATATAAAGTGAAAGTTATACTCTATAGTTATTAAAATGAAATATATACATTTGTAATTACTATTCTATTAATGAGAAAAATACTTCATTAAATCAGCGGAAGTAGCAGTTACGTTTGGCCCTTACTTTCTCAACTGTATATCTCTCTCTGTTTCTAGGTTTCACTACCGTAATCTGATATAGTCTGAAAAATTTGGGTCTAAGTTTAAGGCCTCCACAAAAATGTGTACGTTGGACCGCTACCAATCACCAACTTGGTACTCGGGAGCCTTTTTCCTTTTCTTATTATAAGTTTTCTTGTTCTTCGCAAGTACTATGGGACTAGCATACTCGGATGAACTTGGTCTGATTATTCCTTGTTCGAGCCATTCTTGAATGTGTTTGTTCACACTTTTCTTTTCCGCGTACGACAACCGACGTGATGGTTGATAGACTGGGATATCATCGTGCAGTATTATCCTCCTCGTCACATGTGTGGATTCAGTCTTCTCAGGTTTGTACGATGAAGTTATTCTGGTAAGATCATTTTTCACTTGTGAGTCAAGGATGTGACTGAAATCTAACTCATCTTCAGGATGCACTCCGGATATTTGCATTAGACATGCCTTTTCCTCATGCTTATGGAACATAACACCCTCTTGGGTGAAATTCAAAGAAGCTTGTCCCAAAATGTCTGTACCTATAATGGCTTCAAAATTGAGCTGTTTGGTTGGCACCACATGCCACGTTAAAGAATATTGATCTTTGTCCAAGACAAAATCATACTCGAAGAAGCCCTTGGTTATTACTTCAGTTTGTCCTAAACCGTACAACACAGTGTTTATTTTGGATAGTCTTGAATGGTCAACAATCTTCGTGCTTACATCTTCGCGGATTAGACTAACTGTACTACCAGTATCTATAAGTGCCGATACAATTTCATTACCTAACATAATGCTTTTTAAGTGTAGTCCTTTCTGTGGTATGACACAGAACAGCTTTGTACATGGGGATTGGGTTGTTCTCTTTTGATATCTTCCATTGCTTTAGGGCAATTAAAACTCAAATGATCTAAGGAATGACATATGCAACACATCTCCTAGGTGCTCTTCTATCAAAATCTCTACTCGGAGGAGTATATAAATATCTTCTTTCAGGATTGAAATTTCCTGTTCTCCTTGTATTGTGGTTATCAAATTTTCTGAAATGTTTTGCTTGATTCGATCCCCTAACTTCAGGTCTTCGAACAGGTGTTAAAGTACGTGTTTTCTGTTTCAACGTCCTACGGACATCCTCAAATTCTTCAAGTCTCTCGGCTAATTCAACTGGGCAGTCGATACTTGACCATTAGTCTAGGTGACGTTCTTTGAATTCAACTGGGGTTCTCTTTTCTTCATCTGGTCAGCTATAATCAGATCCCCTAGTTTGTCAAATGTTTTTACGTCCAATCCTTCAATCCATCCATTAAAGAATGTTTGAATTTCTTGGTAGAAATCACGCCATGTTTTATCCGAACTTTTCTGATGTGTAACAAATAGCTGCCTGAACTTCTCTGGGGTCAATTTAAACCTTTTCAAAAGCAAAGACCTCACGTGGTCATAATCCCTCGCCTCTTGTTCGGGTTCTCTAGCGATCAACTGAGTGATTTCCTGTGGGAGTAGGTCTAACAGGTGTAAGACCCAAAACTCTTTCGGCACATTCATCATACATGCTTGGCGCTCAAACAATATTAAATATAAGCTGATATCCTCTTTCATATCAAATTTCGGTAGCAGTTTGTTCAATTCAATACTAGGTGTACGATTATTCCTACTCGATATTTCCTGATTTAATCCGATCTGAGCTTCGATTCTAAGTTTCTCTAACTCTAAATTATCCCGTCGTTTCCTTTCTTCTAATAATATTCTATCTCTCTCTTTTCTCTCTTCAACGATACCTTCGTACATCAATTTGTTGTCTTCCTCATCGTACCTAGCACTTTTGGTTATTAAATTTTTTAACATTGCTTTAGTCATGTCGACTGTCGCCTCTAAACCTAACTCTAACAAATCCTCCTTTTTCCCCTTTTAACAAGAAATACATGTTTTCCCCCTTTTTAATTAAGGAGTTAAGAATTTATACAAGAATTATTGTACTGGAGAATAACAGGTATAGTACTAAGTACTGTGAAAGGTATAGGATGCTAGCTCTGCTAAATTTTACCCACACTTCTACTAAATATATAAAAGTTATGCAAATAAAATTTTTCAACTAAAAATTTCTAAAACAAATGTAAAATTCAAATAATATATCATGCATCAATAATTTGAAACATATTAAGTAATAATTTAAATTGAGATATATAATTCAAAATTAATAGTTATTAAATACAATTTCGAAAAGAAAGAAAATAATATGAAAGTATATAATGGCAAAATTAGGTAAATAATATATTCATACAAATCATAGAGAGGAAAGAAATATAACAAAAATCAATTTCGTTTCAAATGTTAGCTCAGATTAAAAAAATATAGATTCAAAAAGGCAAATCACCAAAATACGGATTGTCAAAAATATAACAGATAAGTAAACTTAAATAAGTTTGAACTTGATGGAGCTGAGGGTTTGGCACGAGAGAGGGAAGGAGAAACTAACACTCTCTTCTTTTCTTACGTCACAAAAGTCGGTTACTCCATCAACTTAATCTGTCCTTGTGAATATTTATTGCTACCGTGCAAAATGGCGGATACGAGGCTTTTAAACAATCTTGAAGGTTTTTCACTTTCGCGTACACACAAATCTTTACAATTTCAAACGCAAGGACTGCACTTCCCGCTTTGCCAGGACAGCATTCACTCAAGAAATTCTAATAGCAGGGTGGAGTTCATTGTAGAAATTCTATTACTAGGGCGGCATTCACTGTAGAAATTCGATTACCAGGACGGCATGCACTGAAGAAACTATTTCACCAGGACGGCACTCACTAAAAAAACTCTATTACCAGAACGGCAGGCACTGAAGAAACTATTTCACCAGGAAGTGAAAACAAATGTTATTCGTGGCAGGGTGGCACATTTTTTTTTTACTTCGCGACGAAGAAGGTAGTCCTTGGCAATCTGGAATCAATTCTGCTTTTTCTTCTTTAAACTTAAAAAAAATTATCCCAGCTGAACCCCCATAAAATATGTAGGAGTGTCTAGGGGTAAGTAATGTTCGGGATCTTGATATTCAAAGAAATAAGCAGATTAGAATGAAATTACTGTTTGACGAAACATTAGATTATTTACAATTAAACTTTATGAGTTATTTAACGGAGCATACTCTCAATTGTCGCTAAGCCTATTGACCTCCCCATTGACCGAAAAAGGTGGCTTCTCGCCTGTAAAACCGGAGTCTCTTCCTCTCGCGTCTGTCTCGTTCTGCACCGTAATCGTTTCTCTCTTAAGACCCACCATTCCGGGGGGATACATGTATTCGCTGGTAGCGCCATCTATTGGTGAGGTTGTAACCTCACTGATCGGAGAATATATATATATTCCCTAATACTTTAAATCCTACATATATATATATATATATATATATATATATATATATATATATATATATGTAGTCTGGGAAGATCTTACAATCTCTTCTTCAAAATCTAATTGATAACTTACAAAACACGGCAATAATTAAAAATAGCTTACAGATTGCTAGAGTTAATAAGGATATGTTAATTTTTTCCATGCATGGCTTTGATTTCGAGGACCTTTTTAATTCTATAGATATTGACGATATGATTAAGGTTCTACAGTTAATTTATGATAAATATAAATTATATACTTCAATGAAAAAAGAAAATTTTGATATTCTTGTTAATCTCGTATTAAAAGAAAATTTCATTGCATTTGATCAGAATCTTTATAAACAGATCAAAGGATTACCTCAGCGTGGTCCAGCTAGTAATTGTTTAGCGAACCTATATTTACATTTTTTTGAAATTGATCATGTTGTAAATGATTCTTACTTGATTTATCGTTATATAGATGATATAATAATTTTTGGTAAAAATAGTGAATACAAACCAAATATTACGTTCTACCCTGATTATCTCACACAAGCTCCTTAAAACTAACTTCAACTTTAATATGGTGGAATTCTTGGATTTAGACTTGCATCTTATTAACAATAATGTAGTCAGTAACATTTTTGACAAAAGAGAATCGTTTAAGTTCCATATAATTAAAATTCCTGTATGGAATAGTAACTTGCATATATCAATTTACAGAAATATCATTTTGAATTTTTTATTTAGAAATGATAACTTAACTACCCACAAAATAGATAAATACAATAATATAAAAAAAATTCAATGTTGTTTAGATCATGAATACCCTTTTAATTTCTTAAGAACTTATATTCATCACAAATACATTAACCGTCTTGCTACTTCGAATTCCAAAACCACCACGCAACAATAGGATTTCAAAGTCAGCATGTTAGTGGTCTTGCTGTGAAGATTATATCATAACACTTACATCACAGTTTACATTTTTTCCACACACATCTTTAACATCTTACACATTGTTGACAACCAACCAAATTAGAGCCTAGCAAATTTACATTTTTGACAATCAACCAATTCAAATTCTACCATATTTGATTGTCGTCTTTTTTATACCTGTCTTTGCTGGCTGGTTTAAAAGTCAGCTCAAAAGATGTGTTTATGTATTTTCGAATTTTTTAACTTGGTGAATAATTGATTTTCATTGAGGGCAAGACGCTTGATTCTCTTCGTAAAAGCTTTGTGAGTAAAGAAATTTTGTTAAATTATTTTTTGAAAGATACTTTTCTTATGTAATTGTTTTATTATTTTTCTACTTTTCTTACGTAATTATTTTGCGATTTTTCTGCATTAAGAGTTTGGGAGAGTTTGTTACATAATTGTAGTGAGTGGTTTTATCATACTCTCTGAGTTATCCATACTCTGAAGTTTTGTTTATTTTATTTTATTTGCATTTTCCTACCGAGTTGCAAAGGGGGTAGGTTGGCGCCTTCAAACTAATTTAACCCCACTTATTCGGTCCTAAGTCCGAAATTGCTTTCTGACTCGCTAGGTTCTTCGTTTTTGTAGTTTCTTTTTTTATTTCTCTATAATTTTGTTCTTCATGTTCAGCTTTTATATTTTTATTACGCTATTTCTTGTTATGTTCATTATCTATTATTTCTCGTTTTTGATATATAATACATATTTCTTTTATATATATATATATATATATAAACCTTTTGTGCGTGTGTATGTGACTGAACTCGTCCTAAACGGCTGAACCGATTTTGATGACATTTTTTTGTGTCGCTTCAATTGATTCGAGAATGGTTTAGAATCACAATTCGGTCCGATATGACAAAAAATATTAATTAAAAACCTTAAAACGCAGACACCATATATATATATATATATATATATATATATATATATATATATATATATATATATATATATATATATATAATTCTTTTGTGCGTGTGTGTGTGTGACTGAACTCCTCCTAAACGGCTGGACCGATTTTGATGATATTTTTTGTGTCGGTTCAAGTGGATTCGAGAATAATTAAGATTCACAATTTGTTCCGATATAGCAATTAGTTAAAAGAGTTTAATTACAAACCTTAAAACGCAGAATTGTTGTACCCTGGTGTGTTGTTTATTCCGCTAAAGCGTGGCAAGAAAAAAAAGAAATAAAAGGGGTAAAATTTGTTTTTCGCACGGCCAATTATATGTTGCGTGTCCGAGGGTTGGCAAATCATCGTATTTGTTTGTTTATACCCCTCAAGGATTAACCAAAAATATTGTGCGTTAACTGGCATTATAATAAATTTACAAGTTTAAGTTTCTATTCAGAATAGATTCTACTATATTCAACTTAGTTCATAGTATACACTTACTCACACGCAATCGATAGGTCGAATTGTGGTAATTGAGCATGTGTGACGTCAGGTATTGCAATAACTGTTTTTTATAAAAATTGTCATCAAAACGGTATCAAGTACATCAGTTTTCATCAACTTATTCAAAAAAAGTTTGAAATTTTCGGATTTATGACGCGTGTACAGGCCAACGTCTGTCGGGCCGGTAGTATATATATATATATATATATATATATATATATATATATATATATATGTATATATATATATATGTCATGACTTTGAAGACAGAATCAGATTAAAAGTTAGAAAAAAGGAAGGGAAGATCTTTATTCAATCATTTCTACATCTGTTCTGACGCTAAGAGCAAGGAGTAAAAAAGCCCGCCACGGTTTCGATTAAATTGGATAAGACTTGAAAAACATGAGGTAAGTATCGTGGATTTGAAGAGGGTATTTGAAAGTCAATGCTGACTATTAAATCTAACGATCTGGAATTAGACATGTTTATTGGCTAGGGCATATGTTCGAAAGAAATAAATCGGTGATTAGTTTGATACTTGAAGATGTGAACTAAGAAAGATGAGTCAAATGCTAGGTAGGGAATTTAATTATCCTTACACACACACACACACACACACACATATATATATATATATATATATATATATATATAAACGCGATTCAAACTCACTGATTTATATTCACACTGCAATGTACTCGTCACGGGGCTCCAAAGCCAACTGTTGAGAGAAGAAATGTTTTTGTTCAGCGTTTGTAGGGGTGGAAGATGAAAGTAGCTTAGATAAACAAAATTAGCTCATGTCATAGGCTATTCCGAGAGTATTTCAAAGTCAAGTTACCCTCATGTGAAGGAAACATGTGAAACCCCGCTTCTTCATTCCCCACCCTTCTTCAATTTCGCTTGCACAAATGTTGTTTTCCATATTTTGTTCATTCGCAGAAGGGAAATGTTTCGTGTGAAGTGATTTTTGTCTCGTGTTAAGAGGGAAAAATGCATGGGAATACATAGAAGTTTGATGGGGCCGTTGTATCATTTCGCGTTAACCGATATTTAGTTTTGAGCGTTTGCAAGATGCTTTAATATTTAATTCTCTTTTCTTTTTCAATTCCTCACTCACATAGCTCACACTCTCCATATATTTATTTATTTATCTTAGTGAAATTTTCAATCGTTAATAAAATACATTTTAAAGCGCTCAATTGAGCTGAAATTTTACATACATGATTCTTTTTGATGGCAATCCAGTAATTTAATTATAATTAATAAAAATTAATTGAATAAAACTAAGAATTATAAATACAGCCACGTTGGCATCATTTTTGGTGACTTAACGACTCTTTTGGCGACTTGTGTCAAAACTTGAAAAGGTTTTAAAGAGGTCATTTGAATTGAAATTTTCAATACACCATTGTTTTGGGTAAATATATTATAATTTAATCATAATTAATTAAAATTAATTGACTGGAACTAATAATTTAAATAATTACAGATACAGCCACGTTGGTTTCATTTTCAGCGACATGTATCAAAACTTCAAAAGGTTTTCTTCTCACGTTTTAAAGCATTTTGTTGAGCTGAAATGTTATATACACGATTGTTTTGGATGACAATATGATACTTTAATGATAATTAATAACAATTAATTACCCTTTAATGTTGTGATTCTGTCATATGTTTGTATATATTTATATTAATTTTAACTATTTAATAAAAAGTAGCTAAAACAAAATTTTTCTTTGTTGATCTAAGTAGGAATTCACTCAATTTTTTTTATATTACTTGTTTAGAATAACTTTTTCAAAAGTATGTTCGAATTTCAAATTTTTGTACTTGAAATGGTTCTTGTTCTTAACTGAATAGCTGCTTTTACGAGTAAACTACAAACGTTATATAATGCAAATTAAATTAAAGGAGATTAATTCCAGTGATTTTTTTCCAGTTTTTCTCTTATATTTTGCATTCCCTATTGCATAGTGTGAAGATCTTAAATGTGACTTAAATATTTTCGGGTCTACATAATAACATATGCGATTTACCAAAACTTCATTGGAATACATTTAGAAAGAATTACTTAATTACTTCTGTTATTTCTCAAGAACAAGTATTTACAAATTTAATTTGAGTTTAACATGTCTCAGGAGGGCTAACTTCGTCTCGAAGGGTGAAAATATAAATAATTTTCAAACAGGTATTATTCTTTTAAATTTAAATTAAATAATTTGAATCTTTTACGCAATATTTACTAAGGATTATGGTCTCAAAAAGTACAAAATGTTTGAAATATAACCGTAATTTAAAAAATTATGAGCATATGAAAATATGTAATAAATATTAAATAATTTTTTTGTGGCGCACGCTATTTTCTAAAATAATAGCCCCTGTTGTGTATAAAACTTTATAGAATTATAAAATATATCATACTCTTTAAGCCCTACATGTTTTAAGAATAATGTATATTTTGCATTTCTTTTAATGTATTTTTTGAAACTCTTTTAAAAAATTTGAAAAAGTATTTTTTTTATTTTTTAAAAAACATAATTTATTATTATACTAATATAAAAGGATAATAAGTATAAGTGTAATAATGATACATTTAACTTTATAAATCAACTTATAGCTAGTAATTAAAGCTAATATTTTAAAAAATAGCATGCGAAACGTAAAATTTGTTTAATATTTCTTAAAGAAATGTTTCTTATTTTCATATGCCTATAATTTTTAAAATTATGATTATATTTTAAATATTTTATACTTTTTTGAAGCCCCATTTCTTTATAAACAATGTGTAAAAGATTCGAATTATTTAATTTTAATTTCAAAGAGTTATATATAATTTGAATATTGTTTATATTTTCAGCTCTCTAGAGAAAATTAACACCCCTGAGACTTCTTAAAATGTTTTTGTCCAGAATTTAGGTGGGCACAAAATTCTATGTGGGTGTTCAGAGTAAAAACATTAGTCGTTCGGAACTATATAAAAAAATTTATGAAAAAAAATATTTGCTGTGATTGCTTTCATAGTAGAACTGAAAGAAAAGTGCTTGCGTAGCAGATAAATAAAAATAAATTGCTTATGAGTTGTAAAATAAATTGGTTTCGTATTAAAAAATAATTGCTTGTGCGGTTCCCCGGACAATGTACTTCCCGTATACCTAGATTTCTATAAGAGTTCAGGAAAAAAATAAAGAATAGAAAAAATCTGACAAAGAGATTCTCGCCTTCTTTGAGAAGCTATTGATTTGTGTAAAAGCAATTCTCTTCTCAGTTAATCATTGTTAGAAGACACAATCCACTTTGAAAATTTCTTGACTTATAATCGTGAAAAAGAAAAGGCATTGAAACTTAATTTTCTATTTAATGTAAAAATATAGCAACTGGAATATATTTTTGGTATATTTAAGAAGAACTTTATATTTAGATACTAATTTAAGTACTACTGCATACGTAATAGCAATATAGGGTAGAGCACAAATGATGGAACAGGCTTTAAAAAAATCATATGTTCGAACTACTACATATATTATAATAAATGATATATAAATGTAAAGAGAAATATCTCACGTTTTTTTTCTAGAAATGATCAACAGCACGTACAAGATTGCTAGGATTGAAATCCGAACATGGCGAGAAAGGGCAGAAAAGAGATTTAACATATTAGAGTATACTGGAAGTTTTTCAATTAATTTGCTGCAACGTGTATTTAGAAATCGCCAAGTAAAAGAAGCGTCACCAACAAGAGCATTCTGCTATGATATCACCAATTCGAGAAAACTGTGCAAAAGGAAAAGCAGTGGTTGACCAAGTGTCTCGGAGGAAGCAGTGGAGAGAAAGAGGCATACTTTTGTTCGAAGTCCACGGAAATCTACGAGAGTTACCGCATGTAAATTCGGGATGCCTCAGAAATTTTACAAAAAAAAATTATGCTGATATTATTTGGAATTGACACAAAATAACAGAATACAAGTAAACATTTGTGCAGCAATACCATTGATGTTTCAAAATGTATGAAACCAGCGAGATTACAGACTGGACGTACGCCGTAGAACAAGAGGGTCCCACATTGAACATTAGTGACAAAAAAAGATTGTGGAATTTCTTTTTACATTCATGCATCGCTTATTGTATTATGTGCAGTAGTATCGATAAAATTTGATTTTTTTAAAAATCGATTGTATCGATTTGTACTTAATGTGTATTTTAAACTGAGTTTTCCTACGTAATTTTATTTTTTTATTGTACTGTAAGGTTATAAAATTTAGAACCATATATTAAAGGAAACGACCTACTTCAGAAAAAAAAAATTAATCGTGATGTTTATTTACTTTTGTACTAAGGTAAATTTGAATTTCTTTTTTGGCGGGGATGGGGGACGGGGAACAGAATTAGAAAAAAGAAATTTTAATGACATTAATATAGAAATCACCAAGAAGTCACCAGGATAATTTCCCAGGTGGAAGAAAAGGAAAAAATAATGCATTCGAAAAAGTCCATGCAACGCTGGGCCTTTCAGAAAGTATTAAAACTATTCGACATGTAAGCGGTGTTAGTTATAAATTAAAAGTGTATTTCTTTCTTCAATTGTACACCTAGGTATTTATTTCCGCACACAAACACATTCGTTCACTATATATATAAGAAATTACCTGAAAATAAATTTCATTGATATTTCTGTCTAGACTACTTATATTAGAGTGGAAAAGTAATGTACTTTAAGTAAAAGAATAATGAGTTCTAATTTAAGTCGGGAGTTTCTCAATTTAAGAATCTGTGTATTCTTTGAATCTAAGGTCGTTTCTAAAGAGCTATCTGTTAGGCTTTTAATCACTATGGAAACTTTGAAGACTCTGTTTTGGTTTTTACATGTTAATTGAAGCTCTTACATCAAGAAAGGTAAAGAATAAAAATACTAAACCATATGCTACGAAAGATTTTCAAAAATAAAATTGATCACATTATCGCTTTAATTTAAAAATACTAGGACTGAACGAGTCAAGTTATAGAGAGAAATGTTTAGTATAAAACGCCTGCTATTCCAACTGTTTAACTCAGTTACAAATAAGGATATGTTTATTTACGGGAGAAATAAAATAGCTGAGTGGAATGAAAATTTAGACATCATATCAATTGTCTGTAAAATCCAAGACCAATTACAATCAGTTAAGTTTTAAGATTTCTTATTTATTTTTTTTTCTACTCAAATTTAATGACCATTCTAGTGAAAAATGTTAAGACGAATCTTTGGTTGAGCTGTGGAAAGAAATCTCGGTTCAAGGCGGTTTTTCTGACCGTGTTGGCGAGCCGCAAATAATTTTTTGCTAGCCTCGTTTTGCCTAACCTCTGGACTACATGAATGAATAGAAAACATTTTCAACACATTCACACAATTACACCATATGCTTACGTATATCTAATGTTTATCAGATATTATAAATATGAAACGAATAGTATCATCAAAAATTTTTTTGTAAAACAACTATTTCTCTAACAAATATTTTGGTATTATTATGATTTTGAATTCCTACTAATAGCTCACACTCTCTCTATATATTTATTTATTTATCTTGGTGGAATTTTCAATCTTTAATAAAATACATTTTAAAGCACTTAATTGAGCTGATATTTTATATATATGATTATTTTGAATGACAATAGAATAATTTAATTATAATTAATAAAAATTAATGTGAATTAAAACTAATTATTTAATGAATTACACATACAGCCACGTTGACATTATTTTTGGTGACTTAGCGACCCTTGCGGCGACTTGCGTCAAAACTTGAAAATGTTTTTTCTCACGTTTTAAAGTAATCAGTTGAACTGAAATTTTATATACATGATTGTTTTGGATGGCAATACGATACTTTAATGATAATTAATAAATTTAATTACCACTTGATATTCTGATTCTGTCCTACGTATATACATATATTAATTGTAACTATATAATAAAAAGTAGCTAAAATATAAAAATTTTCTTTGTTGATATAAATAGGAATTGTTTTAATTGTGACTTATATTACTTGTCTTTTTCTAGTGCTCAAAATTAATGGTCATTCTAGTGAAAAATGTTAAGAGGAATCTTTGGTCGAGCTTTGAAAAGAAGTCTCGGTTCAAGACGGTTTCTGACCGTCTTGGCGAGCCACAAATAATATTTTGAGGGCCTCGTTTTGCATAACCAGTGGTCTACAAAAATCAATAGAAAATATTTTCTTTAAAATTTCCATGTTTTCTTCAAAACACACACAAGTTCACCATATATACTTGCGTATTTCTAACGTTTATCAGATATTATTTATTTTAAAACAAATAGTATCATCAAAAGTTATTTTGTAAAACAACACAACTCTTTTTTAACAAATATTTTGGTATAATTATGTTTTTTTTTAATTTAAGTATTTACATTCTGAAATAATTTTTTTATTATTGTGTTAAGGAATATTTTCATACATATTTTATGTATTAAAATTTTTTTTTATGCGCCGATATTTTTCAAGAACTAAAAAAATATATTTTTCTTACTACTTTTTAAAGTGAAAAATGAGTACATTAACTCAGAGATGGGTAAACAGAGATTTACAAAAATTTTTTGTTGCGTCCCACCTAGAGAGTCCGAAATTCCACTTTAAGCTGAAATTTTTCCTTATTCCTTTAAGACCCGAATTATTTGTATCCTTAAATATTAAATTCTTCTGGTTATTAATACTATATAGACTTCAATGACACTGGAAAAAATAGTTAAAACAATTCCCTCTCCCCCCTCCCTTCCCTGGAACGTAGACGGTTTTGCACGATCGTGCGGGTTGGGCTTTACCTGAGAAACAGGTCATTTATGAAATTTTAGGTGTACATTTTCAGCACTAAGTTGACAGAAGAAACAATCTTAAGGCATCTCATGGGTGTTAAATTTCTCTAGAGGGTTAAAAATATAAATAATTTTCAAACAGATGTAATTCTTTCAAATTTAAATTAAGTATAATTCGAATCTTTTACACTTTATTTATAAAGGAATGGGGCTTCAGAAGAGTGTAATACGTTTAAAATTTAATGGTAATTTAAAAGTTATAAGCATACGGAAATAAGAAACATTTCTATAAGAAATATTAATTAAGTTTTACGTTGTGCATGTTATTTTCTAAAATAGTAGCTTTAATAGTATGGTAACTATTAGTTGATTTATAAAGGTCAATGTTACACTGTAAAATGTATTACTCTGTAGTAATTTTATATTAGTAGAATAATAAATTGTATTTTGTAAAATATAAAAAAAATTACATTATCAAAATTTTTTTTAAAATTTTCAATATTTTTCAAATATTTTGCAATAGAAAAAGTATATATTAATCTTAAATGATGTAAGGTTTAAAGAGTATGACACATTTTATAATTCTTTAAAGTTTTATACATCAGAGGCTGCAATTTTAAAAAATAGCGTATCCAACGCAAAAATTACTTAATATTTATCGCAGAATTATTTCTTATTTTCATATGCTTATAATTTTAAAATTATGATTATATTTCAAACATTTTGTACTTTTTTGAAGCCATAATCCTTTGTAAATACTGAGTAAAAGATTCGAATTATTTAATTTAAATTTGAAAGAATTATATCTGTTAGAAAATTGTTTATATTTTCACCCCTCGAGACAAAATTAACACATCCCTTAGAACTCTTAATTCAACTAAAATTATTTTAAATAAGGAAATTGTTGATGTGTACTTAATTCTTTTATGAACTCATTCTTTACTTACTGTGAAAATCTTTGAAACAGGCTTTGTTTTTGACAAGTATAAATAAATATTGTTCAAGTATAAATAAATATAATGCAACAACATGTTTTCGAATTGCTTTCGTAGTTTTCAAATCTGTACTTGCGAGGCCTTGAAATATCATCAACATATTAAAAATGACTATACATGTCACACCTTTTATCCTGGAATGGCCAGGATAAAAGCTATGCCATGTGTAGCAGGTGGATTATAATACTTCGTTCTTTTTGCGAGTGGAATTACTACAATGTTATCTTCATCAATTAAAATACTTTTGTTAGTAGATGGAGATGCTTCTAACACTTCAACTATCTCCAAATGACCCATTTTGATTTTTGGAGGAATTCTATTTGATATTGCATCTCGTTTACACAGAAACCAAGAATTTGCAACAGCTAAATCAATGAAATGAATGTGTTCAAGATTCTCATATGGTAAAGAATTATCTAAAATTGTCTTTCCGTTTCATATATTTCCATGTATTTCTTCATCGCTCTCATCTGAACTTGATTCTCCTTCCAGTATATGCGATTCCCGTGTTTTTTTGCAGCATTGTTATCATCCGAGAGATCACTAAGTTCTGATCTAAGTTCAATCTGATTTATTCATCAATCGCAAAATTTCTGATTGTGTGAAAATTCTTCTCTTTTTAGACACCTGAAAAGTTTTTGGTTAGAAATTAGCACAGAATTCCATGCAAAATAGTAAAAAGTATCAAAAAATTTTATTTTTTTAAAAAATAAAATATTTAAACCAATTATACTAACTCCCACCGGAAAACCCAGATTTTTTGGGGGGGAGGGGAAATATGTGAGAGAAAGAAAAAAAAGGGACTCGTTCTTGGCAAACCTAAGGAAATATGGTTCCAATTATATAGCAATATATTCCGTTTTTATTTAGACTTCTGTCAACATTATTGAAACAGAAATGAAAACTCAGATGGCAAGAGCTTATCTTTGTAGTTGCAGTGACTCAAGTTACGCCCAACCCGCACGATCGTGCAGGTGACGAAATACCGAATCCTATAAACAACATTAATAGAGTCTAGTTGATATTTTTTCTATTTGATAATTGTTTAAATATTAATATAAAAATTTGTATCCAAGCAAATAGAAATATATTGATAATTTCCTTTTCACGCCAGATAAAAAGAAGAAGTATTTTCGTTGTATTTGAAAACAAAATTAGATTTGTCAGCTGAAAGAAAAACATGGAACACAACCATCGTCGTTGATAAAAAGTGATACTTCACGCTTTCTGCAAAGCTGCTCAATCGTTAGATTTGGGATTTTTTTACATAGGACTATTTCAGAAGTAAAAACGTATAAGAATATCTAATCTATTGTGCGGGTTGGGTCTGAAAGGAATATTCTATCAAAGATTTTTCTCCTACATTTCACTATTAGTCAGGTGATCATTTTTTTACAATGAAAAGGAGGACCCACGTGCGAAAAAAGTTTAAGAAAAAGTTACAACGTAAATATATAAAACATTTTATTAATTCAAAACAAAATACACTAATTATGCTTGCATTCGTTTTAATTATTTACTCAAACGAGTATTTTCCCATTGAATGATTGTTTTGTCAATATATTATTTTCTAATACATCGGAAATTTTGGAGCAAAAAAATATCCTTCACACTGAATTTTACGGTATAAGTACTGCAGCTAAAATATCAACATTTAATTTTATTTCTCACTTTTCCAAAAATCATTTCCAACTGAAAACTTCTTTTCCAACTTCTGCATTAGTTCCACACACAGGGCAGCACAATATAAATTCAAACAAGAATAACTAAATTATCAGATGGAAAGTGTTCATTTTTGAAGTGGTTAAGTATTTGCACCCATCCTTTGTCAGTTTCAGCATGCTGATTTTCTAATTGTTCCATTTTATTAGAATTTAAATATATACATATTTAGTCTTCTAATTTCTTCAGATAGACAATTGCATCGATTTTAATATCGGGCATTTCTTTCGATAAAAACTCAACACAATTTTCTATATCTGACCAATTTACTTGCGACGAATTAAAAAAATACCATTGAAAACTGTTATTTTTTGTGATATTTGTTTCAGACCATTTTTCGATACGTTGTAAACATGTTTGGTTCATCTCTGAATAGAGATTAATACATCAGTTTTTTTAAAATATCGAAAAGGAGGACACTTTTCGAGGAAGGACATAACCTATAAAAGGAGGTCGGTTGGTCACCTTACTGTTAGGAAAACAAAGTACCTGAAAGTTTTTCTGCTACGATTAGAAATCATCTGCAAAGTTTGGAAGACAAGGCCAAAAGCTTTCGGCATTTTAAGAAAGTTGAGCCTAAACTCAGTTTATTCGGTTATTACATTACTGCTGATATTGATACAGTATCTGAAGAGCAACAGCTGGAACTTATTGACTTTAAGTCAGATCACAGTTGGAAGAAAATATTTGTGCTATGACATTAATTGACTTTAAAAAAAATCTTTGTCAGCTAAAAAATTTCCATGAGTATGAACTCTGTGTCCCGCGTGACCGCTCCCGGCTTAAGAAAACTTGTATAACACTGCCACTGTCTTTTTTTTTAATCTAACTTATATTTATTTATTTTAAGTGTAGAATATGTACATTTTCTGAGATGCGAAGTTTACTAATGAATACAAATCATTATTTAAAATCATTTAAATTTTATCATTTTTTCTTATCATCCCCAGAATGAGGTCCTCTAGCCAAAACCTTGCCTTAACTAATTTATATAGAAGAAGAGCATTCAGAGAGTTCGACGACTGAAATGGTCGAGTAATTTTAATCACACAGCGGAAGAGGTATTTGGACCATTTGCTTAACGATTGAAAGAAGGAATTAAAATATATGGCAAGTCTATTTTAGCACTAAAACGTGATTTTGGTTTAACCTGACGTGCTGACCCTTATTGTAACTAAGAGGGGTTATATTTGGAGTAGTAATACTATTTCATTCTGATGCATGAAAAGGCTAAACTAAAACCATTTAGATGTACGAAATCGATTAAGTAATTATAGAGAAAATCGCTTAATACGAAACTGAAGGGATTGAAATATTTTTTCGTATTAAAGGATACTGCTTAAAAATCCATGTATTAACAAAATTAAGTTTATTAGTGAATATATTTTACTTAGATGAAAAGGCTAAACAAAAACCATTTAGATGTACGAAATCCATTAAGTAATTATAGAGAAAATCGCTTAATACGAAACTGAAGGGATTGAAATATTTTTTCGTATTAAAGTATACTGCTTAAAAATCCATGTATTAACAAAAATGAATATTTTACTTACATGAAAAGGCTAAACAAAAACCATTTAGATGTAGAAAATCCATTAAGTAATTTTAGAGAAAATCGCTTAATACGAAACTGAAGGGATTGAAATATTTTTTCGCATTAAAGGATACTGCTTAAAAATCCATGTATTAACAAAATTAAGTTTATTAGTGAATATTTTACTTACATGAAAAGGCTAAACAAAAACCATTTAGATGTACGAAATCCATTAAGTAATTATAGAGAAAATCGCTTAATACGAAACTGAAGGGATTGAAATATTTTTTCGTATTAAAGGATACTGCTTAAAAATCCATGTATTAACAAAAATGAATATTTTACTTACATGAAAAGGCTAAACAAAAACCATTTAGATGTACGAAATCCATTAAGTAATTATAGAGAAAATCGCTTAATACGAAACTGAAGGGATTGAAATATTTTTTCGTATTAAATGATACTGCTTAAAAATCCATGTATTAACAAAATTAAGTTTATTAGTGAATATATTTTACTTACATGAAAAGGCTAAACTAAAACCATTTAGATGTACGAAATCCATTAAGTAATTATAGAGAAAATCGCATAATACGAAACTGAAGGGATTGAAATATTTTTTCGTATTATAAAGGATACTGCTTAAAAATCCATGTATTAACAAAATTAAGTTTATTAGTGAATACTTTACTTACATAGGTATGTATATCTGTATACATTCAATAAAAAATCAAAGAAACAAGAAAATTCATAAGAACTTAAAAGAAATTTAATACAAAATTTTTTTTTTCTAACCTATTGAAAAACAAAATATTTCTTAAGTTTTAAAAATAATCCGATATTTTCTTTGCATTGTTTTTGTTAGCATCAAATTGTCAACAAATTGTTCGATGCCATCCATTTTGTTATTAATTCCACCATTGGAATGCGCGTTTAAACAACTGCGCATACCTTTCATGATATTCCTCATTTCGGATGACGTGAAACAGGAGCTGCATCATTCATTTAATTTTCGTCGTCGGAATATGTCTCAATGATATTTTTTGTGCTTTGAACAAACTCCAAAATGTGTTTTTCTGCCATCATTAGGGCTGTGTGCGCAGTTTACCATCATCTACTGCAACGAATTATTCCTATGATACAGTAGGACTGTCCAATAATATAGATAAACTTTTCTCTAACATTTCATGAAGTGAGTACTTCTCAAACTTTCAACATGTGCGACCCAATATCAATCATATTTTTCATCGTCCCCCCATCATACAATTAACAACGCATTGAATTCAATATTAGTATACTTTGACATTAAAGCTATAATATGACTTAAGCCTCTTAAGTGCCACAGGCGTATAAATACCTCTCACTTAACAACTGTGTTAAACGTCTCGTACGTATATGTACGTCTTTCCGAAGTACGATCTTTTCTGTTCAATGTTATCCATAAAATTATTACAAAGCCTTTGGAATGCAATAAAAGGATCATGACAGTGTTTGCGAAGGATTTACTTGTGTGTATTAGAGGGCTTTTCCTTATTTATTCTTTTTCTTTCCTCACTCCCTAATACATCACATACGCTCCGATACTTGGAAAAAGGAGGCATTGAGGAGAAAATCGTGTAACTTTTAACCGGCAGTTAAAGTATTGCTTATAAACCGTACAAATTATCAAGAAAACGTTAATTTTTGCATACGATTTTGTATATGACAACCCACGGGGTCACTGATAAATATTAAACTTTTTAACTTATTGTAGTTACACATTAATTATAAAACACTTTGCGCAGTACGGATATATTTTATAAGTGTATTACACCAAATAAAATGTTAAAATTTGTATATTATATCAGAATGTGTATTTAGTTCGTTTACTTTCAGAAAGTTGATAATTTTTTTAAATAATTTTTTGTTTTCCGCTTTTCAATAGGCTCGCACCTCCTGGTAAAGTTACCACATCCCCTAGAGGGAGCGACCCACAGTTTGAGAAACGATGCATTAAGTGTTGGCTCAGTTTCCACATCCTTCTTCTCCCTGAAGGGAAATCTTTTCGTGTTATGAGATTTTCATTTCGTATGAATAAACAATACATTGTAATTTGTCGGGGCTTTTATATCATTTTGTGTTAACCGTTTTCGCGTTAAACGTACTTCACTGTATTTAGTGTAGTAATACTATTTCATAGTTATGCTGGAAAAGATTAAACCAAGTCTTTTAGAAATCAAAGGGTCCCATTAAGTAGTTGTTAGTATCGTTAACTTCATATACCAGTCGGTCATTTTACTCTTGCATAATTGAGTTAGGCAACGAAACTCAAACATTCACTCATCGTTTCAATCAGAGGCGTACCTACCTCAAGCTCAGGCGGGCCCTCGGACCAGGACCACCAAGAAAGCTGAACTTGCGACAATTTCTCCCAAATTTAAGATATAAATATAAAATTTTGGAACATATATAACTATAATCGTGACAATTCAGCTGAGAGTAAAATATTTAACTCGTATGGAATTCCCTTAAATTTTTTCTTTTGTTTGTATAGTGTGTTGTGAACTTAAATTATTGAAAAGTTTATATTTTATTTACATTTTTCTATAAACTGTTACTTGAAAGCTTCATGAGAAATCCTACCACACTTATTATTGCATCTTTAAAAACCTACATACAAAAACCTATTTCCTTCCTAGTTACATTATGTTTTTAATTACAATATGATCCATAGTAAGCTCGAGAGTTTCTTGTTTCAATATTTTGCAATCTTCTCAAATCTACAGCGGACTGATGTAATTTTTCCCTCTCCTCTGCAGAATTCCCTCTTTTCCTCCCTCTTGTGCAGAGATATTTTTTTAAAAAAAATAATTAGAATAATATTGTATTTTATTTTCTTGTTCATGCACATTTTTTGTATCATTTCCTGTCCATCTCGGACCATTTTGAAGCTCTAAGCTCTCGGGTGGGTGAGTTCCATCGCCTGATCACGAGTGTGGCAGATTTGGGCTCATGAAATTCATCATGACAAGGGGCTAAATGTACGCCTGTCGTTGGACGTAGCCTTGAGCACCATGTAGGTAACAGTACGATTTAGCTCGGTTCCACCCCAATTTTGAGGGAGAACAGCCTGGGGGACGGCTATTTAGAGTATCCCATGCCGCGAAGGCACTATACGTTTACAAACATCCATGTTTTCTCCGGGATTCGAACCCGGGCAATACGGCACAGGTCAGCGTCGCTAACCAATATACCGAATGGACGACTACGACGTTTTGTAGCATAGCATTACGTTTCTCCTTCCTTTTAGCGTCAGTCAGTAGCGCACACAGAAATTTGTCAAGGGGGAGGGGGAGTCTAGGGTCGAAAGCTCACCATTCTCATATCATGCTCCCATTCACTGCACAACATATTCTTTTGATTTTGTCGATTTAGGGGAACAAAGCAGTAAAAAGTTAATTATTTAACAAATAATTAGCATTGTTTGTTATTAATAAAATTATTTATTAATAACAAACAATTAAATTTTACGTACTATATGCATAGGATTGTAATCCATCGGAAAAGAATCAAGGGCTTTAGGGGTGGACCCGGGGACCCTTTCCCCCTTGTTTGCTCCACAGACGCCAATAAGTACTCGAGCACATACGAAATGTATTGCATGAATTAAAAAACTGAAATTAGAGATAGAAAAATGAAACCCACAGTGGTGTCTTTAAGTGCAAACAATGCTAAGAAAGAGAAGGTAATAAAGAATTTTGTAGAGAGAGCTCTGTATAGTTACAATATTCATATATTTTTGCTTTTTTATGTGATAAACTCCAACCAAGTTAGGGCCCTCATTTTTTTGGCACTAGGGCTTTTGTATGCCTAGGTACGCTGGTTTCAACTAAATCATAATACAAAAATTAATCTTGATTGTTAAAACTAACATCCGGATTTTCGAAATAGTTATTATGATCACACAATTTTAAAACATCTCGGACCGACAACGATATCTCATTAACCCGTTTCCTTTGTATCAGTGTAGGATGAACATTGTGAGAGTTATCATAAAATTGATTTATGCGATCGCTTAACTTTTCCCTGTGCAGTAACTCTTTCCGTGGCGTTATGAGATCTATCTCCCTCCTCCCGAGTTGAGACCATTATGAGCCCATTAAACGAGCCACGCAAACCCGGTGGAGGTGTTTAAATACCTTCTCTTGGCGAAGAAAAAATTATATAAATCTGTTTGAATAGCGCCATTTAGCCAATTCTCACTCTAGTGCGTGCCGTAAATGTATTTTATGGCTTCTTTTTTCAATAAACTTGGCGATGTGTTATACAGGAGGGTAATTTTCTGGGAAATGTCTACATCTTGCATGTAATTGTATTCAACTGCTTCTTTTTTTTGGTTTATTAGCGAAAAAAAAATTCTTTTTAAGTTGAAAATGTGACCTAGTTTTTTTATTTGAAAAGGTTCTGCCTATGAAGGTCACCATAAAGTTTTAGATGAGTTAATTATCCCCCTTAACATTTATTCGATTTCTATTCATTTGACTTTCAGAGGATTAACTTTTCTTTATTAATACTTTTACTTACTTTTCTTTGGGATTATAATACTCTTTCATATAATACTTGCATTTTTAGCTGCATGTATTTTGATAGTGTACTGCTTTTTCAAATGTGTACTAAATTAGTTTCCTCTTTTGTTATTTAAATATCAGTTTGCTGTTTTGAAACAAAATTCGTTTATTAAAATTAACTGAAACGAAGAACTCTCATAAAGAACTCTCTTTTCATATTGAGTAAATATTCCTTTTTTGAAAAAACTTACTGAATAAAAAATAATCTATTAACTCGATAGTTTCAAAAAAAAAATGTCTGCGTACTTTTTGGCTGCTGATAATATTTTTTTCTGATCTTCTTTCCTTCTCTCCTTCAGATGTTATTTTTTGCTCGTTTGTTCCTTTATTCTATTCATTCTTATTTTTCTAATTGTATACTTTTAATTTGTTTGATACACTTCGCTTTATTCGTGCTTTTGAATTTGAATTTTCTAAATACATGGAGGCTTTAAATTGTGTTTATAGGTTTCATGGTACATTTTGCATTAAGAATTTTGGCCGGAGGAAGAAAAAATACCCCTGATCTTAATTTCCCCAGAACCAGATCAATCCTAATTGGTACCCTACTTTACTTAAATTTCTAAATATCTTTTCTTTTTTTTAATTATTTACTTTTAACTTTTAATTTTAAAGTCCCTCCATTTTTGCAGCTCGACTTGCCCGAGCATCATTGACATCTATTCAAAGATTGGTCGAGCTACTCACCTAAACTTAAATGCAAAAACAGCTGGCCTCTCTGGTTAGCCAATCACAGAAGCTCAACTTGGCACAAATGCATTTTTACTTTTTACATCTAAAATTTTTCTCTCTCCAAATCAGAGTCTTTTGCAGCAACCGAATTGGTTAGGCATAACTCCACCCACTTTCATCACAGTAAATATTCTAAGTTATGATTTTTTTTCTTCAATATTTAATTTTAATTTATAGTTGTAATTTTATTCATATTAAAGTGTTATACTTTTTAATATTAGTATACAATTGTTATGTGTTTTAAATTTTAAATATTATTTATATAAAAAAGGCAATTTTTAAAGCATTTTACCGTTATCTAAAATGTTATGAAAGGAGATGAAGACTTAGAAGAACAAAGCGCTCCCACCCCACCAAACTACAAACTGCAAAAAAAAAAAAAAAAAAAAAAAGTCGGCGAAATTTGTGATCTAGTAAAAAATTACTTTTAGTTCAATTTCAAGGTCACAGTTAAAAGTTATATATGCATAAACTGGTTGTGAAACCCAATTTTTTATAAATCTGACTTAAGTTATCTGACTACGTTCAGAACTGTGATTTTCAAAAGCGCATAAATGGATAATTTTCATGATATTTAGTGTCACTTAGATTAGAATATATGCATAAAATTATTTTAAGGACATTTTGGCAAAAAAAACTTATTTAAATACAATATCTTGGCAAAAAATTAACTTAGAATAATCGTTTTTCCAAATGTTCTTTTTTTGTGAAAAATGCTTCTATTGGAATAATATTTCGCCTGTATATAGCTCAGACCTCTGTTCAGAGGCTCAACTAGAATTTTTGAAATATATAACTTAGAAGTGGGTTTATCCATGTTTGACGACAAGAGAGGGGAGAAATTTTAAGAAAAAGAAACGCCGATAATTATTTCAAATGGGTGTAGCTCTAAAAATAATGTGTTTTTTTAAAAAAAATTCTAGTTGAGGCTTTGTAGAGTGGTCTGAGCTATATACAGGCAAAATATTATTATAATAGAACCATTTTTCACAAAAGGAGAACATTTGAAAAAAAATATTCTAAGTTAATGTTTTGCCAAAATATTATATTTAAATAATGTTTTTTGTCAAAATGTTCTTAAAACAATTTTATGTATGTATTCTAATCTGAGTGACACTAAATATCATGAAAATTATCCATTGATGCGCTTTTTTAAAGTCACGGTTCCGAACGTAAACGGATACCTTAAGACAGCAATGTTTATAACACTGTAGCATCCACCTGTTTCTTTCTAAAATTTCAGTAACGAATTTTTAAAATGTTATTATTATCCAAATCACTTTTGTCTATAAAGTAGAGTTTATTTAAATTTATATATATATATATATATATATATATATATATATATATATATATATATATATATATATATATATATGGAATTTTCCACATTCTTTAGAAGGCGCAGGCGACGAAGCCACCAGCGAGTTAACGTGCCGAGAGGAATTATGAGCGAGCGGACACTCAACGGGCAGGTCGAAGATCCTCTGCTGAGAAAAAAGGGAGCGACCGGAACTGTCGCCGAATAGGGACCAACTATCCGTAGTTCGCAGGAGAGTAGACTAATGCGCAGGTCCCTCTCATCACCTAAATTCCATAAACCATCGTGAACTACACGAAGATTAGTGTCGCACTATAGCTAACTAGTACTTAAAACTAATTGTATCATTGCTGAGTGCAAGAAGATTTAATCTAAATGTCATTCATTGTCTTCAGATTTCTCTATGTCTTTGTGTTGTGCGTTGAAGTGTAAAATTGCCAACCATTAAACGTTAGTTTTAGTGAAAACCAGTGTCTCACATCACTTAAATTCTCCTAGAACTATACCATTGCCCCCCACATATATATATATATACACTTCTCAAAATAATTAAAGGATATTGTGGTTTTAGGTGGATCTTGTGGCTGGGAAACTTTTTAGCTGATTGATACATGGTCGACAGACGTAGTAGGTTATATGAGAATAAATTACACATGTTTGGCCGAAAAAAATGCATTTTATTGCGCATTTGTGTACAAAAGGAAAAAACACGACTTGCGCATATGAGAAAAAAAGAATAAGAAAAGGTGTTTTCTTCAAAGGAAATCATTTTCAGTAGGGGGTATGGTTTCCACGGACAGCCAGCAACGTTGAGCACATTTAAGGCATGGAGTCAATGAGGCTATTAACCACGAGTTGGGTATTCTGTCTCATTCTTCCAGAAGAGCTCTTTCCTGTTCTTGGAGAGTTTGTGGGGGGGGATTGGCGGTCAGCAACTCGTCTTCCTAGAGCGTCCCAAACGTGCTCTATTGGATTCATGTCTGGAGAACACGCTAGCCATTGCATTCGTACGATTCCTTGCTCGAAAAGGAAATCCTCCACCAGGTTAGCACGATGTAGCCTGCAGTTATCGTCAATTAAAATGAAGTCATCTCCGATTGCTGCAGCGTAAGGAACTACAATAGGTCTGAGGATCTCATCCCTATATCGACGAGCAGTCAGAGGTTCATCTCGAATGATGTAGAGGTATGTGCGCCCGTCAATGGAGATGCCACCATACACCAACACTCCCCCACCGCCAAATCTGACACTTTCGTGCACGAACGCAGGATTATTCCTACTGTCACAGTCCCTCCAGATGAAAATACGCCTATTATCCGGATAAACAGAAAAACGGGACTCGTCAGAAAAAAGAACACTGCTCCATTCATTTCTCCTCCAGTTCACATGCTCTGTTGCCCTCTCCCTGCGGTCGCGACGATACCTAGATGTTAGTATAACACATACCATCGGTCGGCGAGCATACAGACCTACACCATGGAGCCGGTTTCGAACAGTCTGAGTTGAAACCGTGGTGCCAGTAGCTGAGCGAAGGTGTTGTTGGAGAAGAGTAGCGTTCATATTTCGGTGTCTCCGAGCCGTTAACACTAAATAACGATCTTCATTGGGCGTTGTTGCCCGTCTACGACCTTGCCCTGGTCTTCGGCCTGCACTTCCAGTGTCCAAAAAACTGTTCCAGGTCCTGGAAATCACACTTTGTGACACTCCAATGGCTTGCGCTACTTCGGCTTGAGTTTGGTCCCCTTCTAACCTACCAACAACTCTCCAAGCTTCTGAATCGGTTAAATGACTTCGCTGAGTCATCGTACTCATTAAAAATAAAGCAGTGACTAAATGCCGATCATCCTTGTCTTCATTTCAGTTGAAAGTCAAATTTCATTCGCTGCCGCTGAAGCGACGTTTTTGACGTCCAACTCAAAATTAGCATACTCCACAGTTTGAAAATCAGAAAAATTTACATTTGTGATTCTCTTCTTTCATTTTCGACAAAAAATTTCGCTTATATCTTTATTTTATATAAAACTTACAATATCCTTTAATTGTTTTGAGCAGTGTATATGAAATGTATCGAAGAAATTGGATTCATTGTCTCATTTGTAGCCATGGCAATAAAACAAAGAACTTTTTAATATTTATCATTTTTCATTATTTATTTAGTTTCAACATACGAAGATTTCTTTTTAGCGTGATCTTCACTCAAGTACAAAAATAATGGAGAGGGAATTATTCGTTTTCTAAATTTAAATATAATAGGAAAAACAAGAAAAGAATGTAATAAAAGAAATTGAATCACGAGTTCAAGTGAAGAGAAATACAGTGAAAATCGTTTCAAATGAAACTGAGGGTACTGAAATATTTTTTCATGTTAAAAGAATTTTGTGTTAAAGAGAAAAAACGTGTATTCAACAAAATTAAGTTTATTAGAGTACATTTTATTTATACAGATAAACATTACATTACGTTGGGTAAAAATCAAAGAAACAAAAACACTCATAAGATCTTAATAAAATTTAATACAAAATTTTCAAGTGTTTTTAAAAACAAAATATTTATTGAGGTTTTGGAAAATAACCCCCCTTTTTTAGCATTGTCTTTTAGCTTCAAATTTTCAACTAATTGTTCGATGTCATCCATTTTGTTATTCGTTTCACTATTGAAATGTGCGTCTTAGTATTTGTGTATACTTCTTTTAATGTTCCTCATTTACGGATCAGGAGCTGCATTATTTCTTATTCGTTGTCGGAATTAGCATCGAGAATATTTTTTGACCTTTGAACAAACTCCAAAATGTATTTGTCTGCCAAAATTGGGGCTGTACACAACTTATCATCATCTACTGCAACGAATTTTTCCGTTGATAAATCTGAATGGCAGGTATTTTCGGTAATTCTTTCATTCTCAGAAGTGAAATCTTTTCGTGTTATAAACAAAAAATGTATGTAAATACATAATAATTTATCGAGAACGCTGTATTATTTCGTGTTAACCGGTGTCTTGTTTGAAGCGTTTTCGCGTTAAGCGTATTTAACTCTTTAGATATTTCTAGAAATTACACCAGTATTTTAGGGAAAGTGTACACCACTCAGTAATTCAAATTAAGTTTCAAGGTCTTATCCTTTTAATTATGAATAACGAATAAATCTGTCAAAATGTAGGTTTTAATCATTTAAGGTACCCGACACAATAAATTGTTAATTAAAATTGTTTTAAGGCCATTTTGACAAAAACTAATTTATTCAAGTATAATATTTTGCAAAAAATTAACTTAGAATAATATTTTTTTCAAATGTTCTCCTTTTGTGTGAAAAATGCTTCGATTAGAATAATATTTTGCCTGTTTATAGCTCAGAACTCGGTTCAGAGGCTCAACTAGAATTTTTGAAATACATAACTTAGAAGTGTGTTTATTCATATATTTTATGACAACAGAGGGGAGCAATTTTAAGAAAACAACACGAATAATTATTTCAATGGATGGTAACTCTGAAAATAATGTGAATTTTTCAAAAATTCTAGTTGAGCCTCTGTAGAGAGGTCTAAGCTATATACAGGCAAAATATTATTATAATAGAACTATTTTTCACAAAAGGAGAACATTTGGAAAAAATATTATTCTAAGTTAATTTTTTGCCAAAATATTACGTTTAAATAATTTTTTTTGTCAAAATGTCCTTAAAACAATTTTATGCATGTTTACTAATCTGAGTGACACTAAATATCATGAAAATTATTCATTTATGTGCTTTTTGAAAATCACGGTTCCGAACGTAGTAGGATACCTTAATTATAAATGAAAGAATAATAGCTTTTTTGGAATAGGGTATTTGTAATTAGTATTTATATATAAATATTATAATAAGCAAGATTCGAATTTTGAGTAAATATTAATTTATTACATTTATATGTAGATATATATAAACTGATTGATACCAGCGTTTTTGTAAACCTTCCCTCAGTCACCAATGTTTATTATATTGCAGTATCCATCTGTTTATAGTTCTAATATCTCAATTATATATTTTTAAATCGTTATTATCCAAATCGTTTTTGTCCGTCAAATAGAGTTAATTAAATACTATTCATCAATATAGTTAAGAATAAAATCGGCAGCACATAGTATGCTTATCTGTTCGTCAAACAAATATCGATCTCAAGTGAAACGATTTGGCTCATCTTTCAGGGTCAAGGAACTTCTCAAGAGAGATTACATTTCTCCAAAAGGATGGAATTGGGAGTGGAAATTTATTAAGCCACGCTGAGAGTTTGGAAAAGTGCCAGTAACAGCCTGTTGAATAATAGCTTTCTGAAACTTTCCAACCTCCTCTTTCACTAAAACGTTGTTGCTAGAGAGGTCGCTTAAAAGAGTAAACTCTATCTTGCCATAACTATCTCTTTCCGTGATTTAGGAAAGGAAATTGAAATGGATGTCAGTAAAGAGAGAGAGAGAGACGAAGGATTTTCGAATTAAAGAACTGGTAAATAAACAAAAGCAAAAGGCAGCTCGTCTCTGTTGAATTTCGCAAGCTATGCAATCATACATATAATTATGTTACAAAAATTTCGGAAATTATTATCCCTATTATCTGATAACTTTACTTAATAGAACTATACTGAAATTCACGAGTTGGGGATTAGATTAAAATTACGTTTTCATACATTTTTGTTAAGGTAACCTGGGAATTAGTGTATTATTCTCATGTTTAATATTCGAGTGAAGTAATTATCCAGAAAATGCTTTTATAACGAGATATGAAATTGTTTTCTTTATTTTAATGTTATTAAGGTATCCGACTACGTTCGGAACCGTGATTTTGCAAAAGCGTATAAATGGATAATATTTATGATATTAAGTGTCACTTAGATTAGAAAATGTATATAAAATTGTTTTAAGAATGCTATTACAATAAAAAATGATTTAAGTACAATATTTTGACAAAAAATGAACATAGAATGACCCATTTTCAAAACATTCTTCTTTAATTAAAAATCCTTCTATTATAATAAAATTTTGCCTGTACATAGCTCAGACCTCTGTTCAGAGGCTCAACTAGAATTTTGAAATATATAACTTAGAAATGGGTTTATCCATGCTTTACGACAACAGAGGGGAGAAATTTTAAGAAAAAAACGCCGATAATTATTTCAATTGGTTGTAACTCTGAAAATAATGTGAATTTTTCAAAACTCCTAGTTCAGACTCTCTGGAGAAGTCTTTACTTTATTTAAGCAAAATATTATTATTATATGGAAACATTTCTTATAAAAGAAGAACATTTTGATAAAAGGTTATTCTAAGTTAATTTTTTGCCAAAATATTGTATTTAAATAACTTTTTTTTGTCAAAATGTCCTTAAAACAATTTTATGTATATATTTTATTTTAAGTGACACTAAATATCATGAAAATTATCCATTTATGCGCTTTTGCAAAATCACGGTTCCGAACGTAGTCGGATACCTTAAACAACATAGAAATAATTTATCCCCTACTTGGGAGGCCCGGGGGTGGGGACTACTGCACTAATGGATGCATGCTATGTTTTGGGAAAATTTCCAATTGTAACCTCATGTGGATACATTGCTTATTTAACTGTACAACCAGTAACCAGTACGGAAAATATTATAAGGTAGATTTTCTTGAAGTGGGATTTTGTAAAATTATAAAAGTTAAGTTACAAAAATTTGAAAAATCGGATAATTAGAATTAAAGTTACAAATCTTTGTGAATTTGCTCGAAGAGTTTCTTGGAACAAAAAGCATTTCCACATGCGTTACATAAGTGTAGTGTCATTTGTGTTCCTTTTCTGCATTTTCTTTATCACAAATAGATAAACCAAAATCAGAGTTACTGTCATATTAATCGGTTTCCGTCAAATATTCTCAGTCTGCATCACTTTATTCAAAAGGGATGCCATATTGGCTAGAAAAAGTTTAAAAAAAACACCCAGTTATACATACTTTAGAAAGTAAAACGAAACATGAATGAACGGGCGCCTTAGTCAGGGTCAAAAGGAAAACTGAAATGTTTGTGCGTCGTAACTTCAAGGTCAGTCTTCCCAGACATTCTGGATTTCTTGGGACACTAGGAAGCCCAGTCTGGTGCGCCAGGGGTTGATATGCACTAAGTTATAAATTACATTGTATTCAAAATACAATTTCCTAAAATTGTGAAGTGTTCGTATAAATTAAACACAAAAGTAATATAATATGGAATAGGATAAAATTTAAGTTTACACGGTTTATAATTAAAGGTTGAATAGTTTTTTTAATATCACACTTTAAAGCAACACTTGTTTTTTGGCGTCATACCTCCTAATTTTGAACCTCCGTCAAATGAGGCGGATGGTACCCGAGCTAGAACCTCCCTCTCCTAACTACCACACCAATGGGAAGCCATGGGCCTCCTCTACAGGGTGTCCCAGGATTATTGGGACAAACTGTGAGTGGAGGTAGGGCCATCACAATGATTCAGATTCGCATAGCAACACATGGTCGGAAACGTTATGGGAAAGTAGCATGACAGGTACAAAAAACGGAGAGACACAAGACTGAGATCATCTGAAATATTCATTGGTCAAAGCTGGGAGTTTGATTCACTCTTGTCCCGCCCTATCTATGCGTACTACCTTGTAATGATCCATATTCACACAAATTATGACATCCGGTGGTCCTGTGAATTTCTTTGTGGGAACCTTTTGCAATACAATCTTTCTGTTGCTCGTGCATTTCCTTCTGCCAATCCGTAAATCAGGTGCATATCTTCCAGCTTGGTGTTCGTAAAACGCTCCATACTACTCTGTAGACGATGATATCTCAAATGACTGCGGTAATGCAGGTCTGTTTCCTCCAATGCCTTTGTGAGCAACCTCACCGAAAAAAGATGTTTCCGTCTGTGGATTCCTATGAATATCTGAATTATTGTGATGCCTTCTACCTCCCCATAAGGTTTGCCCCAATAATCCTGGGACATACTCTACACGGCAGGTCTTCAGTGGCACCAGAACTAGAAACTGCAACACTCAATCTACGAGCTCGTGACCCAAACCACTAGACTTCCTTCCTCAGTCGCTCGACAGTCCAGAGTGGGCCTTGACCTTCACAAGAAGCCTATTCCAGTCCAGCCATTTTCCGGCCGGTGTTCTCCAATTCTTAGTTCTCAAAACTAGAAGTTCTTTTTCTAGACCATCAATCCATCTAAAATTTGGTCTGCCAATTGGTTGGCTTCGTGTGCCAATTGGTTGGCACACAAAAACTTTTTTAGTGGTGCGGTCTTTGTCCATTCTCACAACGTGACCTGTCCATTTAATTCGTTGTACTTTGATGAAGTTAACAATGTCTGATTCTTTATATGATTGATAGAGCTCGAAATTTGATCTTCACCCCATTTTCCTGAATTCCTCCAAAATAAAAATCTTCGTTTCGTAGATACTTATCACGTTTTCATCAGTTCGAGACATGGACAAAGTTTCATATACATAGGTTATATTGATCTTAAAAGACTTTTATCTACTAGACTACCGCTATTTATACGGTTTAATAGAAATTTGAGCGAGATTATATATATATATATATATATATATATATATATATATATATATATATATATATATATATATATATATATATATATATATATATATATATATATATATATATATATATATATATATGTATATATATATATATATATATATATATATATATATATATATATATATATATATATATATATATATATATATAATATATATTTCACGCTGATTATCTTAACTGTGTCTTCCCAAGATCACATAAGAACAAAAAAATCTATAAAAACTTAAATTGGTAATTGTATTCCTTCTAATTGATAATTCATTAATTTTTAAGTTAAGAATTTTGCTTTGTTAAAAAATTTATCGCCTTATTCAAGACTTAATGAACACAAAAAGTGATTTTTTTTTTGTTTTCTATTTAGGAAAGAATTTACACACTCAGTTATATTTATAATACTGGAAATAGTTTTAATAAAAAATGTTTATTCAAGTACCATTCTTGTTTACTGAATTTTTATTTTAATTTTATTTTTGTTTTTTATTGAAAGAGTTTTTAAATGAAAACATCATTTGAGACTTTGCCCAAAAACAATACAAAGCTGATTATAATTGAAAATCTTCTCTTTTTTTAAAAAAGGTAAAGAGTAATTGCAAAATAGAAAAATAAGTATTCAAATTACCGTTCAATCGTACATACTGAACGAAATCTTATATCAAAATTTCTGATTTTATATTTAAAATTTAAAAAGATTGAATTCACACACACACACACTTGGTATGTTTATTAGAACCAAAAAAGTTATTAATCCTGAAACAGAAGGAATATGTTTCAAACACTGAAAATAAATCATTTCAAGTTCCTTACATTTTCTTGTAGTAAAATGTCAACTATGCACTTTGATAAGCATTGAAACAAACAATATATGAATTACTAACGAAGATTTCAGTAGCATTCATTACTAATATGGGGGAACTAATGCATTTCTCTCATTGAATGGAAGCTATAGAAGGTGCTGATTCAAGCGAAATAATTACCTGGCAGAATGATTGGATATTCCCTAAGTTTTCTTTCATTTATTTGTACAGATAAGACTCATTAGCAGAACTCTGTTAGAAATAAGGACCAGTGTGCCTCATTTAAACACAAATGATCTAGAAGATGGCTCAATTAGTGAAGTTATTTTCATTCAAATACGATTTTATGTTAGGTGGAAACTTTGACACTCTACTTTCATTTTTCAAACTGGTTTACAAACTAGGGTATTTACTAATGATTGCTTTTATTTTACCAGTGACATTCTTACCGAAAAGGTAAACACATATCACTTTGGTGTTAATGAGCTCTGTGTTAGTATTTGAAATCTGATTGGTTCTCAATTTTTTTTTCGTCTCGACACTTCGAATCGTTCATTCAATTGAAATTTTTAGTGCTACCTCTTTTTGTATTATTTGTCAGAATTTTAATATAACAAAATTGATCTCGTAAGGGATGTTGGTAATTCAAAGTATAAATTTATGAAATTTTGTTTCATCAAATATTTGTTTTCAGGAACTTTCAAAGCATTTTCAGTATTTGCAAAGAAATTTAGAACTAGCTTATGACAGGAAAATTAAATTTAATCTGTTTTAATTTATTAAAAAAATCGAGATATATTTTATAAATTACTATTTACCTCTAACAGGATCTTATAGGAATTTTTCGTAATATGTAGCGTCAATAAAATCTATTTTTCAAGCAAACTTTCAAATTTAGTGGACATTTTAAAAAAATATCTGTCATTCTTTTAATAACATCTTGTATATTATATTTCAAATTATGACTGTATGTATGTATACCCTGGCCTCCAAAAGTTAAGGTTCAACGCCTTTTTTAAAGCTTGCCATTTAAAAAAGCAACAATTAATTTCATTGTTTATGCAATTGACAATCATGTACTTTTAAAACACTTATAAGAAAATGTCAATCATGAATTACTACACCTGTGGAAAACTCTTTTCTAGGTCTTTCACAGAGGGAATGAGAAGAAGCACTACTCATTTTGTTCTACCAGAAACAAGAATCTTCGCTACATTGATGCAAAAACACCTTCCCAATGAAAATCTCTCTGCAAAACGACCTTTTACATGCGTTTCCCCAAGCCATAGACAGATGTACCCCTTTTGTTATACATAATTTGGGTTCATGTATGACCATTTGCTCTAAATACTTTTTTAATACGCTATTTAATATTATAAGGTGTATATTATTGCTTTTTTTACCAGGAGAATGTTGAGAATGTAGAAAGAACTAAAAGAGGCTGTACTGACCATTTGCTCTATGTTAGCGATACTTTTTTATACATAATTTGAATAAAACCAGTTGAGAATGTAGAAAAAGAACTAAAAGAGGCTGTACTGACCATTTGCTCTATGTTAGCGATACTTTTTTTATACATAATTTGAATAAAACCAGTTGAGAATGTACCAAAAAGTAAAAGAGACCACTTGCTCTATGTTATACATAATAATTTGAATAAAGAATGTGAAAAAGAACTAAACCAGTTTGAGATAATTGACATTGAACATCTTTATATTGAGCAAAGAAACACGTTTTCTGGGTCAGACAACTGTGGACTTATGTACTCTTTACATAGGAATTATTCCGGAAATAGAACTTAATTGAAACCTATGAACCGTTGGCTTCCCTCTGGGATTTGAGGCATACTGTCATTCGGCTTGTAGATTTGACGAACGTCCTTATTCCTGATTGCTTTCTGTACAAAATCTAATTGGTAAATTAAATCGGCGTGATGTTCGAATGAAAATTAGTCGTTATGCTTTATTGGGAATATCGTGTTGGTCAGAGACGTATTGCAGAACCATGGATCAAGCCGTGTTGTGCGCAAAAGTGGATTGTTCTGTTGAAGAGTAAGACCAGGATGTCGTGAAAGAAAGGACAATAAATAGGAAATAGCTTCGAACTTCGTCGACGAACCTCCATGCTGTAAGGTACTATGGATGACAACCGAAAGGGATCTAGGTTTTATGGGAAATAGCTCTCCACTTTCATTCCCAGTTGCTTAGAAATGTGGCAGAGGATACTGAGTATATCGATCGTTGTCTGAATACTCTCCTAATATCTGGATGGCCCCAGACATGTTTTTTTGGTCATCGGGGCTCAAGAAGCATTTCGAAGCATGACTCATCTCTTAAAGCAATTCTACTCGTCATTGAAATTTGAAGTAGAATTCATCCGGCGCAATTGTAAATACATTTTGTGGCGTGCACTGGTGAGAGGTGATAATCTATATGGCTTCTGTAACTTCAGTCCACGTTCGTTGAGTTTTATATCGCAGAGCTTTTTATCGGCTCGGCCTGGTCAATGTTTGGTAATTTTACCGCTGCTCACTAAGGAGAAGGAAATATTAATTGTTTATATTTCATCACATAGTTTGCAATTGCATGGTATTGATGCGGTTTTAGGTAACGTCTCTTTTTTTGCTCCCAGTTAACCTCTCATCGATAGAAAGTCGCACAAATCCGAGGGAAATACACTACAGCAAATAAAATGAAAATAATTTTATGCTTTTTGTGTGGCCCGGAGCCATTTGACCGGTCTGCGCTCTGGGCGTAGGGTACCACTGTCCTATCGGACATCATTGCAGTTACTTATGTTCCCGTTTGACATCGGATTGTTGACAACGACGCACTAAGAACTGCGAATTTCGATCAGTGGGTTTTTCTGTCCTCGCATTCTGTTGACGGTTACTTTCTTAAAGCACTGTAACGGTAAAGTGGAGCTATCCCTGTCAACATCGCGGAATGATAGCTTCGCTCGGACACATATGTCAAGAAATACTGGGGTTTGATCCTCCTGCTTTCTTTAGTTCAATGGGCTCAATGCATGACGGTTACATGATAAAGACAAACACGTTTTCTCCATTGAATTCAAAATAGACATCAAACTAATTGCATTTGTTCTATTTGTAAAACTTGAGTAAAACATCAAATTTTATAATTGGGTAAAAATGTTCAAATGTTATAAAAAATAAATTTCTTCAAAATATTTTAAAACTAAAAAAAATCTTATTTTATGCATGTACTTTTAAACAAAATGCATTTTGTCTACGAGCTGTAACGTCGTAACTCCCAACGGGGATCGGCGTCTTTGGTGGACCCGACACTCACACGTGCATCTTGCAGCTGCAGATAAAACGTGGCGGCGTGGCCGACCTCGCAACCCCTTTTTTGACCCCCGAGGAATCGAACCCCGTCGACCGGAAGATGAAGGAGAGATGCTTTGAACTAACTCGGGAGCGGTGGCCAAACGATTCCTCCTCTCACAAATTATTGGACTCTAACAATCTTTAATTAAGTTTAATAACTTTAATGTATAATTCAGTAAATAATATTCAATATTTGTGATGTAAATAAATTCAATATTTAAATTAACCAGGAATACACACACACACACACGCTACCGTTATTCTTTCATACACATAGTGTACTATGTGTATGATTGCGTTTGACAAATTTGTATTTTTTAAAAATAATTTTCTGAAAAGATCAATAGTTGGCAACAACGAAGCATATGAACTGATTAGCTGGAAACACGTGATTGCTTTTATCGCGTGACTGTGACATCACATGAGTTTTTGAAGTGATTTGGTAAAAACACGTGGTTATCATTATCATGTGACTATGACATCACTTGAATTGAGCTAATTGCATTACCTGCCCCAAATGGAGAAGTGTTTAATATGCTGTTTCTTATGCGGCTTTGGTACAATCCACGCGGATCGATGGAATTCCATTTCTATGGAAGTTTGTGTAGAGTGGGAAATGCTTCAGTTTTGTATACCATCCATTAGCCCAGCTGCAATGGTCAGAAGATCAAACTAGTTAGTCACAGGCTGTTGAAGTTAAATTATTAGTGAATTCTATTATTAGTTCTGAGCATGCGTAATTTCTTTCCGACTCAATAAACCTTTCTTGTGTCAATTTTTATGTTATTGAATGTACCTTAATCCTCTGACCGGAACGTCCGTCTTTCAGACGGGGATGATTTGCTTTGATGCCTGTAGAAAACGCTGTGGTGTGATTTTTAGGGTGGGCTTCCTTGATATCTTCAGTTGGACTCTACCCAGTGATAGGATACACGTGGTGGTACATGGTGATTTTTTTCAACTCAAGATATGTGCGATTTTTCTTATCTATCACCGTCTATCAGAACGGATATTCTCATAGTTTTGGGGTGTTTGTATTATCATTATTAATTACTTTTACATAAATATAAATAATTTTTAATCAGTTTTTATAAAAATACTACTTACAATTCTAGTGATAAAAATATATTGTTGTGCTTAATTTAAACCCACACATCTTATTTGAGCCATACTCAATTTAATGAGCTATTAGGACATTTAAAACAGTCCTTTAATAAAATTTAGAATAAAATTGCATATTCGTCTGTCTGCTCCTTAGTGTAAAAAAATTGATGTTCCGGCCAGTGGATTAAGGGGTGTCTTAGTTATTTTCTCGTAAGACATGATGGTTTTAAAAAGTGTAGATTGTCCATATTTTCCAATTCCTGCTATTTGTCCACTCTCTCTCTCTCTATCGATCTATCTATCGAACCATATATATATATATATATCTTATTCAAGTTTTCAATCGTAAATGAAGTAATTTTATTCATCCACTCAAGTTCAAATATATTTTTTAAACTTTTAGTGGATGGGACACTTGATTTTAATATAGTTTTTCAAATATAAATTCATCAGATAAATTTAGTTATTTAATTGTAGTTTTACATGGGAGAGAAAAATTAAAGGGAGGGACGTTTTATTTCAAATCTTCATTCAGTGTTGAAGCTGGATTTGAATGAAATTTGTTATAAACCAGAAAAAGTGGTACTACATATCATGTTATAGTTGACGTAGAGATTCTTGAATTAAAGATTAATTTTATTAAAAAAACCGTTATGTTATGAATGCGCCTTGTACTTGTGTAATGCAGCGAGTTTGAATTTTTAATGGCATTGCACAGTTTCTTTGTAGCCAAGTTGCTGGAACGGCATGTTATTAAAAATTCAAGTATTTTCGAAAGTAAAGAGCTTTTTCATTATTAAAATTTAAGAACACTTGCATGTTTCCTCATTCGCAGTTTAGCAGAAGTAGGTTAAAATATTAATCGGGGTGCTAAATAATACATGAGAAAATATCAATAGATCGAATGTTAATCGGAAATTTTTTTAAGACAAAATGAGAAAGGGATTTGTAATAATTGAGATAATTTGCTTACAATTAAATGTTGACTAACATATTTTTAGCACTATAGTGAACTTTGATCTTTAAAATATTGAAGCTTAGACCACCATAATAAATAAAATTTCGTTTCTAACAAACATATAATAAATAAAACAGTACAATCCAATAAAATAAATAAAATTTTGTATTATTGTAATTGATATCTGAAAGTTCAGACTCTTCAGAAAATGGCTTTTCTTTTCTTCTTTTTAAAATAAAATCTTTTTTGAATGCGAGATATATAAATACAGTTAAAATATTGTTCAGACTATGTTCCTATCGGGATAGGAAATTCTGAAAATTTATTCATTGGAGATTGCAAACACTACCGTTCTCAGAAATAAATATAATACACTCTGAACACCGTTTATACTCTTCGTTGTAAAAATCATGTTGTAGATTTAATTCATCCATACATATTAAAAATGCATTTAAATGAACTAAATACTTGAATAAATATTTTTATGTAAAAATAAGAATTACATTGAAATTTAGACTTGATTAAAGCATGTATTTGAAAAGTATGTAGTATACGTGATTTAATTTAGTTAGGGAATTATATAGGGATGAATATTTTTAAAAAGAACGTATTGAAAACATTTTAAAAAATCAATTCTAGGAGAAAGAAACATTAATTTTAAGAAATTCTAGTGAAATTAAATTTTAATGGCATTAAAAAATACACAGTTGACCATTAAAATTGCAACGCCGCGAACGAAAATTAAATAGAACTTTTTTTTATTGTACATATAAAACATCTCTAATCCGCTTCAAATGTTATCGAATTGGGTTTTGATGACAAATACGAGCAAGTCATCCCATGTTACTTCAAGACCGTGACATATTTCTTCAATCGTATTGGCTATTGAGAGGTGGAGGCTTATTTACTAAACAGCCCTTGAGCGTATGTTCTTAGCTGGGGAGAGATCTGGAGAACCTGATAGCCTGAGCAACATTCGTGCACCCTCTTTGACGAAGTAAATCAGGATACCATTTACCAACAGGCGGTTTTAAATTATATATTTGAATGATGACATGTCCGAGATCCCGAAGTTAGGGCCCTATCTTAAGATCTGAGAAATGTAACAATCGTAATTTAGATTACCAATAACACATATAAGAGGTGTTTATGTCATGTCCCCAATGGTAGTTTATACCATAATGCCAGATGCACGATCCGTATGATGATATTGAATGCAAGCAGGCATTTATACCACAATAAGTCGGTGCATCCAGATTTGGATACATCTTCCATGATGCTGCGCACAGTCAGGATCTGTCTGAAAAAACTATGTGCTGACTCCTGTTATGTCACTGGACGCATCATTGTTGCATGTATCTATACTACAGTGTCATTTAAAGCCGCAATTACGGTCGTCGTGCAGACAGTAGTCCGTGACCTTCCAAACTTCTTCGCACTGTCTGGGCGGACTTCCAAGCTTCTCTTGCTTCAAAAAAGTCCACTTCATGACTCCAGGTCTTTTCTGTAGGACTGTGGTCATGCAAGCAGGGATGTCTTAAGGCATGCGTCAACTGGAACTCGACCCAGGGCCTCGATCGCAATGGGGGCCTCGCCTCGTTCTCGACATCCTTAAGAAGATTGTAATTCAAATAATTTAAAAGGTCAAATGATATTTCCGGTTGTATTCTCCTAAAAACTGGGACTATCGGACAATATGGTAACTGACTACATGTGATGACAGTCATCCACGTATAGGCCTAGGCCTTCCACTATACACTATCATTATTCATTCAGTCAAAAAGCAGTAGTAGATCGAACTGCTATGTGTAATTGTAAATCATGCACATTCATATGTTTCGGGTTATTGTTTGTACGAGTGACAATGTATGCTATGCATTGTTTACTTTTAGAAGTCACAGGTGAGGGCCTACATTTGTGTAGAGCTCCAAGGCCTCAAGAAGTCTTCAGACATCCCTGCATGCAAGGATGACCGGACTATACATGGTGATTCATAAGTTATACAGTATTATTGGGCTATAAATCAAGAACAATGCAAGATATAGTAAGTTATACCTGTAACAGAATTTTATGGGATTATTTAAAGTTTTGTTAGACCCAGTCATAGATATTCTGTGTGTAAACCCTTAATTCCACGAGACATATTGAACCGACAATCCATTTCTTCGCACTAGTTATTAGGATATTAGGAGGTATTATCTCCCCGTATTAGGATATCTGAATCTAGTCCATCAATAGTGGCTTTATACTTTGCTTCAGCTCAGAGAGTTAAATTAGGACTTCTGGTTTCCCATTGCGTGAATGACATGTTGTAGTCCGCGGCTCGTCCAGTCCATTGGTGAGGGAGATGTTCTTTGTGGAAATCTGACACCTAGGCCGACCAGTGTAGTGGTGCACCATTCAATTGGATAATAAAGATGTCAATGGTGATCTGCTATTGTTGCATCGACCAAAAAGTTGATAGATCCAAAAAATGGCTCTTGGGATAGTTTGCTCACGAAAAAAAGGGAGGGGGCCGAGGACACTGCACAAAACACATTTAGGGAAATCTCGTACGCGTTGCACAGTGGTTATCGCCAGTGTCACTTCCGTCAAATGCGAGACATACTCTAAAAGCACATCTACCTTATGGTTCACTGATGTGGTGCGTGTCTTTGTCGGCAAATATTTCGCATCATCAGAAAAGTGTATACTTCCTTATGAATCATGTGGTATATCTGTCGTATAGAATATCAGTGATGGGCTCCGTAGGGATTCTCAATGGTTTTCAGTATGACCCTCATGAGTTCTTAGATTCCATATTCACAAGCCAAATGTTGGATTACGCTCTATGTAAGCAGCAATATCGCAGAGTGATAAACCATACTTTTCAAAGGTCAAGACGCAAGAGATATGAAATTTCGTCGCGCACTGGTTTTTTTATAGGAGGGATAACACACTCTTTTTACAAACAACCAATATTCAAATGCGAGTTCTGAGTGAGAAACATGCTACGTTGAATTCCTTTTCTATTTATTTATTTATCCAACGCTCGTGCTTGGCTTTTTGACCATTTGACGCTGAGTCTCCCAGTAACGACTAACGATGTCATTCGTCTGGTATTCATCGAGTCCAGTACATTGGAGCAGGTGGTCGCCATCCATTCTGACATGGCCGTAGAGTGGGCAAGCCTCGTTAACAGCCAGGTCAATCCAGTGTAGGTATACTCCCCTAAAAAGTCATATCTGGGAGTTAGGTGAAAGCGGGCAACATCCTCGCTTCTCTCCAGGTGCCTCGGGATTGGTCCCACTGTGACCAGAGTTTCCCATGGCTTTCCAAGACTCCTTTTCTGTAGAGATGTTGTTTCTCTAACCCACGCCGTTAGAGTATTTTATTACTTTCATTTGAATTTGGTGTCTGTATCAGTTCTTCTTCATGGTGTTGCAATTTTAAAGGTCAACAATGTATTAATCCGTTTACTTCAACTTTTTAAACACATTTTTACAATTAATGAGAAGGTTTTTATTCCATGTCCTTAGAAATATACCCTGCAAGATTTAACAATAAAATTGTTATAAAATACATCCAAAAATTAAAATTTTGATTTCTCAAAACATTTTTTGCATTATTTTAATAATCATGTGTTTATAATAATAATAATTTGCGGGGAACCGATACGCAGGAGGGACTGTACGAGTACAATACCAATAATTTTTTACATAATTAAGAAAACAGTGGTATTCCTAAATTTTATTATGTATTATTTGTCTTCAATAAATATCATAAAGATATTCCCCTTTCAGCTACATAAAAAGATATAAAATATTTCGAAGTGTTTGTTTCTTAATATTTTGGTAATATAATTTTCATTTACTCAATTTTTTAAATAACTATATATGCAAAATTATATCCATTCATCTTCTCAAAGAAAACAATGAAACAAATTTTATTGATTTTTTCATGATAAATGTGCTTCCCTTCCTATCGATTCGCTGGAAAAAAATCTTCTTAACTTTTCTTTTCAGTTGGATGTTTCATTTTGCTATGATAGAATAAAAGCTCAACTGTGTTGTTTCCTTTTATTGGATTTCTAATCCGAACCTCAAACTTCTGTTGCTATTAATTGTTTTCAAGGTGTTCAATCTTTAAAATAGTAAAACTGTTTTCCGATAGCCCTTCCGTCAATACCAGTGGCCGCGGTAGCCGAGTGGTATAGGTATCGGACCGTGGCTTGCTTTGTCACGGGTTCGAGCCCAGTACCACTGAAGACCCGCCGTGTAGGGCAGCGATGCGCGTTAAATCTGTCGAGAGCTGAAACGTCCTCCCGTTGGTGTGGTGTGGTAGTTAGGAGAGGGGGGTGCCAGCTCAGGTGTCGTCCACGTCACTTGACCATGGTTCAAAATTACGTGGTCCGTCGCCAAAAGCCCTCGTGTAGCTGAACAGTGCGACGTTAATATTCAATCAATCAATCCGTCAATACCATTTTTCCATATCAATGTTTTACAAGATGTACGTAACAAATTCTATTTTATAACTTTTGCTATTATTATTTTATAGACAATCTTCTCATTCTCCATATACAGTCGAACCTGTTTTTATGCGGTCTTTTTTTATGCGATTTCCTTTTTGTGCGATTTTTTATGTGTGATATTTTTTTATGCCGTGGATGAATTTCAATGACTTTGGCGCCACTGTAATGTTTTCTATCTATTTACCAGTTATTTTTTAGAGGCGTAACGGATAATGTCAGGACCTCCCCTCCACCTTGAAAAGTCAGGTTTCGCTTTTAATATTTTATAAATTGGGTCAATACGTATTTAGCCTTAGTCAAGCTTTGGGCTCCTAGAGTCCTGCCCTCTCCCCCCGTGACAGGACTCAATGGCTTTGGTTCCACTGTAATGTTTTCTATCTATTTACCAGTGCTATAACGGAGAATTTTAGGACCCCTCCCCTGAAAGTCAGGCTTTGCCTTTAATTGTTTTCACAATATATCTGACAGCTGTACGCAACATGTCATGCTGTACGAACATGAAGCTAGCTCGTTTGCGATGGCTTCGTTTGAAGTCTTCGTTAAACCAAAGGAGGTGCTTTAAAAATTAGATAGTATTGCCAGAGAAACAGTTGCTGAGGTTGTTAGCGATCTTCCAGTATTTAGTAGAGTTTTCCTTGGGTCGAGACTGTTGGCGAACTCTGCCCCTTTGAGATTTTTCCCATTGTGATAGCTTCTTCAACCTGGTAAGGTTAGGTGTTTCAGAAAGCCATTTTCTGTTTCCTTCGGTTTTTCTTTAAGGAATCCCTCTTTGTCTTATAAGAATATAGATGTTTAAGTCTTTCTAATAATGTATCCAATCTTCCTTTCTTTTCCTTCTAGGAAAGCATTGTTTTGCAGCCATTTTGATGGCATTTGCAAAGTTTTCCACGTTTACATTCAAGTCCTGAGTGAGAGGTATTCCAGAGCACAGCTCGTCGAAATTGCTCCAATCGTCTTTCTTGAAATTCCATGACCACTTGTGTGTTGGTCTGAATGGTTTCTAGTCCCTAACTTAGGTGGAAAGCTGCAATGATGGGACGATGACATCAAGAGATTTGTATTTTGTTTATTATTGATGATGGACAACCCTTGGTTGATCAGGACGTCTTCCACGCTCAATATGTTGCTCATAAATATCCGTTTTGGGACTTGATTGTTAATTAAACAAATTTTATTTCCTTACCAGATTAAAAGTATGTTAATAAAAAAAAATTCTAAATCCTTTCTCGTTTTTCATGTGTTTTGTATTCCATAATCCCAATAGAGATTTGAGAAATGTAATTTTTTAAGTTAAAATCATCTTTTTTATTTTAAGAATATCATCGAGTTAAGATTTGAGACGTTTTTCTTTAATTTTGATATACAAGTAAGATCATTTGATTATAAACTCCTTTTAAAAATATTTATATAAAAACAATGACACACACACATATTTTTATGGTTTATTAATCATAATATACGTGAAATATATTGCATAAATTAAAATCCTTTATTAATATCGTAAGTCTAAAATTATATTTATAAATATTCAACTAATTAAAAAACTGTATATTAATACGTAGGGAAAAAAGTGTTCTGGGTATTCTTAAAAAAATTATGTATTGTGTGGATCATATAATTGTCACTCACAATGGAAATAATTTAATATAATTCGTTGTTTACCAATTAAATAACCTTCAATCCCCTTGGGATCAAAACATTTATCTAGTAGAAGAATGCTCAATCCATTCGAAGCGCAGTAAATTAAATTCTCTCTTTGTATGTCTGGGAAGTTTTTCATTTGATGCCGGGTTTTCGCATTGTTTTTAATCGTCTAAAGAATTTAACCGCTTGGTTTTTGATCTTCCTCTTGCCTGTTTTTTTTTCTTATTTCATTTAGACAAATCGCTTTCTGTAATTTGTGATTTGTTGTTTAAAATTATTTTTTAAGTTTGACATTTTTTTGCAATGTAAACGATCGTTCTGCTAAATATAATTTTTCTGCATATGTCATTGTTAATAAGCGATGTTGTTTGGAAAGATTTATGTTTTATTAACTTTTCTTATTGCCGTAAATTTTGTTTGCATTCGAGGAATTTCCGATTTGTTTTTCCATTCGCATGTTTTTTCTGCATGTCTTTATTTTCTACATATATCTTTCTAAAAATTTGATTTTTTCATATAGAAGCATGTAATTTTTTTTAAAAGAGACTATTTTATTTTTCTCCAGCCGGAGAAAAATTATCTTAAAAATATCAGATGAAATCACAAAATTTAAAAAAATAAAATAAATTATACTATAAGAGTCTCTTAATTTAAAAATTCTTATTTTTTTAAAGATATCCAATGAAAATAATTAAACTTGTTGCGGAACCTCCACCTCATGTTGTTTGAGGTGGAAGTCACGCTCATTTTAACCAGATACTTGGTGGAGGGGTGATTCGAATGCAGTAGTGATTGAGACGGCCTTAAGCCTTTTATTAATCTACCATAAAACCCGATTACGCGATGTGTTGACAAGAAGAATGAACATATAAGAAATAATGTGTAGCGTCATCTACATAAGCCAGTAATCGCCTCCGGACAGACGTGATCCCTTTTGTCAAGTGGTATGTTTTCCGCCTTGGGATCCATAGGTCGCGCGTTCTATCCTCCGGATACCATTGCCACAAATCGTTACTTGTGTTTTAAATGATATTCAACCTTCCCGATGATAATTCAGAAATAAGTGACTACAATTTTGGATGTACTATGTCTCAAACCGGAGGACGTGAGTGTGGGACGGTTTGAGGAAGAAGCAGACATGATATTAGAATAACTAATTTTATACAGTCGAACCTCTATATAACGAACAACTCTATTACGAATTTTTCTACATAACGAACTTTTTCCTGGAACCTTGAACATTTCACGATTTTCTAAAATAACCTCTCTATAGCGAAGTGCATTTCTATATAAGGAACTTTTTCTTTTGTGATTTAATTTTTGTTCTACCTTTTTTAAAGTATTTCTGAAAAAAATTTCAAATTATTCTCTCTTAAACACATTTGATGGTGGTCATAAATCTTAAACTGGTTTTATTATATCCTAACTCGCCGAGAGCAATAGAGTTCTGGACGTTTCATCCAAGATGTGCAACCTTTAACCCCCATTGCCTAGTTCACTAGGAACATCTTCGATATCCTCTTTCACCCTCAGTGGAGTTGTCCCGTGTCCTAATTATAAAATAATGTATGTTTAATATTACTTCTATGCTTTAAATTATCAAATGTCCTTAAAATTCATTAATTTTAGTATAAAATTATTTTCCTAATATTGAAAATACAGTGAATTCTTCGACGTTTTTTTCTCCCTGTTTTCCTTGCAGTTTTTCTTTCTTTCTTTCTTTTTTGATGGGTAAGATATATAAAATAAACATGTATTAATTTTTAAAAAGGCGTGAATAATTACTTTTTTCAATATATAGTGTTTATGAATTTAAAATATTTGCTTTATGTGGTTTATAAAGTGTATTAAAGGATGAACCTCTATATAACGAATTTTCCATGTAACGAACTTTTTCCGGGATTTTACGACTTTGTTATATAGAGGTCCAACTGTATATTCAACTTTTAACACTTTACGAAATTCACTTTAATAACTTAAACTTGAGAGCAATAAGAAATTTTAGCCCGAATTTAGGTAACTAAATTATGGAAGGTACTTATCTGGCTTAAATCTCTTTACTTGCAGCCTGCTAGCTCTTTGAGTTACAATATTTTTACTTTCTACTATTCTAGTGGATTCTTCTACTACTAATCTTAAGGAGAGCGACCTCCAGTCGCTGTCTACCAACTCTTAGAAATCAGTTTTACGATCAACGCTTAACCATTACCTCACCTACTCAATGACTGCCACTTAAACAGAAGTTGCATTTGCTTAAATCAAGTCATAAATCTACGGAAAGAGGTTTTTGAGCTAATATATCACAGATAAAAAAGAATAGTTTCCCCAAGAGAATTAGTAGAAGCCCGAATAGAACCCGTTACAACTAGTGTAGCGATATTGTCTACACCACATCTGTTCTTTATCTCCCCGACTATTCGTATGATATTTAGTTGTAACGTTTATTTGTGGCATTGAGTTGGCTTAGTTCAAAGTGCAAATTTGGCTCGATGAAAAAAAACCCTAAGTTCAGAAAGGATGGACCTCGTGGATCCCAATGTTATAAACTTTGATTAAAGTTTTCACTACTGAAATTTGGCAGAGAGACAGTAACGAACATTATTAAAAATATATATAAGCTGGAAAAAAAAACTGTTGCTTCATAAAAGCATTGTGTAATCTTTTTCAAACAAAATATTAATTTAAATTTTATGAAATACCTTTATTTTACTTTTCATTATTTTTTAGAGCTAGGATTTTTGTGGTGACTCTTTGAATTGCATTAAATATCATTCTTGAAACAAGGACGTCTTTTACTATTACACATTTTTTTCATGAATCACTATAAGATGCTGAAAATAGACTAAAAGCAGCTGTAACCAGTTCAAAGAACGTTCGAGTGATGTATTTCATACTTTAACGATCAAGTAATCTTTATTCTATTGAATGCCTAGTTAAATCGTAGAATTCAATAATTTTATATACTTTAACTGACTTGTCTAGTTATTCTAAGAAATAACGGATTTCATACCTTAACGATAACATATACATGTATAACACTTGCAATAAAGTTATTTAAATGTTATTTGAAATAAAACGTTTTTATTTTTAAAATATAAATATTATAAACTGCAATTTAATTCGCAATTCGTATCTAAGGTAAAGAAGTATATTTATGAATTGTTATGAGCCAAAATTTCTTCCAAAAAGGAAAAAAATAGAAAGAAAGAACAAGTTTTAAATTTTATGCAGTTATCATTTACTCCAGGATTCACATAATATGAAAAAGTGTTTGAATTATATTGTCTTGTCTAAGTAAATTATTAAATAGAATAGCAACTTTATTGCTCTAAAAAAGAATTCAACTATTTTTATTTCACTCTCAAGTGTTCATCTATATGCAAACTGAACGATATATTTCAAAACGAATTGAATATTAATCTACATCTGGAACAAATATAATAAAAGCAAACGATAAATCGCGATGCTTTACCAACAGCACTCGAAATTTTTAAAGCAGTTCATTTACTAATAATCATTTACTTCTAAAAGAACATAATGGAAATCAAATAAATTAAAAATCATTCTGATGTACATTTTAGACATTTAAAATAACATTGAAGAAGCAATCCATTAAAAAATTTGTTCTATATACTCAATAAAGAAGTTTGTACAAGCTTTGGAACAAATATAATCACATTAAGTGCTTAGTACATCAGAAACATCAATTAATTCACTACGGGAGTTTGTGGAAAATAATGAAATTAAATTCAATGCCACGACGATTCAAGACCTTAACCCAATTGGAGCGTATCCAGCAAATGCTCCACTAACTAGGAAAACCTCCCCTCCATTTTATGTTAAAGCGGAATTACAAAAGAGACACATTTTGGACAGAGGCCACTCACCCAAGGATGGATTTATTAATGATATTACCTCAACTCAGCACAACTCAATGACAGGATTGATTTCGATGTCTTTGAGGGGATATCTAGTGTAAGGTTAATAGACTTAAAATGAAATTATGAGAGAATTATTCTATTTTTAGTCTTAAAAATTCCTAAGAATTGATTTTTAAAAACTATTTATGTGGTAAGACCCTGACGAAAGACCCATTAAACATTTTTATTCAACTAAAATTATATTCAAATTATTATTTTGGTAGTTTTATTTTAGAACTTTCGAGAATTCTTTCTTGATTTTATTTTTTAAAAAAAGTCTCAAGGATTCTCTAAAATTGTTTTAGGAAATGAAACGCGAATATACTTTTATATATTTTATATTTATTTTAGAAACATTGTGTCTTTCTTCGCTACGTGAGTTGTGTTTAAATTTTTAAGGATATTATAGAATTTTAGGAAAAAAAAAATTATGAGAGCATTAACAACCAGGAAGAGTTCCATTGTTAAAACAAGACCAGCATAATTGGAAAAAACACCAATATTAATTTAAAGTTATGATAAAATTTATCTTAAAAATTATATTTTAGAAATATATATATATTTAAAAAGAGATGTGTATCATAGGGGCAATATAACATTGGCATTATAAATATCTGATTTTATAAAATATTTTCTCGACAAACAAATTTGAACAAAATTTTGTAATATTTGTCGAGTGAATCTGAAAAAATAAAATAAAATAAAATTTTTACTATTGGAAGAATTAAAATTTATGAAAATTATTTCTCTTAAAACTTATTTCAAATAAAATCACTTGAATTTATTAAAATAAAATGTGTAAATGATTTGAACTTCATTTTAATTATTCAGTTTTTCAATTAGTCTGGTTTCAGATAGCTTGAGGTATGGACGGCAATGATATCTTGTACTATACTAGATAATATTACACGTTATTTAAAAAAAATCTTTTATTTTTGAATCTTTTATATTTGTATTTTTTGTGACTCATAGCTGTATTTTATGGATCATGAAAGGGTCATAATATCATAACTTCTATATTCAGAGCATTTTGCTTTGAAATTTGTTTATTAAATTTCGATCGTACCACTTAAAGAAAAATAAATTTTTGTCTTTTTAAAAATTCTGGAACTGGTCTAAGAATGTGTGTGTGTGGCGGGGGTGAAGGAATTTTCAGAAATTAGTATCTGTAATCTACCTCTAATGAAAAGTTTTTGTAACTATCATTTTGAAAATTGGAAATTTATATAGTTGGATACCAATAAAATCATAAAAGTAGAAGAAATACTTCCTAATTTGTAAAACAGTAAATTCAACAGTTTTCATACTCTTAATGTGTGAACAATTTTAAGGAATAGACACAATAAGTTATTCTGAGCATTTATAACATGTTTTTACTGTCGAGGTAAACGATTTTTTTACTCCCCAAAAAAGAAAGAAAAAAAAAAAATAAAAAGGTGAATTTTTAAAGAAATGTTTTCCATAAGCGAATATGAATTCGATATTTCCGGAAATGTGGGTGTAAACAAAGACATTTCTTTACAAAAAATATCCTATTTTTTGTACCAATCTTCTGTTACTATTTCCCTGCTCCAAAATGAAAAGAAACAATTCTTCGAAGTAAGCATTCAGCATAACTTTTAAACAAAGCTCACATTTTATTATTTTTTTATCGGTATGCTTTAAATTTCATCTCAAATTTCAGAGTTCAAATGCAATTTAAATTAAAAATATGTATGTAAAATTTTTTCCCTACACAATTTGTATTTTTGTATCGTATTTCAAAGCTATATTTTTTATTAAAAATGATTTAAAAACACTATTTGGGGGGGGGGTTTGTTTGTAACTCATACTAAAAAGGAATATTGAGAGCCCTATTGGGATATTGGAGAGGTGTAAGTCACCGTTCTTCAAACTGTGAGGCACGCCCCCCTAAGAGGGAGTGATAACCCAACAGGGTGGGTGGGAATAAATAAAAAATAAGAAAGTAAAAGATTATTTTTAAAAAATTATTAATTTACCAAAAGCAAGGAAAAAAATGCATTTTGAGAAAGAGAGAGAGAATTATGAAAAGAGTAACATATATTACTTTATAATTACTACATTTAATACTTAAAAGTAACATATACAAAATTTAATACATTGATAATTTGTACGGCTTATAAATAAGATCGCATTGTAGCTTTAGAGTCAAATCACAATATTATTACAATCAATACATTGCCATTGTAGGAGGGGAGGATGAAAATTTGGTCGCCAATATTGAAAGTTTAAGAAACACTGGTTTAAGCTGTCAACATCCAACCTTGTATGTGGCCGCGACATCCTAATGGTTTTGAAATGGTGCCCGACTTGTCTCAGGTACGAGTCCTGGTGGTCATGAAGACCCGATATTTTAAGGGGGCTAATGCGGGTCAGAACTGTTGACTTGAAGTCTTCCAGTTGTCATTATCTGGTAGTTTGGAGATGGGCTATCAGCTGAGGTGTCATCCTTGTTACTTGACCGAGGCTCAAAATTACGAGGTGCGTTACCAATAGCCTTCTTATTGCATTGTAGTGCGATGTTAATAAAATTCTCTCTCTTCAGCTTTGAAGTATCTTTGAAACGTTTAATCGCTGAATGTTTTACACATTTTCATATTAGTAACTGGGGTCAATCTAAAGGAGTAAGTAATCAAACTATTTGAGCTTGCCACCTTAGTGTTTTTTGAGTAGCAATTCTCATTTTTCTTATTTTTGCCTATTCTCTATTATTTAAGAAATGAAGAGATGATTGTTTTTAAAAACATTGAGTAGTTTTGTTCCTGTTGGTATAAATAAACTACACATTTCATCGAAAACAATTTAGAATTCCCGAAAGGTATCATTCAAAGTGCCATGTATTTATTTTATTAGTGCGTAAAGTTTTCAGTCATAATAAAATAAACAGAACGAAAAAAAAGTTAGTGAACCAGTGTTGCAAAATAAAAAAAAATCGTGGGTAATTTACAACTTTCTTAGGCTTAGTAATATTTTTTAAGATTGAAAATATATTTAGAACTATAAATAAAGTATAGCTTAGTTAAATATATATGATGATCACACAAAAATATAATTCTAATAGTCTATGAAGAAAGCGTAATTTTCGTTCTCTTCTTTTTTTATTTTATTAATTTATGTGAAAGTACTATTATTTACAATTTACACAGGATTTTTGTGCACAGGATGGGATTTTTTCATTATCACAAAATATTGAATTCATAGTTTCGAAAAGACTTTTGCTTTGATTTAATGCTAAAAGAAGAAAAAATGAATAAATTTTAAAAGATGAACTCTTTGATTTAATTCAAATATACATAATTACAGCGCATGTTTATGGTTATCTAGGTAGTTATATGCATTTTGATTGCGCTCTTCTAGAAGCAAATAATAATTATGTATACATATTTTGTGAGTTTTTTTATTCGTTTATTAAAATAGCGTCTTAAGTGCAGGCTGGGACAGTTGATTTTGTGCACATTGGAACTTATTGGTTTTTCTTTGTGTAAGTATTCTGATGCTTGTTGTAAGCCGTGGTAGCCTAGTGGTAAGGGGTGAGGGACTCGAGTCTGGTGTGCTATAAGTTCAAATCTCAAAGTCACTGAAGACCCGTCGTGTAGAGGAGCTGATGTCCTTTCAGTCTATGATTTAGCGTAGCGTTAAGGGTGATTTGGAAGTTCAAAGAAGGGTTGCCAACTCAGGTGTCGTCCGCGTCACTTAACCGAGTTTTAAAGTTACTAGATCCGTTGCCAATAGAACTTCGTATTGTTTGATAGGGTGACGTAAATAAACACTCACTATATAAATGATGTATGAGGCTCATTACAGTGCAAATGAAAGAAAATTTTTACTTCATGAGTAGATGAAAAATTATTGAATTCTTATGAGGATACATTTATTAAATATGAATTTATTCGGGGGGGGGAGTTTTAGTTAAAGAAAATAGGAGAAAGCGAGTCTCTGAATATATTCCTTCTCATAAAATCGATCGTGCTGAAAGAATTTTCATCATGCTGTTCTTTCTTCTTTTCCTATACGTTGTTTTTGCAATATCTTTGAAATAGAAGTTGGAAAAAGTTTGTAATATAAGAAAACATAAAATGGTTAGCTTCAGAACTACTGAAATTCGCCGATTGGAATCAAAGATTTTCCGCCTTACACTGATTTTGTTCAGACTGGTACAAGTGGAAAAAATACTGGAATTCAGCTTTGATCTTGAGGTAAATAGGCGTATACTGGACAAATAACAAGGGCATGACGTAAAGAAGTGCCCCCATTACAGCTGTCAACACTTTTTTGGGAACGTTATAGTTACTTAGTGCATTTAGACAGGTTAAACAAATTGCAACATCGAATAAAAAGTCAAATCGTAGCTAATACAAAACATTGTGTTGAAATCGGTGGGAAATTTTCACCTCGTTTCAAGAAGAGCAGGCAAAACGGTAAGGTAAAGATAACTACGAATTAAACACTAGCGAATAAGCCATGAGTATTGCAAGAAAAACGTCAACCTAAAAGACGAATAAAAAACCACTAATCCAGTCTTGATGAGAAGGATGAATTGCATGCATTGTAGAAAATCCTCCCTTCATTAATGTACCCTCCAATAGGGAAACAAATGCAGTGTCTTCAAGAAATGATTCGAGTGAATATTTTTTTAATGTGTTTTCATGTTCTTTTTATTTACCTGAGAAAAATTAAAAATCTAATAATTATTAGAATCCTATTTAGTCTATGTTTCCTATTTTGTTATGATTTTTAGGAACAGTCCCAACCTGCTCTCACAAATGTTTTGACCTGAAATCCTAATTTCTGAATATTAACAATATTTTTTTCCTTAGCAACGAAATTCTCCATCTATATGATCCGTTTTGTAGATAAGAATACAGGGCCTATGCTAAAAGTTCCAGGAATGAATTTTTTGCAGTATGCAACCTTGGCTGGTGGGCCGGAACTTCAGGTGGAAAAATTGGTGAGGAATTTAAGCTTCGAAACTAGACTGATGTCAGTCGCCTGCAAGCATTTGTTGAGGTAGGGCGGGGGTGGTGAACCTGTATGGTTCAACGGGCCGTTTTTTCTACAGAAATATTTAATGATGTATAGACATGCCACCAAACAATTTTGACTTGTTATTATTGGGAAAATAATAAAACTAAATACTAACAACTCAAAACTCTTTTTTATTTACTACGAAAAAATAGATTTTGCATTGTAAAGTATTAAATGTTTTTATCATACCTGTAATTCAAATTGTAAAGTAACATTAATGTGAATTGACAAATATTTTTTATTAGGATTGTAAGAAATTACTTTTTAACAGAATGCACGCTGCCAAACGGTTTTTAAGCGAGTCTTTCAGGTATCCGACTACGTTCGGAACAGTGATTTTGCAAAAACATATATATGGATAATATTTATGATATTTAGTGTCACTTAGATTATAAAATATATAAAAAAATTGTTTTAAGAATAGTATTGCAATAAAAAATTATTTAAGTACAATATTTTGACAAAAAATGAACATAGAATGACCCAATTTCAAAATGTTCTCATTTTGTGATAAATGCTTCTATTACAATAATATTTTGCCTGTATATAGCTCAGACCTCAGTAAGAGGCTGAACTAGAATTTTTGAAATGAATAACTTAGAAGGGGGTTTATCAATGTTTTACGACAACAGGGGGGAGAAATTTTAAGAAAAAAAACACCGATAATTATTTCAATGGGTTGTAACTCTGAAAATAATGTGAAATTTTCAAAAGTCATAGTTGAGCCTCTGTATAGAGGTCTAAGCTATATACTGGCGAAATATTACTATAATAGAAGCATTTTTCACAAAAGGAGAACATTTTGAAAAAAAAATTATTCTAAGTTAATTTTTTGCCAAAATATTGTATTTAAATAATTTTTTTTGTTAAAATGTCCTTAAAACAATTTTATACATATATTCTAATCTAAGTGATACTAAGTATCAGGAAAATTATCCATTTATGCACTTTTTTAAAATCATGATTCCGAACGTAGTCGGATACCTTAATGTTATTCGTCTCCGAAAATAAAAACTCGCAGACTTAGATAAAAATATAGTTAAAGTAGCATGAACCAGCTTCTTCAAACAGTTAAATGTGTGTGGAATTGAATTTCATGTTTCCAAAATTTCGTTATTCTCATTTTAACTTATACTGCTTGTTGATCTTTTTGTTTCAATCAGTTCCAACTTTTTTCTTGTTCCAATTAGTTTTTGAATCCATATTGAACTAGACTGGAAATCAATCAGTTGTATTTCAAATTCCTCAATTTCCATCCATTCGAATTGGGACAAGTTCAGTTTTCCAAATGAAGTCACATAATAAACTTGAGCACTTCCGAAAATTCGTTGAATTGAGAAAACCTCGCTGAAAATTCCTTGATTGACGAATCAATTACGGATATATTTGGCACTAAAATGCAAACCATTTTGTTCGGTGGCATGACCAAAATATTGTGTCACGTACCATTGTTTCGCCATCCCTGATGTAGGGTAATGCCCCCACAAAGATATCCACTGCACTCTCGTCAAGCAAAATATCTACCAGTTTTTGGAGCAGCATTATGCATTCGAATAGTTTGTGCGGAACTGGGTAAAAACGGGGCGTGTACCCTTGAAATCCTCCTAAATCTGATGCTGAAAGAACGATGAAACAAAGACAAACTTTCTTGTGGCACTAGAAGTTCCGGAAAAGTCAGGATTCCATCAACAATGACGGCCGCTAGGGACTCTTGTCGACATCACAACCGGACGACTCGGCGCAAAAAGTACGTCAAATTTTGGACAAGGACCGACAATTAAGTTTTCAGATGATTGCAAAGGAATGTAGAATACTAAAACTATCATTCATCGCATTTTAACGGGGAATTCTAGAAAGGAAGCAAGTCTGCGGGAATGTCAAACCGTAGTGTCAAACCATGACAAGTTTCCAGCCACACTGCACTCATTATCTCGGAGTTGCTGGAAAAAATGGATGTGGCAACGCTGCCCCAGATACAGTACAGTCCTAATATGCCCCCAGCGTACTTTTTTTTCCAAAACACTGAAAAGAATTTGGCATTGGACGCTGGAAGCGTTGAAAGCAGCTTTAAAGACCTCACTGAAGGAGATTCACGTTGATGAAGTCCAAGTTACCTTCAATGATTGAGTGGTGGCCGTGGTAGCCGAGTGGTATAGGTGTCGAACCGTGGCTTGCTTTGTCACTTGTTCGAGCCCAGTACCACTAAAGACCCGCCGTGTAGGGCAGCGATGCACGTTAAATCTGTCGAGAGCTGAAACGTCCTCCCGTTGGTGTGGTTGTTAGGAGAGGGGGTGCCAGCTCAGGTTTCGTCCACGTCACTTCACTTGACCATGGTTCAAAATTACGTGGTCCGTCGCCAAAAGCCCTCGTGTAGCTGAACAGTGCGACGTTAATATTCAATCAATCAATCAATGATTGAGTGAAGCATTGGCAACCGTGCAACGAATCATGGGGAGAATACTTTAAAAAGTCTACAAAAGATTGTAAATTGATAACGTACAAACAATTCAAAAAATAACCTCTTTCAATATGTTATACTATAACTCAAATTAGCAAAACCTGAGCACGTATTTCTTTCTAATTTTAGAATTTCAGCGTTTTTTCATGACTTAACGGGACATTATAGATCAATGAATAATTATTCTATAACTAAATCTGAATAGTTAGTATCTTTTTCACATCTTATTATATTTTTTGGAATTATTGGAAGTATATAACATTAATAATCAAGAATTTCTTTTCATCTTTTGGGGAATGAAATAATTTCTTTGCTTGATATTTTTGAGAAATAAAATATTTTTTAGAATTGTCAACCAAGAGAGAACATTCTATAAGAATCAATTTAAATTGATGTTTTTTATAATTTCTTAAATTTCCACATACAATGTCAAAAATACTACACTGCTAGCCACTTTAAATGCAAAACCTTGAAGGAAGCATGCAAAGAACATGAAATTTACAACATGCATTAGCTGAGGTGAGATATGCAAATGATTAGAAATTCAGCGCAGACACACATCACACGCGCCTGTGGCGCCTCCTCAACGCGCTATATAAGGCTTGGAGATTTCGACGATTTCAAGTTCGGCAATTGTGTTTTTTTTGTGGTTTTTTTTCAAAAAACGATCTGTTATGTTTCGTAGAAAACAGCGATCAGCTTTTAATCAAGTATCCGAGTTCGACAGAAGAAGGATAGTGGCCTACCGAAATTGTGGATTATCTTTCAAGAAAATCGTTAGTCGTGTTGGACGAAGCCAAACAACTGTAATGCGGATATGTGACCGTTGGATGCAGGAGGGTACGACAGACCGACGTGGTCGATCACATCCACCTCAGTGCACCACTTCACGTGAGGGCAGGCAAATTGTGCACATGGCAGTAACGGATCGCTCAGTCACATCACGAACCGTAGCACAGCACATTGAGTCTGTAACGCATCATTCAGTGTCTGCGCGTACCATTCGACGCCGTTTACAGCAGAGTGGTCTCTCCGCAAGACGGCCATTACTTGCTCTACCCTTGACGCAGAACCACAGACGTCTCCGCCGCCAATGGTGCGATGAAAGAAGGATGTGGGTGGCAGAATGGAAGGAAATTGTCTTTACTGACGAGTCACTCATCTGTCTGCAACGCCACGATTCTCGGATTCGAGTCTGGGGACACCGTGGAGAGAGGGTACTGAACAGCTGCATTATGCACCGCCACACTGGTCCTGCACCGGGTATTATGGTATGGGGCGGTATTGGATATCCCTCTCGCACTTCTATAGTACGCATTGCCGGTACTTTAAACAGCCAGAGCTACATATCCAAGGTGTTGGAGCCAGTTGTCCTTCCTTATCTTCAGGGCTTGGCCACAGCCATATTTTAACAGGATAATGCGCGCCCACACGTGGCACGCATTGTCCAAAGTTTCTTCGTCAATCACCAGATTGAATTGCTTCCCTGGCCGGCTCACTCTCCGGATCTTTAACCGATAGAAAACATGTGGTCCAAGATTGCTCAATGATTGACCCAGATTACACCCCCAGCTGCCACACCCGATCAACTTCTGACAACGTGTGAAGGCTGCTTGGGCTGCTGTACCCCAAGAACACATCCAAAGTTCCTTTGAATCAATGCCGAGGCGTGTGGCAGTGGTGATCTCCAACAATGTCGGCTACTCTAGCTACTGATTCTGGCATGAACCACACTTCACAGAATTCTATAAATTTAATCATTTGATACTTGCTCAACATGTTATCTACAAAATAAATTTTGTTGTGCTATCTCTTGTCTTTCTTGGTGTTGAATTTATGGTGGCCAGCAGTGTAGATGAAACTGAATGATTTATACATATATTTTTGAAATTTAATTTAACCACACTATAAAAGAGATACGTTCTATAAGTTATGTCATAAACTCTTTCTTAAAAAAAATCGCAAACGTATTGCTTTAATTATCATTTTGATGAAACAAAAACTCTGAAATAATTCTGTAAAGGAAACACAGAAAAAAATATTAATCCGATTTTTTTTCATTTAAATTGACGCCTTGTTTTTCTCTCAAAGAATAATTTATAAATAACTTTAAAGGTTTTTGGAGAAAAAAATATTTTCTGAGAGGAATATTAAATGAATACAGTTTCAACGAAAGGAAATATAAATATTTATAAAGAAATGATAAAACGTGAAATTAGTCTATAATAAATATTTAAATTTGATATTTTATTCAAAACTTTTAATTTAACAATATAATGCAGTTATTAAAAATATTTGAAAAGTTTTTGATTATTCACATCAGAGTGTTTTTTTTATTTGAAAATGTATATAAATTTTGTTTTCCAAATCAATAATGAATTCTTACTTAATTTATATTTTAACTTTAAACACACATCATACTTGAGAAGTTGGGCTTTTTTTCATTTTTATTTATCGATTTAAACGATTAATTTACATTTACATTTAATCTCAGATTTGTCAAACAACTTCTTTTGTTACTAATGGGGCTAAAGATTGGTCTTTTATCATTTCAGACCTAGTACATTCCCTGGGATCTGATATCTCTCTTTAGTGCGGTACCATGCAGGTGGTATACCAACCATCACAAGTAATTTTGACACCCAGTTTCTTTCCAGAGGGAGTCATCTGAGTTCTGACTATGCCTACTAGGAATTATCAAACAATTAGATTTTAAAAAAATCAAAGATTCAAGCATGAAAAACTATGATGGTTATTTTTAAAAAATCACGAGATAAAAATAAGTTCTGAATTTTATGTTTTAAAGCTGGATATTATCTATTGATGTAATTTTAAATTGTATAGACTCAAAAAGGGGGGGGGAATAATAATACAGCTTTAAGATAGATATTACTCAAATTTCACCAAATTAGTAACAGCCATTTTTAGACTGCTACAGTTTAACACATACTTTTTTGTTATTCATGTAAGACGAATATTCATACACAGAATGAAGATTCTTGCATAATTTCTGCAATTTTTAGAACGTAGTAATTATGTGACTGACTCGACGATATCAGCTTTAGGTTATTCATTGTAAACATGAATTGTGCCAAGTAATGCTGCTTGAAATACATTCAGAACTTACACAGAGACAGAATTATAATGAAAGTTTCTTGAGAAACCACGTTAAACTAATGAAATTGCTATCACTCCTAACAACTCTAGAGACCGCATTACTGTTTGTTAACTGTTGAAGAAAATAGAATTTTTCAACTCGGCAAATTAATGTGCAGTAATAAAGTATAGTTTTATTTTGCAGATTTATTGTTAAGATAGCTTTTGATATTTGCCCATAGGAATGTTTTCAGTTAAATGAAAATTCATTTTTGGAAAAAAGAAAAAGAATATTCAAAAGAATATCCATGCAAGCATGCATCAGGAAACAAGGGGAAAAACCTATTACATGTAATATGCCAAAAAATACTATGATCAATATTCTTTAACCCCTTAACTAGTTTGCCCGTTCATCCTATGGACAACGTAAGGATGACCACAACCGGTTTGTATGTACGCTGTACATACTAATAAAGAAGAGGAAACTAAAAATAATACTCCGATCTCAGACCCAGCAGTGGTTCTGGTTGCCCCTCCCCCTAAAATTCCCCCGATCATGTTTAGGTATAAAAAGGAAAACTAAAAACCAATAATAAAAGATCTGAACAAGGACTTCCCAAATTGCAACGTAAAGTTGTCCGGGGAGTACCTCATATAGTGACGAGCATAGCACTGTCTGTTCCTACCTCGACAAAAAGCGCGAAGAGTTCTACGTGATCCAGTCACTAAACTCCCGCCCCCAGAAAATTGTTATAAATGGCTTGCCGGTCTCCACGGACATCAGCGAAATTCATGAAGCCCTGACCGCACAAGGATTCGACGTAGAAAAGGTGGCACAGCTCACCAAAGCCGGAACAAAATCCCACTTCTCATTTTTATGGTGTTTAAAAAATCAAACGACTCCTTATATATTTTTAAATTAACAAAAAAGTGCTGGTATATCTAGCCGTGCAGATAGACACTTTTAACAGAAGACCGGGGGTTACACAGTGTTACAACTGTAACCTGTTTAACCATTCGTCGAAAAATTACCATATGCACACTAGATGTCTAAAGTGAGGAGAACCGTACAGAACCAATGAATGTTTAATTAAAGAAAAAATTGAAAAACCCACATGCATAAATTGCAACAAAGTAGAACATATGACCAACTGGAACCAATGTGAAAAGTTCACCAAGCTGAAAAAGAAACAAGGCGAACCATCCCTAAATTGCAACTCTGAAAATAAAAATAACAAGATATATTTAACACCGTAACGAAAGATTTCTCTTTCACAAATGCCCTCTCAGGCGTCCAAAATGAAATTCAACAACTCGGGACTTCAGCCAGCCCAGAAGAACCCCAAATAACTCATGATAAAAATAATGATAAGACTTTTGGCTTCAAAGATGTGATTATAGAATTAAGGAGTGTTGGAAAGCTAAATTCTTATTTTTTTGACAATTTGAGATTTTTACATTTTCAAATTGTATAGATTTTAACCTTTCTAAAAATACCTTACTTTAACCCCTCTAGGGTATTTAGAAGCCCTTAAAAAAAGTATTTTTAAATAATCGTTGAATTTGGGCCACGCCCATTTTAATGGCGAAAATTGTAAACAAATTACTTTGTTTTTGCTTAAAAGTGTAACGACTGATATAAACCAAAACATGTATCTTTTATTTTAAATTGAGCTTTTTATTTTTTATTTCCTAGCCGATTAGAAGTCTCACTGTATACATTAAAATCAATTTATCTCAAAATGTAAATTTTAATGTGCGATGTACCTTTTCTTAGAAACTACTGTTCACAGGTATGTAAGTTTTTTATGAATTATTTATAATGATGTCTAATATATGCTAAAATGAGCTTTTTGTAAAAACTCAAAAATTTAATTTTTACAAATTTTTTAAGTAAAAAATGGGTCAAATTTCGCAATGTTTGATAAAAGATTTCCTAATTTATTAAACCATTCAAAATTAGCTAAAAGCTCATTTTAGTATAATGAGAGAGGTGTACTTTAATAGTATGAAAAATTTCAAGCATGCACATAAAACAGATTTTAAGAAAAGGTACATCGAAAACAGCCAATTTAACATTGTCAGTATATATATAGAGAGAGGTTTCCAACTCTTTTCTTAAGAAAATTCTTTCTCTTAGAGATGGGAAGGCAGTTCAGAAATGCGAAAGTAGACGTGAGAATCGACATTTTTTGTCAACATCTTGTAAAAAATTCCGACGAGTCAGCCTAAGTTTTTATCTTATGTCTTTTAAAAATCTCACCCCAAATTCTTAAGTTTTCTACTGATTTATTGTTACGTTCCAAACTGCACGCTCAAGTTCCAATTATTTCCCCTCACTAACTTTCGCTACTTACCGAGCAACTCGTTCTTCCAATGGGAGACGAGCAGCCCGACCAATAGGGAGATGTGCTCTCCCGTTTTCTTTTCGCATTTCTATACTGCCGGATTTGTTACCCCAATTTTCTCCGCCATTTTCTCCCCACTGAGAGAACTCGCCCGCCGATTGGTAGGACGAGTCTCCCGCAAAAATCTCCGGGTCCCTCTCCAGAGCTGTTGCAGCTCAAAGATATTTCACCTTAGCAATCCAGTACTTAACCTAACTGTTCATACTTTAAATTCTAAAAGGGCAAATTAAGAAACTAATGCTATCCCCCAAGTGCTATGATAGGAGATATAGATCTCTTACAAAGATCAGACGCTCTAAACAACATGCACAACATCTTCATAGCACGCAGAGTGGACTTATAAAAAGCAAATATTTAGGGCTTTTGTGTTCCATAATTATAAAATAAAAAATAGGTCGAAAACTTTAAAACTGAAAATTAAAATAAAATTCTCGCATTTTGCCCATTTCCGTATTTCGTTACGTATTACGCTTAATTGTATGCAATAAAAAATGTGCCATTTTTTAAAACATTTTGGGCAAAAAAATTGAGCGCTTAAGAAGTTAAAATAGTAATATACATTATTACTTCTTAATTTATTATAATGTTGTTAAGTAATAGTTCAAATAAGTCAATTTTCCTGAGAATATCTGTACTTTTTTAAAAAAATTCTTCGCATTCATAAACATTAAAATTTTCTTCATGGTACATATACTGTAAATGTACCTTGCTTTGGTAGTACCTGATTCCTGGATTTGGACTTCCATATCGGCATTATATAGTAGATATATAATTTATTCATTTTATGAATGTTTAGTGAAACTTATATTAACCGTAAATGTAATTTCAAACTATTCAGGTTCCGTAAGAAAGCTTCTGATCGGAAGATTAGTCATACACAAGATTTTTTTTGGTGAAAGAGAGGGAAATGCTATGGAGGAAAGAAACGACCGACATAAATCATAAAACAAAATAATAATGGTGTAGTAATAAATATTTTCTTCAAATTCGGAGGGCAATATCCTGAAAAGTTGAACAAAGAGAACACGGTACCTCTATTAAAAGAAGAAGAAAAAGTCAAGAAGCCAAAAAGCATAACTGTTATACTTTTTAAACTATCATAGACTTAGGGATGTAATGTAGGGTTAAGTGGGCTTTGAAGGACCCTAACCTTCCCCTTTCAGCTGAAAATTTATATATAGATTAATTCATAATTGAGAAAACCAAAAATTATATGTTTTTCGATTATGAAGAAAATTTTTTTACTTCTTAATAAGGAAAATTTTGATTTTTTTAAATGATTAATTTCTATAAATAACCTTGGCAGAAAAATTAATTAAAAATCATTAGTTAATTTAAGTTTAATTAATTTATTAACCTTCGATTGAATAGTGTAAATTAATGTAAAATGGGAGAGGACTTAATTTGTTAAAATGAAAAAAGTCAAATTACATTAGACAATACAAAATATTTGAGGGAAATTCGAATATATTCGCTGTAGATGAGTGTTTCAGGAAGTTAATTGGATTACTTTCTACTATTTAGGGACACTATTCCATTCAGAAAGATTTTTTATTTTTATTTATTCTTTCCTTCCCGGTTTACTAATATGGATATAATAAAATAACGAACTCTCGAACCAATGTCCATTCCCAAAAATAAGCTTCTTTTGTCACTGGATGTTATTCTTGCTTAACCTAGGAGGAACATGATATACTGCTATATACAGAATGTTTAAGCCTAGTGGAATTAATATATTTAATTGAAAGCTTTCACCAATAGAAAAAATGGACCCTGTCATAACGTCCATTTAGGTGTAAGAGGATTATGAAAACTCTTCAAAGATTTTTGTTGGCGATGCAAGCAACAAGATTGACCGCTGAAAGATAAATAATAAACTAAAATATTATACATATGTTTAATCTAATGCTGTGGTCTTAAAAAACTTTTTCAACTCGTGGGACCCTCAGAATTGTAAAATGTTTCTGGGTACCTAACCTCCTCCCATTATAATATTTAAGAGGGTCTGGCACATGAACTTTTGAAAAATTATCGATTTTGACATTTTAACATTTTTTAAAAGTTCAAACATTTTTGATTAAAATGATATATGATATATAGAAATACGATAATTAGAGGTATTTTTATTTATTTTTTAAAGGAAGCTACTTTCATTGACAAATTACAAATTATTACTTTAAAACTGTTTTCTCAAAATGCAGTATTTTCACATTTATATGTAGCTTTCTTTCAAAAACTAATAAATGTAAGATTCTCAAATTTTCAGTGAGCATACTCTTACCATGTTTACACATTTTAATGGAAAGAATAAAATATATCTAGCGAACTGTTTTAGATATGACTTTTTTAAGCTAAATTTTAAAGAAAAAAATTTGGCATTTTTAAAAAAAAATCCGCAATTATTTTTATTTTTAACAAAAGTACTTACTGATATTACATATAACGTACTATTGATCGTAAACTTATTGATAGTACATATAACGTACTATGAAAATTTCATCTATTAGTAGCAAGAAGTTTCTGAGAAAAAGATACATAAACTTAAGTAATTTAACATGGGTTCCTATGGAAGTGCCGGACACCCTTAAAGCCCTCTAAAATAATATTTAAAGCAGAGCAGCATCTTATAGATATTTTATGTAAAGATAATTATTGTATTGCATTTGTATGAAATCATTACATTTGTTATTATTAATTTTAATGTAATTCTTTGTTATAATAATAATATTGATCTGTGATCCTTGTGTGGCCTACCTATGCATTATGTTTAGCAACTGAGATATGTGCTTGAAATTTTTTGCACAAACTGTCGAAATCTAGGTCTATTGAAATTATCTGCAGTCGCATTTCAAATTCTGCCTTTAATTCGTTTTTATATTTTAATTTGGTAGCTACTAAATATATTGTTCTGAATGGCATTAAAATGTTTAAAGGTGTGATAAATCCTGTAGCTTTTACATGAATTTGCAACCTAAAATTTAAGAGCTGTTCTTGCTTAAATATATAGATTTTAATGTCGAATATGTCTCTCTTCTTTATTATGTGTGTTTGTGACGGGCTCACGCGTCTTTTCATTAACATGTCCTTTGGGTTCTTTGGGGCCAGAATTAATGGCAACTCTTTTCCAACCAAACCAAGAAGTGAAGCGTGAATGAAGGATGCAAATAAAGAAGCTTTTAAATATCAGAAGTTTAGAGTCAGTGGTGTGGCCATTTGGGGAATGTTATGATAGACCGTGATTCAAGTGTGAAGAGGTTTTAAAAGGTTAAGTGACAGCCAACATAAGTTACCCGTGACAGAGAGCCCTTAGGTCAAGGTGCATACCATTGCACTCCAATGATCCGCAACTTCAAATAGGATTAAGTAGAGTGATACTTCGTGGGACGATAATGTATGAGTGACTATTTAAATATTCGGATTTGTGCTAAAATTGGAATTGAGCTTAGGCGAGTTAGTTATTGATAGTGGTCCGAGTTACGTTATTTCGGTATTATATATATTGTGTGTTTAGCCACCGTAGATTCTCTCACATATCATATTATTATCTAATCTGTTGGAAGTTTAAGTTAAATATCTTAATAAAGTCATATTAAGATCATGGCCGCTTCTAGTTCTTCATTTATTCCTACACTTCTAGCTCACGCTGTTAATCAAGAAGGGCATCCGAGGAGGGTACCCTTACATGTTTTATTCCTACAAATGTAAAAAGGTGCATTTTCCGGTAGGAAATTTTTTATTTGTGTAAAACATTGTATTAAGGAGTATAAAATTATTTCACAGAACCCGGGAAAGCAAACAATAGAATATTCACAATCTAGTAGGGGTACAACTAAAGAAAAAAAGTTTTAATATTATTTTATTATATTTCAATAAAATTTTTAAAAAGTATTAAAAAATCGACTATATTATGTATAAATATTGTTTGCAGTCTTATTGACTGGGATGAGCTTTAGATGCTTGTGGTTATACTTTCATAGATAACGTGAATTCATTTTGCTTACACATTTATAATTTTCTTTTCGACTTTTTATTGTGACTCTTAGAATTCCTGAGTATGCCTCGTGGAACCCCATGGTTCCATGGAAAACGGTTTGGATACCACTGCTCTAATGCAAAGTTTACAATTATATATTGATACGAACATTTGGTAAAATTTAGTTTTCGAATCCCTATAAAATTCTTATTAACACATTGGTTTTTATAATGCGCTTGATTAAAGCAATTAAACTATGGAAAAAAATTTGTAAAAATCGTACATAATTTAAAATTTTAACCATAATCACATAATAAGATCATTCGTAGATCGTCATGACTCTATGTACTTTTGAAATTCTATCGAATCTATTATGGGAATTGCCTTAATTTCAATATAAATAAGTTAAACATTTGTTCAAAAAAATCTTGCCAAAAAATAATAAGGTTTATTTCTTTCTTCTTTTTTAAATATTTGCTTAAGGAGAAAAATATTCGTTTTTCATAGATTTCTGTTTTCTTTAAATTCCTCAATACGCAAGTGACAATAAAAAAATATTTTTACGGTACGATTAAGTTAAAAATATGCTGCATTGTCTGATCTATATATATATAACTGGTCTCAACAATCTCATTGTCTCTTTTTTACGGGATGGAGCGGCAACGTTTGCGGCATAAAAAAATGAGATTTAATCATAGTTCGTTTTTACATTTGGGTATTTTTATCAAGTTTGTTAGGTGAACAGTTTTTAAAGAAAGTCGTTTCGTTTAATCATTTATTGTATTTTTCATCCATTCACCGCGAAAGAGGTATGTGTTAAATACTTTTTTTGAACAATTTAAAAGTTTCTTGTTTGTTTAAAAAAGTTAATTTTATTATATTACTGTTTCATTATTTAATATTTACGCTTACTAAGGTTTTTGATTGTTTGAAATGAATTTTATTTCAGGATTGATCTACGAGCCTTCAACAAATCCTCTTGGGGTTAAATTTGAATTTTTTTAACTGTATGTTCTATTGAAAACTTTCTCTTGAAGAAGATGTTATTTATGCATATGAATGGTTCTAATCAAGCGTTGATATTTAGGTACGCGATGTTAGCCGATGGATGATCGATTATTGAAAATTGGAGAATAAATGATAAAATTGAGCTTAAGATTTACTACAGGAGGTCGTACAATTAAGTAAGAGAATTTCGGTAAATTATTCCGTAGAAGTCCAGGGTGTTCCAAGAGCAAATGGGGTAAATTATACTTATATGTTAAGTATCCTTAAGACGTGAAATTGTTCTTCTCATTAGTTACTTAGTGCATTTTCTACCTTTTGTTGTGTGGTTTAAGTCAAAGTGATCGTGAATTTGAATTTAAAACTTGTTATGGCTGATCTTTACTCAAACTCCCAAACGTTTGTCCAAACGGTCAGTCACATTGAAGTTTTTCCAACATCAACCACTAAAACCTTTTGGTAGTTCTAATGCATTATGTTTTCTTTTGCAACATATGCTGGACAATGCCAAATTCTGCATAATTTTTGGATATTCCTTGTTTATAGTTCGATTTCTGAGATTACTCACCATTAAAGCATCATAATTCTAGAGAGTAGTGGCTCTTAAACTTTCAATCATCGCGACAATCTCCCCCTTTATATATCAGAGTTATTTCGTTGACCCTCAAAAATTTGAAAATTCCTCCTTGACTTAATATTCTTGATCAAAATTGAATTGGGGACTATTTAGTAATCTAGTCTGATATCGCACATCTTTCAATTTTTTCACGAGGCCTTTTTGAATTTGCAAAAGAGGTATATTACATAAGAGACTCCCTAAATAAACGTGATGTACCGTATTTATACTCGAATCTAAGCCGCATTCCAAATTCTACACCAGTTTTAATGAAAAAACCGAAAATAGTGTAAAGTGGTTTAACGATATCCAATTTTACGAAATTAAAATCAGTTTAAAATGAGAACTACTAAGAAGTTAATAATGAATTATTTCACCAGTATGCATACATGAACCTGTAACTTTTTTAATTGCCCCATCCCTCGAAATTTTTGTTCTTCGATTCTAAGTCACACCCGATTTTCAGTAGCATTAACATTGGAAAAAAAGTGCGGCTTATATTCGAGTAAATGCGGTATACATAGCAATAGCAAACTCTTCGCTCTAGGAATGAAGAATGCAGGTTTAAACATGTTTTTCGGCTAGCCAACCAATATATTTATATATATATATGCCAGGTTTTGTGCTTGCTGGTAAATAAAGTAAGTTATTATCTTCAAATATCCATGATTTATTATTTTTTATGCATAACTATTCCAGCATGATGGCCACTTGGCGCCTAAGAGAATAGAACAAAATATATCAATACAGCAGGTATATATATATATATATATATATATATTCACCAGCCTCTCTTCTCAATTATTCTCCTATCTACGCTAGTGCACTATAAATTAAATAGTCCTATTCACCCTAAAATCCCTACGCGGTAATAAAGAGTTCGCTCTATTTATATTTATTATTCAAATAATGCTTAACTCTCTATACCTGAGATATACGTATTAAATGTGAAACGAGAAGAGACGTTTGAAGAATTATGAAAAATGTTAGATATAAGATTAAGATGAAAACTTTAATCAAGTGAGGAATTACGGCAGGGTTTGTTTTTCTACTTTTGATCAGAAATTTCCATTGAAATCAATTTAGTCAATTTTACCATTTCACAAAGTTCCTGTAGTTCTTGGAAACAGAGAATAAATTATAATTTTAAAATAGTCATGTCCTTCGAACAGTCATTAATTTAAAATTCTCAACCAACTAAAATTTCTTCGTACAATGCAGAAAACTTTTATGGAAATAGCTTTATCAATCTAAGTCATTTGGACAATGAATCGCCGTCCTTGTGAAGCGTGTTCTTCTAATTTTATTCAAATTCAGAGGTTTTGAAATTTAAATTCTTCAAGTACGTTGGACCGCTCTTTTGCGAATAGAATAGGGTAATAGATTAGACGAAATTCAGTCTTAGTTTCAGTTATGGAATTTAGGAAATTTTCAGCTCAACTTCTACTGAAATATTATTTGTCCTATTATATTTGTTCTATTTCTCTCAGCAAACTTGTTCATTTCCCAGAATAGCTTTTTGAGGATGAAGTGCACTGTCTCTCGTAGTTTAATGCTTAACGGTATTTTTGGACGTAATTGAGCTGAGACATGTTTGATAATAATTTCTCTACTTTATTAAAAGAGAAATAGTTTTCAGATACCATTGCTAGTTCTTGTAACTTTAATTTGGAACTGGAAGATTTTAAAATTAGGATAATATTTACAATAGAAGAATTTCAGTTACAACTTCAGTTGTATTTCTCTACTTCATCGAAACATTTGTTTTCTTTACATCACAAATTATGGGGTCTTTTGAAATCATTAAGTTCTATATATATATATATATATATACATATATACAAAAATTTTTGTTTTTAATATATCTTCTGAGACTATTTTTAAGAATTCAGCAATTACACTGAGTTAATTAAAATAAAATCAGCCTCCATAACTGGGAATATAAATACCAACTCGTGTTCTATTTTCATCTTTTAACCTTGATTTTACTGTCACTTATAGCTACTGTCACTTGCAGTTATTGTAGAGCTAATCCGTTACATTTTATCAAAATTATTTAACAATTAAAATACTATCTGCAAGTTTTATATCAATGATTGTAAATATTTAGATATATATTCTGTCGAACCTCTATATTGCGAATTTTTCTATATAGCGAACTTTTTCTTGGAATCTGGAACATTTCACGATTATCTTCGTATAGTAACCTCTCTATAGCTAAGTGCATTTTCTATAGGAAGAACTTTTTTTTTGTGATTCAGTTTTTTTTCTCTCTATTTTTAAAGTATTTCTAGACATTTCAAGTTATTCTCTCATTTTATGGTGGTCATAAATCTTTAAATGGTTTTATTAGACCCAAATTCGCCGAGGACAATAGAATTATTTTATCGAAGAAGTGCAACCTTAAACCCCATTGTCCAGATCACTAGAAACATCTTCGATATCCTCTTTCACACTCAGTGGAGTTGTTCCATGCCCCCGTGTTCTAGTTATAAATAATGTATGTTTAATATTACTTGTATGCTATAAATTATAAAATATCCTGAAAATTCATTAATTTTAATATAAAATTATTTTCTTAATATTGAAAATACAGTGTACTTTTCGACATTCTTCTTTCTGGGTTTCCTTGCAGTTTCTCTTTCTTTCTTTTTTTATGCGTAAGATATATAAAATAAACATATATTAAATTTTAAAAAAAGGTGTGAAGAATTACTTTTTTTAACATATAGTGTTTATGGATTTAAAATTTGCTTTATGTGGTTTATAAAGTATATTAAAACTTAAACAACTATATAACGAATTTTTCATATAACGAACTTTTTCCGGGATTAAGCGACTTCGGTTTATAGAGGTTTGATTGTAATAAAGTCTGTTAAGTTATTGGAAATATACGATTAACTTAGCTCTGATTCATGAATTTCATATGAAATTTTCAATTAATTTTTAGTAATATCAAATATTTTGGAACACAATAGCTGTTTATGTCTTATCAGGTTTATTCATCTTAGTTTTTAATCGAAATAAAGGAAAATTGAATTTACATGAAAATTGTAATCTTTATTTAATTTTTTCACCGTTTAAATATAATTTGGAATTAAATTTATTTAAGAATATTTGATTAAAAATAATTTAAAGTTTGATTTTCTAATTGCAATATATTTTACTTTCGTGTTTATTTTAAAATTTATTCATAATCTCATGGTAAAATAATAAGAAAAAATATTTAAAGAAATTTAAATAAATAAAAACTTAGATTGATGAGATTATTTTGGTTCCAAATAGTATTGTAATTTTATTTTTCTAAGAATTGTTGGTTCTAGAAAGATTTTCCCATAGATATATATATATATAGATAAATCTTGTATTCTTCGTTATTAAAAAAGCGAGGACAGTAACATTTATTCAATTTTTTAAACTTATTCTTTCCTTTCGACCAACAAATTATTTTAAAAGTAAAAATAAAGGTGAATAACATTTTTAAAAACATATTTACTTTTCCAGATTGGTTTTTATTTGTCTTAAGTGAAATTGTTGCAGTAACCCCAGAATTGATTGGTTGAGAATGATCACGTGATTGCCAGCTGGAAAATATTTCACGCAATAAATGAGACAATTATGTTAAGTTATCTAATTTTACCCTATATATCTTGTTTAATACTAACAATTAAGTTTCAAAGAAAATACTATTAGAACAAAATATATATTTTGGAATATTTTATTTGTTCATGAATGTCATTAAAACATGTTTTTTACTTAAAGTGTTAGTACTAAGGTAACCGACTACGTTCGGAACAGTGATTTTAAAAAAGAGCATAAATGGATAATTTTCATGAAATTTAGTGTCACTTAGATTATAATACATGTATAAAATTGTTTTAAGGACATTATGACAAAAAAAACTATTTAAATATAATATTGTGGCAAAAAATTAACTTAGAATAACCTTTTTCAAAACGTTCTCTTTTAATAAAAAATGTTTCTATAATAATAATATTTTGCTTATATAGGTAAAGACTTCTCTCTAGAGAGTCTGAACTAGTAATTTTGAAAAATTCACATTATTTTCAGAGTAACCACCAGTTGAAATAATTATCGAAGTTTTTTTCTTAAAATTTCTCCCCTCTGTTGTCGTAAAGCATGGATGAATCCACTTCTAAGTTATATGTTTCAAAAATTCTAGTTGAGCCTCTGTATAGAGGTCTGAGCTATGCATGGGCAAAATATTATTGTAATAGAAGCATTTTTCACAAAAGGAGAATATTTTGAAAATGGAACATTCTATGTTCATTTTTTGTCAAAATATTGTACTTAAATAATTTTTTATTGTAATAATATTCTTAAAACAATTTTATATACGTTTTCTAATCTAAGTAAAACTTAATATAATAAATATTACCCATTTATAAGCTTTTGCAAAATTACGGTTCCAAAGGTAGTCGGATACCTTAAACCAGTGATCGGCAAACTTAGTAGCCAAAGAGCCAAATATGAACATTACAACAACTTTTTTAAAAATTGGAGCCAAATATGCTTGTTTTGTAAACTTTTATTACACTAAATATGTAGTAGACTAAATAAAACTAAATTTCATACTTAATAAATATTTATTAATGCGAATAATGTGCTTGCATCTTCTTGGAAAGTTTGAGTAAGTCAGGTTTGTATGTTGTTGTTTTTAATTTTAGGAATGATTCCAAGTTTTCATCAATAAGACAATTTCTCAGTTTACTCTTGATAATGTTCATAGATGAAAAAGATTATTCGTATATTTATATAGAACCGAAAAGAGAAGAAATAGCAAACGCGAGCTTTTTCAGCTGATAAATAAGAGTTAGGAATGCTATTCCAAGCGTTGAAAATGATCATGCCTTCCTTCTCCAGGTCATTCAAAGCAGACCACTTGTGTTGTGAACTATGATCACATTTTTTCATCTCCAATATTTCCAGTTCAACACAAAGACGTTCGAATTTAGAGCACCATATCTCCTTGTTTCTTAAATCCAAGAATTGTATTTCAAAACTACCAATGTCAATTTCAAAAGGAGAAAATTTCAACTCAATTATCGTAGCATAAAGAAGATTTTTGACAAATACTAAAGTTGTTCTGCTGTTTTTAAATTTCTGAACCTGCTGAGAAATGCTTCCCTCATTTAAAATTATTGTTTTCAAATGGTGTTTATTAATAGAGAAACTATTTTCTTGGTGATGCTTCAGCATACTCGGAAAGTGAAACAATGTTTCCCTTTCAAAATCCTGAGCAAAAATGGATCATTTGTTTTCGAATGTTATTGCTTCTTCTAATATCGAAAAAATAAATTTCCTTTCCCTCGTAGTTTATGATTAAGCTGATTTAGATGAGACGTAACGTCTACCATGAAATAAAAGTTTTGAATCCATTGATCATCCGTTAGTTCTGGATAATGAACGTCCTTCTCAAGAAGAAATGCTTTAATTTCCGGAAAAAGGGACGCGAAACGTTTTAAAACGTTCCCTCTTGATAACCAACGTACCTTGTTATGAAGCAGAAGATCAGCGTACTCACTCTCCATTTCAAATAAAAATTCTCTGAATTGGCTATGATTAAGAGCTTTAGCTAAAACGGAGTTGATAAAGGTTATCACTAATTCCATAACTTTACAAATTTCATCCGGAAATGTTTGCCGCACAAAGCGCTTCTTGGTGAATGATACAATGGTAAGCAAGTATCTCGTGATTTATTTTTTCTTTCAAGATAGCAACAAACTCTTTTCTTACGCCGGCCATACTTTTTGCCCCATCTTTTGTAATCGACCCAATTTTATCGAGGGGAATATGATGTTTATCCATACACTCAATTACAGCATTTGCGATATCTTCTCCACTCGTCTGACCTTTGAGTGGCAATAATCCTAAAAGTTCTTCTTTAGGACCTGAATGAGACATAAATCTTAAAAAAAGTGAAATTTGCGCTGATCATTTATGTCACAATACTCGTCAACTGCTATTGATAAAGTCGATACCAATTTCAGATCTTCGATATACTGGATGGTTATATTCGAACATATTTTAATTGTTCTATCTTTATAGTTTTGGCAGACATTGGTAACTAATTCTTCTCAGAATATCTGCTTTGTTCTTAAAATCCTGAAATAGCTCTTCGGATGCATTTATAAAACAATTTTTATGTATTCGTCGTCTGTGTTCGGTTTCCCTCTCTTAGCGATCTCTTGGCTAAAAACAAATTTTCCATATTAACATTGCTGGGAGATTGCATCCAATTATTAAACACAGAAGTTGATGACTCTTGATTCTTCTGAAGTTCCTCAACTGCTTTCTTCCTTGCATTACAGGAAGAATATTTAGTGCTAAATGACGTGTGCTTTCTTGTAAAGTGTCTCTAAATTTGACTTCTTGTTATGCGCGAATTTCTCCTTAGAAATAAGACATGTCAGAAGTCCATTCAAGTTTTAAATAAACGCAAAATTCTCTGTCCACTCAACTTTAAATTCATGGTTTTCATCTTCCGTTTTTCTTTGCTTTTTTTGGTAGCCATTTTATTTGGGGTGCCTATAAAAATATTCCAAATATATTTTTATCTTAAGCCACCAGTACAAAACTATTATCATTATTAAATTGATGAAAATAAAATTAAAAAAAAGTCTTTTTGAAAAATATAATTTCATTAATATATGCAACTGCTTTAAAAAGAAAAAAAATTCCATCATCAGAATAACAAAACTTTTAATATGACCAAAAATGGAAGAAAACTTCCAACATTTAGACAAATACAACTTGTCGAAAAATCGATTACAAATTTTCTACCGGAACCACAAACATATATAGCAGGTGTAATAAAATCGTATAAAAATACCCGTAACATGTGCAGCTAGATTGAAAAATACAACAACTTTTTAATAATACAGGGCAACGACAGACACGGTAGATGAGACAAAACTGTTCACACTGCAACTGCTGGCGTGTGATGCCAATTTGTACCCCCACTACTTTCGAAAATGTATGCGTGCGCATACTTGTGGTACCTTTGTATCACACCGCAGTACGCCGAAAGCATACGAACAATTTCAGCCGGTAGCTTGTTCATGGTTTTTGTTTTCATTTACGAAAACCAATAAATTTAAACTCGATGTTCGTTACGTATTCTTACAACAATATAAAATTTTAATTACCTATCTATCTTTTAACTTAAACAAAAAATTATACATGTTCTCGAACTATAAAAGAATTTTAATTTATTCAAATAAAATGTAATTTTTTTCTTACCAAGTTTTTTTTTTAAAGGAAAATATTATTGCACCTTCCGTGGATATTTGTGCCAGAGCCGCACTTAAGAAACCAAAGAGCCACATGCGGCCACTTTGCCGACCACTGCCTTAAATAATTCTTCGAAATTTGTAAAAGTAGAAACTTGGAAAAAGTTACTTAATACTGTATGTATATTTATGTATTTTTCATGAAAAGAAAACAGACAAATGTATAAGTTTTATAAATAATTTAATGATTAGATAAATATATATAATCAAATACAACGTTTTTTCATTTTAAAAACTCACATAAACATCAAATGCAAACATAAGACTATACACGAAAATCTTATAAACAAGGAAATTTACATTCAGTGATGCAATTCGGAAAACAGACCTCGAAACGTCCAGAACTGCCCGCATGGAAAATGCATTGTATAATCAAAAGAAAAGTGCAGTACATATATTATTTACACATAGCAAGAGCAGAGACAGGCAATAGTAACGAACAACATGCTTCAGCTCAATTTCTTTCCTACTGGAAAACTTGGATGCTATGGTAATAAAACTAAAGATTTTTACAGTACATTGTGATATATATATATATATATATATATATATATATATATATATATATATATATATATATATATATATATATATATATATATATATATATATATTGCAGAAAAATTTCTATAAATGTAAAAATTAAGCAAACTAAAAATTCCATTTAAATAATTCCTCGTTTCTGGTACACATTAAAAAAGAACAAGAAATTTGTTAATCTTTAGTTATGTTACGTCATGAATTGATTTTTGTATTTAACATTGGTCCTTTGTTCTTGTGGAAACAATTAATGCCAATAGAAAATAATCATTTCTGGATGAAAAGATACAAATTCTAAGAAATCACCTTGTTATAAATTATCTGTTCATCTGGAAGTAAGAAATTCTTTTTTCGCTGCATATAAATGATTAAACTTTAGAAGACGGGATGATTAACTTTTAGAAGGAACTGCTGTATCTTAAAGTCGGAATTTTTGTCTATACTACTTCTGCCTCTTTGTGGTATGTGTATGTATCAATAATTGACTCTATAATGGATCAACGGACAATGACAAGATCACTCGAAGTTCATTAGTTGAGCAATTGAAATTAGTTAAATTCAGATAGTAAGGATGGACATTTTACATCCCTCTCAACTGAAGACAAGAGAATTCGATCGAATGATTGATGTTTATGTGTTCAAGGGACCACATGGTATTTGGAAAGCAATTTATAGAGGAAGAAAATTCTAAAATGTGTAGATTTTCGAATCACGCTTATTCTTTGCGAGATAATTTTTTTGGTAAAAATATCGACTGCTCGTCCTGTAAAGGTTAATAATACTTAGTTTTTAGCTGGTTCAGTTTTATAACCAAAAACATTTATGAACTTTAAGTTAAATACTTGATGTATTAATATTTCAGCACCATTTATTCGTCACCTTATAGCAATAACCGCTTTTATATTAATATAATTAAACAGAATTGAAGCTATAATGCATGGATGATTTTGATTTAAATTGACCACCGATAAAAGATCTTTTGCTCCCCTCAAGATACAAAAGGTATTCAGATTATTGAATGTGTCATTCTTCGTATCAATATACGCTATTTCATAATGGATTGTGCATCTGTTTATTAGTTGCATTGTTATCCTTCTAGATAAATCTTCAAGGGAAAACATGTAAATGCCTTAACTGGAAGCTCATTGCAATTAACCCAAAAAGCAAAGTTCTCCATTTTATCCTGTAATGAAATGAACTCGTCCATCGAAGCAGTGGAGCCAAATATCTTTTTGTCATGGTCAATTTATACCACATTTTTATGCAAATTGTTGAAATTGATAGCATTAAGATACTTATTAACGTATTTAATTAGTAATACAACTAAAAATTTCAAATTAATATCTTGTACTGACAAAAATATGTATAATATTTTAAAATGCGAAAACGGGAAACTTTGTCTTTATGTATGGAAGCTTACATTAATCGTTCAAAATATAAGTTTAAACATTTATTTACAAAAAAGGGCACATAACACATGGAACAAAAAACTCGTGTATTTGGTGCTTATTTAAGAAGTGTCCGTTTTTGTGTTGCATGTATTTTGAAGTGAATACTTGTTTGCTACGTCTTAGAAAAAGAAATAAAAAAATCTAGCATGTTTACTGCACGCATAACCTTGCATCAGTAAATCATTTGTACATTTCATTATTGATATATAATATTTCTAAACATTCTAATGTTTATGTCTGTATTATTAAATAAAAAATATAAATATGTTTGGGTATTCTTGAAGGAACATGTAACAAAGCATACAAAATAATTCAGAGGTTTAATCAATACTAATATGATTGAAGTTCCTTTCTGTTCTATTGGCTATATTTATTTATTTAGGCTTGTGAATTAAGAAGTATGGAAAATGTACATTTTTATGCAATACTTCTTATACTATTCTGGATAGTATTTTCTTTTCTATCGACAAGAACTATCATACGTTATTGCTTGTGTGTATCCAACTATATTGCTAAAGTAGCATGAAACATATGCAAGAGAAGATAATAGTTTTATTTCAAAAGTAAAGAGCTAATCATTTATAATTATGACTGAAACTTTGAAAAATACATTCTATATTGAGTACTATTCCTTTTTTAAAAGAAAAATAAATTAAAACAAGAAATTGTAAGAGAGGATAACTGAATATCTTAAAGCCAAAGTACCTTTTCTGTATGAGATAGGTTCTTCATTGTTCGTTATGCATAAAGGATTTTCTATTGCATTAAGCATATATCTAGTTGATCTGCTCTTTCATATAAGTCAACTTATACAAATTGTGTCTTCTTTGACATCTTCCATGCGTTATCATAACACAAATTTTTATTAATTAGCAAGCTTGCTGCAAACAGCAATAGAGAACTTTTATGTGACAGATTTATTTTTTCATATATTATTTATAGTATAATCAAAAAAGCAAAGAAATTACAAAAGTACCCCAAAAAGTATAAACTTTGGACATAAAAGAAAATGCATTTCCAGATTATTTCCCTTTCGTGTAAGGGATTTGAAATTGTTTGACAATATTCGGCACTTGTACATCAATAGAGACAAATGTATTACACTTGGCACGGTGCAGGGAAATCACGTCAATTTATTTTACTAGCACATCTATGATTGTGAAGGGAAGAAAACACAGATCATACGTGCAGTTGTTCAAAACCGAAGTGGCCCCAATCGGCATTGTTGAAATATTTTATTGCCGAAGTAAATGTGTGTCGATGCCAAACATATGTAGTCAACAGTTTTACATATTCTCAGAGTCATAATACTTTACAGTTTAAAAGGCAATATACCAGTACATTTATTTCAATTGTTTTTACCTTTTGTTTTGATATTTCCTCATTTGGAATTGATCAGCTGAAGATTCATTCAGAAACTTTAACAGCCAATAGAATAATTCTATCGATTCAAGCTATTTGAAATCAAAATGTGATGACTTCAGTCCATTTACTTATAGGAATTGACAATTATCATATTATTTTGGCTGATTCAAATCTGGAAAAAAATTCAGGTTGCAATTTCTACTTTATTTAATAATGCTAGTATACTTCAAACATAGTATATCAGGATATGTTTTCTAAATTAAACCTGTAATAGCTCTTGTCATTAATGACTGTAGCTGACTGTACGATGATTCAAATATGCCCTCTATCGACCATCCATTTTCAGTAGAGGCCAGGTGAGGAGAGATTGTGGTCTCTATGAAAAACAGTCCATATTCTTTGCCCATTATTTTTGTTAATGATATGTATTATCTCTGTGTAACCTAACTTAAATTTAAAAATAATATTTACACTAAATAGTCTTCACTGAACATAATACCGAATTAACCTCTTTTAGTTTACTGCAACGTCCAACATTCTACAAGCCTCAACTTTTTCTCTTTTAATTTCACTGCCCTCTATTTTTTCACATTTCGTTCTTACATTTGAAGGACGTGTTACTTAAGTCAATTCATTTCAGTTTAAAATCATGAGAAATTTTATGCACATTTTTGTTGTAACTTTGGAAGTAAACTCATCTCCAGGCATATCTTTAGCGAAAGTGAATGAGTGTTGTGTTTACGTCATACTTTAAAGCTGCACGAGGGTTATTGGTGACTGATTTCATAATTTTGAACCATGACCATTGACGAGCTCGACTCCTGAGCTGGCAACCCTCTCTCCTAACTTCTACACCTCACCAATAGGAAGACGTGTGAGCCTCGACATATTTAATGCGCATCGGCCTCCTCTGCACGGTGCGTCTTCGTGACACGCCGGTCACGTTACCTTGACCACTAGGCTACAGCGGTCAAGGCAAATATTTAGTATATGATTGATAAGTATCGAAAAGGAGTGTTGAGCTTAAAAGTAGCTACAACACTCCCATGGAAAATAATTTTTTAATATCAACAGGCATGAATGAAAAAAGATTGATTTTTGATGTTGATGAATTTGCTATGATCAATGATATTTTTAAAACTGAGCTCTGATGGAGCAAACAGGGTTCATGTGTTAAAGAAAGAAAAGACGATCAATGATGGCAGTGTTATTGATCTCAGCTTTATTATTGAAGAGAAACACTGAAATCTTAGCAGAGATTTAAATGATTTTGTTTGAGATGCATTTCAAAAATATCTTCAAAAGTATTGTTATTGAAATTGTTGAAAAAATAGTAAGTTTTTTGATACATTTACTTATTTAAAAAAATCTGAGATAATTACTATATGCTGTGAGACCACTAATTTTAAAAGAATTTTCAAAAATATACGCTTCATTACGTACATTAGTTTATTTTTTGTTTAAGGATTGAGTTTTATTTAGGATAATGTGTGTGCAGGAAAAAATAGTTTCAGAAACATGTATATAAATTTTCCATCATCTTTTATATCCCATTATTTTTAAGATGTTTTATTTTTTAAATATTGTAAATTAGATATACTAAAAAGAATTAGATAAAGTTAAGAATTTTTTGGTACTTTTTTTAATTATGTTTCAAATCTGTAAATTGACTCTGAGAATACGTTTGAAAGGCTATTAATATTGTGAACATTTACCATAATATAGATATCAAAAGTTCTCTTTTTCAAAATTCTTTCACAAAATGCTTCACATTATCTTACAGTCCTTCAAACATAGTTTGTATATCCAATATACTAAGGACCCTATTCGTCTTGTAGAAGTTTCTTAGTAAAATATCTATTCACTGAATTACTTTACTTATTCCACCTGAGATTTCAAAACGGTTCATTCAATTTAACCTATAGCTGTCTCACTTCAAGTGCCTCCATAGTCTTCTGGCGGTTGTATAGTCTTTACTTGCCTGACTAATTTAGGCCTGCTTCCATTAGTAGAAGATTTAGCCGTTGAAGTGGATGAGGATTCTAAGGTATCAGATGTATTTGAAGACAGGGTAGTTTCGCTTGATTTTTTGTTCTTCATGTGGCTGTGGATGAAAGATTTTCTTCTGGCACTTCCAAAAGACGACAAGTTCTTCTTTCCCTCACTCGATGAAGTGGAATCTTCTGCAACCGAGCTAATACGTTTGTGGTACGTCACCGCTGGTCTGGATTCCCACAACTCCTCAGAAGTGTTAAACAAATATTTACCAATTCCTCGTCTCGATGGCAAGCTGATATCTGATGATTCCCCTTGATGCTCATTACTATTATTACTCTCCAAAGACATACTGCAGTTTTCCGTAGTGTCGCTGCTAGTCGAATCCCTATTTAAGCTTGTTTTCAATCTAAACAGCATAAGTCTGTTCGACGAGTTGGCCTGAGTTAAGTGGGAGATGCCTTTCAAAACGAAATTACGGTTATTATAAGTGTTATTGTATATAGCATGGACGTTGGTTCCCATTTTGGTTTGCTTTCTTCTAGCTGGGGTAACATGACCTTTACCCATGCCACTATCAAAGAAATCGTCATCGGATATATTGGAAACAGTCTCGTCGAGTTCCTCTCTGCTGTGTTCTTCTGATGTGCTAAAAACTTGCCAATTGCCGTCAATATCTTGATAGAGGGCTGGAAGAGCCTTAACTTTTTCCGAACCTTCATTCTCTAAGCTGGCAGTGAGGATGCAAGGATTTGCTCCTGCTTGGTTTTCTTTGTCTTTACTTGCTTGGTGGAAAATCCATTTCTTATTTTTATTCAGATTCGATGGACATAGTATTTGTTTCACGTGCTTTCGAGAGTTTTTGTTGCGGAACACATACAAGTATGGATTTATGACACATGCACTGGAAAAGCAGAACACCACCATAAACATGATGTAAGTTGGCATGGTGCTTGCAGCATCCAAGTACGTCTCCATAAAAATAACGGAGAAATAAGGTAGCCAACATAAAGTAAATGTTGTAACGACTAGCATACCCGTTCGAACCGCCTTCCATTCTTCTCCAAAGAACTGATTGGATCCTGAACTCCATCTACGACATTTCTTTTTCGGTGGCACGCTTCCAGATTTAACTTGAGAATCAGGTAAACTGGTTTCAACGCTAGTGCTATTGACACTATGCTTCCTGGCTCTCTCCGAGTTGTTTCTCGCTGCTTGGAACATTGATGCATATACGCAAATGGTGGTGAGGAAAGGTACCATGAATCCCAAGAGAATCAATACGCATGCATATGCCTGGCTGTAGGGATTATTCTGTATCCAATCCAGTGTACACATGTGCCACTGAGGTCTGTACTTAATCCGTCCGATACCTAGGAACGGAGGTGATCCAGAAAGTACCCCAATGAACCACGTGAGAAAAATTAAAAATCCAGTACGTTTCTTTGTAATAGTCATGGAATAATGCAAGGGGCTATTGACAGCACAGTTTCTGTCTAAAGCAATAAGTAACAAGGAAAGCACTGATGTAATATTGAGGGTTGTGCACAGGAAACCACTGATAAAGCATGTAATTTCGTCCAAAACCCACCTGTCTGCTGCAATGGATAGCACAGTTGTGGGTAATATCAGGATGCTTTGCCAGAAATGAGATATGGAAAGGTTCAAGACAAATCTGTTGGAGAAAGTTCTCAAGGTAGGTCTTTTATAAAAAAGAAGTAGGACTAGTACATTGCTGATGAAACCAATGACAGCTATTATTGTCAAAGATGTAAATTGAACATAACGCATTAGCTCCTCTTTGGAGGAACTGTCGATCAGAGGCTCAATGGTGGGCGTCAGAGTTACTGGTTGTGTCGATGTAGCAAGAACTGTAGTTGAATTGTGGAAGGAATCTCCATCATCTGTCCATTGGCTAACATCGGTAGGATCGTCGTCTCCCATCTTCATCTCCAAGAAGTCCAAAAATGTCTGGAAAGAAAAGAAAATATTTTTATTTACTTGAAAATGAATAGTCCACGTACCACAACTAAAGCATAAGAACTAAGGTAGAGTAATTAGAAAACAGTTTGTCGTCTCCCTATTGTGGTGACCCTTTCTACCACATGTCAGCAATTACCGTTTTGTCAGTGAAGAATTAATTACTTCTCCATCCAGAGTAGTCAAAGGGTGTCCGCGGTAGCCAAGTAGTCAATGTCACAAATTCGCAGCCGGTAAGTCAATAGTTCAAGCCAGTGCCTCTGAAGATCCACAGTGCAGTGAGACTGATGCATTTTAAATCTGTCAGGGGATCGAAGAGAAAGGTGACAACTCAGGTGTCCTCGTCACATGATCATCGCTCAAAATTATGAGATCCGTCTCCAATAGCACTCATGTTACATTATAGTGCGACGTCAATAAACACTCACTTATTCAACCATTAGTCAAAGACTAAACAACGCGTATCTGCTTATTAGAAGATTTATAACTCATTTCAAAGTCAACAACATAGTAATGGCTTGGAAACTAAACGTTAGATGGAAGCGCAGTCTAACATTACTTATTGAATTTAAAAGTTTCTGTACTGAGTCATAACGCATTAAAATATTAATTTTAATACATATATATCTTGACCTAAAAATTACCAATGATATGCATACATCCGAAAATATGAGTCCTCTCAACTAAGGACTGCCTATGAGATCAACGGAATTATTACAAAATTACTTTGACTGGCGTTTAATATGACAGGGATGTGTATCAATTGCATTAATGGTTGAAAAAAGCAATCTCTTAAATATTACTCAGAAACTCTTTCAAGGTCTGAACAATTATTATTTCTGCCGGGGGTGGGCAATATTTTCTCCCACTAGAAAAAACTAGTAAATACAATAGTAAAAATCCATCTAATAACTCGCCTGATGGAGATGTACATTTCAGACCAGGTGTTAAAAATGAAGAAAAGGGTATGTCAGTGGACCGGTCGGAGTAATTCAATAGTTTGCCCCTTGCTGTTAACGCTGCAGCAAAAAAATATTATTAAAACTTTAGAACAGTATAGCTACAATTGTATTTAGCATACAGACATGGTATTACATTTATTTTCTTTTAGTTGAAGGTTTTATAAAAAGTATGCATAAACTACAACAATTTATTGATTTTGAATAAAGCCAAACGAAAATCAATCCTTAATTTATAAATGTGAAGTATGGGAGAAGAAACAGTGACACAGCTAGCTCATATATTCATGTACCACATTGCGAAATGGTACAAAGAAATTATTTTAAATAAATAAAAAATTTAGATTAATCCTTGCTCACAAATATTCGTATCGGGAATTGAGTTTAACACCATATAAAATAAAAGATGGGAGCTGCAACAAAGGCTGCAAGTCCGAAGTCAAGTAACAGCCTTGTCATATTCCTTTCACGATAAATGTAAGCTGTCAGCATAGAATAACAAAAGGAAAATCTGAAAACCACTAGAGGCATCACATTACTGGGGACATTAGAGCTTTTAGTCATCGGTAAGGACACATTAAAGATAAGATTATGAATAGAGAGACTAAGATGAGAAAAAGTGGGAAAATTACTATTCTACTGAATATTTAAAATTATTTTTGATTTATTACTGAAGTATTTTATTATATTTTTTATGAAATTTTTTCACTGGGAGAACTGGGTATTTTTTTTCAAATAACCAATCACAATATAATCGAATTCCAGATTTGAACCCTTTTCTAACTTTCAATTACATATAAACATTAGTAAATGAAATTTAATAACAAATGAGTCATAATTTGGCCTGACTTGAAGGATAAAAATTTATTTATTTGGGAAATATAACATAGTACTCTGAGTTGGGCACAGTAGGTCTTGGCCTCGTGGGCTGTCGCTCCACCGAGTTAAGTTCTTTTTAACACACATAAATTTTCAAATGAATAAACAAAACTGTTTAATTTGCTTAAAACATTTTATCTAAATAACCCAACGGGTAATATCAAACCAAAAATGCTTATTAAAGATGAAAAAAGCTTTTAAGTTGATTAAAAATGTATTTAATAAAGAATGAACGTTTCATTCACAAATTGTAATTCATAATGTGAGCTAGGGATACAGCAAAAATTGTTTACTGAAAACATGAGATTTCAAAATTCTGCTCTTGTTGTTCTTTTGTTGAATGGATAATCCCAAACTTTTATAAAATTCAACTCGCGCTGTTATTCAGATATCAAAAGCACTATTTCTTTTTTTCTTTTACCATTAAATTTTATTTAAAACTAAATTAAAAACCCTTTGTTTGAGAGTGCGCTGGGGATTTGGTTTTAATTTTCATTTAGGAATTAATAAAGATAATTTTCATTGAAAAAAATATCTTTGAAAGTTAAATATCGCAAGCAAATAGAGCTCTCTAAAACGATAAATTAACATTACAGTGATGCATGCTAAAAAAATTACTTCTTAGAATAACATATTACTCGAGGGAAATCCTTGTAGCTTTTTTTAATTTTGGTAGTTTCATTAGTTGCTGTTTAATACACTTAAAGTCACCTTTTGTTCAAGTTTTAGGGTAGCATCTATAATTTGTTTTAAATTGAATTTTTAAAGGAATTAAAAATACAATCGGTAAAAATATTTTCATAACAACGTTTATTCCTTTTAAATATTGATAGAGTATTCATATTTTAAATGATGCTTCAACAAAAGTGAACAAGTATTATAACTTTAATTTTTTTTCAGTGTAAAGATTCATGCATTTGAAAGGCCCGTAAAACTTAGGGGATTTTTATTTTTAAAAAGCTTTTGTATTTTTTTACCTTGATGATATTTTAAATTGGAATTCTCCTTTGTGCTTACTGATATGATCCATGCATAATCGGCAAAGTTTCGTTGTAGTTTATTAATAGTTACTTGAGTACACTAAGTGACATTGAAAATATTTCACCAAAAAGTAGTGATCTGATAGCGAAGGAAAAAACTAGGCAGATGGAGAGAGACAACAACAAATAATAAGTGATATATCTTTTGAAATGATTTTTGTAGCACATGGAGCGAAAACGTCTTGGTGCAGAGTCCGTGAGAGGATGAATGGTATTCTAACACTTGAATGTCTATTTTCTGTTAACCTTTTGCCGCCGAACGTCTTCTGAACACGTTACCAGGAAGTGATGTATGTATGCTTACTGATGCATCATTGTGTGGTCGGATTTTATTCTACTGGTAAAGGGCATTCAGTACTTCTCCACCTTTTGCTGTCGTTTCTTGTTCCAGATGGTGTAGCTTAGATACACTCTCTGCATAAAACCAAAAATAATCCAAAAATAAAATAGGATTTCTTAAAACTTTATCAATTGTAAAATTCAAGCAATTAAGAATATGTCTGGGGGGGAGGCCTGTTTAGTCTCGATCTTATGATACTCTGGAAAGACTTTCCAGTCCTGTTGAAAAATAAAATATTTGGTGTTACAATTAAAAAGGCATGATAGAGTCGTTTACTGATCTCTTAAGATGACACTAAATAACAAGGGTTTCCCCCAAAATAACAAGGGTGAGCAGGGGATGATCTCCAAAATGCATTTAATTCTATCCTTTTTAATGGAGGAGAACTCGGCAAAAGTTAGACAAGTGTTTCCCCGCAAGGTGTCAGCAATGACAGACGTGGTCAAACTATCGGCTATCTCGTTACCATTCTATCTAATATGGGAGGGGATCCACTAAAAGTATATAGTGTCTAAAAGAAAGTTAAATCACACAAGATACATAATATTTAGGCTTGTCATTTCCTCAACAGTTGTCTAACGAAAAAGATGCTGTATAGAAGCACCACAGTCAGTTAAAATCCAAATGTCCTTGAAGACAAGGTCAAGGGCAGTGTCAAAATTTGTAATCCCTTATAAACTGTAATAAGTTCAGACCTAAAATTAGAGCAGCAGTTATTATTAACAGAACGGCAGAATGTCAAATGAACCATCAAGTGTCTCAATGTGCTAAGAAACCACCTTTTGTTCGGTCATCTCAGCACCCTGAATAACAAACAGAGGTGACTTGTCATCGTATGTAATACTGCCTGAAACCATGACACTTCGTTGTCGCTCAGTGGTAGGTTGCAGGAATGGGACTGAATTGAATTTGTTACCACGTCCAAACCACACTCATACACTGCAGCTATCATTATAGCCCAGTGAGGTAAATGATAGTCTTCTTAACGCGGGACATGAGTGCTGGCCACTAGCAACCAATTGACGAGTAATGGTTCTGGTCGAGAAGAGAACCTCATGGTTGTACTAAGCCTACTTCAAAATAGCAGCAGAATTGACTTGCAAAGCAATTACCACTTATAGGGGATACTCCGATCCATGTGTGCAGATTACGTTTCGGCCGCATTGGTCCCCATCAAACTGGAGTCATTCCCATTACCCAACAATATTTGCTACAACCGTTGCACTGTCTACTTGTTTAAGAGGGTGTCAGCTGAGATTTGCAGTTAAGAACCGACTTTCCTTTTTCATTCCAATCAACCTGCCTCTCGTAGAATCGTTTGTCTGCTGGAACTACCTCCACTGGTGGCAGCCTAGCATTCTTTGCTGTAGTACTTATCCTCTAGGCAAGAAAAAATTCCATGGCTATTATCCTGGAAAAATTGACTGCATGCATATTTCTCACTATATCTTACTGATTGTGATTCGGAGAACTGCTCATTTTTCCTCACTAGCATTACTCAGTGGTCTGGACCTACCCAGAAATCGGCAACATTTTATGGTCGTTCCATTTTAGTTTTTATTTTCAAATCCACGGGGTGCATCAGATTGTTAGACCATTTGTAAAGAAAGACACAATGATGGGGATTGTTTTATCGACCAGTGCATTACGTATGACTTCTCATCGATGAAATCCCCATGACTCGGCATTTTGCATGCTAAAGAGCTGCCCTTTACCCTTGAATTAACTTACTTGAAACCCGAATTGTAGGCTCTATTACTCGCATATGATCTTCATGACTGAGCTCATGGAAAATTTCCCCAGTACATCTGAGCTCCCTTCTCGTTCCATCGAACGAGGTGAGAAGTTAATTCCTGATAACATATGCAAAACTTCATAAATGGTGTAAGTGAGAGAGTGAATACTAATGTCGCACTGTTTAGCTACACGAGGGCTTTTGGCGACGGAACACGTAATTTTGAACCACGGTCAAGTGACGTGGACGACATCTGAGCTGGCATCCCTCTCCTTTCTACCAAACCACACCAATGGGAGGGCGTTTGATTTCTCGACAGATTTAATGTGCATCGTTCCCCTAAACGGCGGGTCTTTGGTGGTACTGGGCTCGAACTCGTGACAAGACCAGCCACAACCCGATACCTTGTCCACTCGGATACTACGGCCACTAATAAATGGTATGACAGACCCTGGTAGATATTCACCGTCACCTTCATCTTCTCAAGAATATTCCTACAAGCTCTTTTTTTCTTTTTCAGTCTTCCAGTCCCAGTTCTTGTACTATTGGAATGACCAAAATTATTTGCTGTTTTCTATGCTCTTTGTTAATTCTAATGATACAGCCAGCCCATTTAATTTTTCGGATGTTTTACACATTTGACAACGTATGGATTTCTGCAGGCAGGGGAGAAATCTAAATCTGAACATCTGTGTTAAATCCATCAAATTTAGCTCTTCCTAAAATGATTCTTAGGATAGTCGCCGCTCATCCGGCATAGTGGTGAGCGACGCTGACTACTGTGCCGTTGATCTTGGTTCGAATCCCGGAGAAGACATAAATGTTTGTAAATGTATAGTGCCTTCGTGGCAGGGGGATGCTATAAATATTCTTCGTGTGGGAAGTCCTCTCGTGATGTTGGTGGAAGGGAAAGAGAGGTGGGAGACCCCTGACCATCCTCAGTGTATTCTCCCTCAAAATTGGGGTGAAACCGAGCTAAATCGTTCTGTCACCTTTATGGTGCATAAAGCTACGACAGACGTCACTTAGCCCTTTGTCATAATGAATTTCGTGGGCCTTGGTCTGGCCTTTGCCTATCAAGTGGCATTAGTAACAACAACTCTTAGGATCCGCCACTCAAAGATTCCATGAGCATTTTTCCTCATTTTGTGACAATGTCCAAGTTTCTGATGAGTAAGTAGGTCTAAGTTTAACTATAAACTAATATATACAAAAATGTCTACTGATTATTCTGCATGGCTTACAAACAAATGGTTATTTTAATATCAATGAAAATAGTAATCTTTGAATATCTGTAAAAATAACAAAACTACTCTCCTTCCATTCTTATTTTTTCAACAACCTGTACATTTTAAAAGTTATTTTTGAAGATCATTAGTCAGACAAACTATTTACGGAAAAAGGTAGCTATCACAATCTGCAATGTTTTCGGTTGACCCCAATTAAATAAAAGTATCATTATATTTTGTTGTTTTCTTGATGCTCAGTTTAAAGACTTGAATGAACAGCATTAAAATAAATCCCTGTAATTAGTCGGTTTATTTTTTCGTTGGACAACAAAGATTAATTGCTCCTCATTTGCTAGTAAATAGTTTTTTTTTATTATTTCCTTTTTGTATTTTAAGATAGTTAATGATCCTCTAAGAATGAAACTTAACTAAAAAATACTAAAATATGCATCGCATAGTCAACTCGTCTAATTTCATGACATCGATGTTCCAAAAGAATTCAACTTATTGCAGCTAAATATGTTTTAATTTTACAGCATAATTTAACGCAATAGTAACTTTTTACCACACAAATATGAGTACAAACTATTCTAAAAAGTGTTCATATAAAGTGCAGCGTAAATAATGCAAATTTTTAAAAAAGCTTTCTGAACTTCGAAACAACGTTTTGAAAATTATTTTTGAATTTCATATTTAGCAAAAAAAAACCGATACAATAGTAATGCATTGCGCTTGGAATTCGAAGTTGCAATACGCCTTTAATTATAAACTGTACAAAATATTAATAAAAAAAAAATTAAATTTTATATATGTTGGGTTCAATTAGTAGATATTTTAAGTACCACAAAATACGGCGTATAACACGCACTTTTAACACGGACATTAAGGCCAAAATTTACGGGTGCACGTTATACACCGAGTATAAAAATGTGAGTCTTAAAAATAACAAAAAGATGAGCATAGAAAAATTTTAAACTTATACATATATCAAAATACTGTTCATATAAAAGAAATGTCATTCCGTACGAACTTAAAGAGTTGTAAATCTAGACGTATGCAATTTTTTTTGAAACTGGGATAACACCTCGAAAAAATGACTAAAAAACATAAAAACATTGCACACATATATTTCAGGTTCCTTCGTAAAGAAGGAGGTGCGTCTGATGCGACGAATAGACCTAAAAATTAAAAATTGCAGCCTGAAAGTAGATTTTACAGCCTGATTTTACGATAATTTTTTGTGGCTACGTACTTAAAATATAAAATCAATGAATAATTAATATATATATATATATATATATATATATATATATATATATATATATATATATATATATATATATATATATATAAGGAGAAAAGCAACTCAATCACTTGCTCATCTCAAGATCTCTAGAAATATGAAAATTACTGAATTGAAATTTATCAGGAATGTTTCTTTTGTTGAGTAGAGATACACTGAGAACAGATTTTAAGGAAATAAACTACAAAAGGCGGTTTTTGGGAGAAGATTACGGGGAAGTTTTGAATTTTTAAGAAAATCCTGTTTTTTTTTTTTAACAATTTGACTAGGAATTTTGTCAGCATGTTTCTTCTGTTCAATATAGATAATATTAAAGGAAATCGACTACGAAGGTTGAAAGACGGGAAGTGAATAATAAATACTGTCCTGGTTATCTTGTAAAACCAATTAATTCAATTATTATACTATACTCGATTATGTTGATAAATATTTATAAGCCATTCTGATTATCATTGTATGTAGTATGATCCAAAAGTTCGGGGACTGCGGCCATTGATGACGACGAAGACAAATACCTAAAGTTAAACCATTTGAAATGGATTCTCCCAAACCTCCCCTACCTGGCCAGTTTGGTTTAGTCCTGTTCTATTGAAATCAAGAGGGAGGGTGATAGGAGTATTTTTAGATCCTATCGAAATCTTAATCCTAAGATTTAATGACAAAACCTAAAAGGAGGATGTATAGCCTTATAATACGTGACCAAAGGTCCTCTTTTAGGGAGAACAGTCCTTCTTTTATATGTTCTGTTCTTCCTAGAAAGGGGTCCCCCTACTTGTCCTTTTCAATATTTTAAATCTGATCTGAACCAAACACGTTTCCAATATGTCGAAGAATGGTCTGAAACAAACATCACAAGAATTAACAGTTTTCAATGGTATTCTTTTACTTCATCGCAAGTTAATTGGGCAGATGTAGAAAATTGTGTTGAGTTTTTATTGAAAGAAATGCCTGATATTAAAATCGATGACAATGGTCTGTTTGAAGAATAAGAAGACTGAATGCATATTTAAATTCTAATAAATTAGAATAATAGGAAAATCAACATGCTGAAATTGATAAAAGATGGGCGAAAAACCATTTTAAAAAATTATACATTCCATATGGAAATTTAGTTATTATTGTTGAATTTACGTTGTGTGTTCTGCCCTGGAACTAATGTAGCAGTTGAAAGAGTTTTTTCAGTTAAAAATGATTTTTGGACAAGTGGGAAGTCAAGATTGAACGTTAATATATTAGCTACAGTGCTTACCGTATAAAAACTTCAATGTGAAGGATATGTCTTGCTCCGAAATTTCCGATATATTAGAAAATGATATGTTGATAAAACAAATCATTAAATGGATAAATACTTGTTTAAGTAAATAATTAAAAGAAATATAAGCGTAATTAGTGTAGTTTTGTCTGAATTAATAAAATGTTTCACATATTTACGTTGTAATTTTTTCTTAAATATTTCGTCGACGTTTTCATTATAAAAAAACTGGTCACCTTACTTATAATGTCATGAAATAAGCAACGAAGCTCTCTCTCTATATATGGCCAATATTATTTTGTAATTATTATATCTTAAATAACAATAATACTTTAAAATAACTATTATATCTTAAATAACTAAATATAATATCTTTATAACTGTTATATCTTAAATAATTCACCTAATTTCTCGATTTAAAAAAATTAATTAAATTCCCTAAAAATGTAAAATATATGTTAGAAGAAAATAGAACATGTGGTCCTACTGTAAGAATAAGGTGAAAATTACAAAGGAAGTAGATATTTTTGAATAAAAAATATACTTAAACAACACGTCAAGAATTATTTGAAATTTTTATAAAGCTTATCATGAAACACATATAAAATTTGTTAGATCGAATCGCTCATTTCCTGTTAAGAACATTAAACTAAAACATTGAAACAACTTTCTAATAGTTTGGATCAATGGATATACTGACTTACAAAAATTCCTTAATCTAAAAACATTGAACTTTGCTTCTGAAAAATGATGATATTTAAACTGTCTGGGCATTCACGGGGATGAAAAGATAAACAAAATTGACATTTAAAATTCATTAGTGTCTCGCGGCAGTAATTGCAAATGATAATAGAAAGAATTGATTGAAAACACATTAATGGTGAATTCCGGACAAAGATTGCGGAACATTACATTGGTAGCATAAACAAAACTTCTTAACATTTATTTTTATTTATTTTACAATGCATTAAACGTAGAGTATTGAAAAACATGCAATGGTAATTTTGAGAATTATTAGATATTTTCCGTTATCAATATGTTTGAATTAATCTTTTTTTTTTACCTTTATAATTCACTATATAATTTTTGTTTAGTATTGTCCAGGGTAGTTATTATAATGCAAATATATTCTTATTACAAAAATGCCTTGAAGCTCTGAAGCCCTTAAAATCTTAGTTTTATAGAGCATATGGTATTGTTTGGTGTTTGTAGTGGTCTATATCAGTGGTTTTCAAACTTTTTCAACTCATGGAATCCCTAGAACTTGACGGTGTTTTCGTGGAACCCCTAAAATTAGAAAGTGTTTTCGTGGAACTCCATTCCATATACATACTTCGAAGAAAACATCTCAAAATAATACTTAAAATAGATCAACATTTTATAGGCCTTTTAGGTAAAGACACACACAATTAAAAAAAGGTATTACCTTTATTATTCAAAAATTCCAATCTAATTTAATTTTTAATGTAATTTATTCTTTAATAATATTAATTTGAGATTCAAGCGTCACTTACCCATACATTATATTTAGTAACTGGAATACATGCTAGTATTTCTTACACAAACTGCCAAAGTATAGGCCTATTGAGATTAAATGCAATCGCATTACATATTCAAATTTCTAAGACTACACGGTTTACGACCCCCTGTTCTATGGCGATTTTTCATCACCACGATGACTACTATCACCCCTCTGAATTTGCCGGTCAAATTCGGCAACACCCTGCATATAACACGTTGATTAATTAAACCACAACAGGTATAAAATAATGGTACTTACGTATTATCATACCCTATTAGCGATATTAAATGAAATCAAGCACATGATTGCCTATTCAGCGCATACGACTGATGCGATTTTAGGGTTGCCAATTTTGCGAGTTTTCTTTAATGTTGGCATTGTTGCGATAATAGTTAAGTACCAAAAAATAATCATTTAACAAGTAATATAAACAAAATTAGTCAATTCCTACTTAGGCCAACAAAAAAATTTATTTTAAGTAATGAAATTTAATTAATGAATTAATATTTGAAAAAACTGTTTTACATCAAGTGACATCCACTATAAGTTTGAAAAAATATATTTGAACATAGTGGATGAGAAAAAAATAAGTATTTGAAGCCATGAAAAAATTCATTTGAAAAACGTACTGGTGCCATCTGTTACAACTAGTTCGAACTTCGTCAGAAATAACGCGGAATAAATTTAAAATTAAAAATAAAATGTAATTAATGAACTAATATTTGAAAAATCAGTGTTAACATCATGTGTCATCCACTACAGGTTTAAAAAAATGTATTCGAACTTGAATGGATGAATAAAAAATATATTATTAACGATCGAAAATTTGAATAAGATATATAAATATGTAAATAAATAAATATAGGGAAGAGAGTGAACTAAAAGTAAGAATTGAAAAGTGTTAACCGGGATGTGACAAATATAGTGTATAGTAAGGCTGAGAAAATTTTCTAAATCATTAAATTCTGACATGACCATCAGTTCACTTCATTTCGTTTTCGTTTATAAAATTATAATGTCAAGAGCAAATACTGTCGAACTAATTTACGAGAACACACCACGTGCAAAATTCCTCTGCACGAAAATTAGTTACAAGTAATTACGCACGCACTGAAGTGCACAGTCTCGTGTGCATTGAAGAGGCAGGGTGCGTAGGAAAAGACACAAAAGCGTCAGCATTACTAAGTAAATTGTTCCTATAACACAAGCGTGAGAATTCCATAGCACACAATCTTTAACGAAGCTAAAGGTTTAAATTATGCAAGTTTGAATAGCAAGCTTTGGAAAATTTAACAATGAAGGGGAGAACATATTGTGAAAAAGTCTTTACATTCTCTCTCTCTCACACACACAAAAGCAGGTTTATCTTTTCATAACTATATCATGCCTTAATTTTTAAATATTTAATTTCTTTAGGGAAATATTTAAACTACCAATTTCCGAGATAAAATTACATGTTAATTCATTTTAAAAACCCACAAAACCAAGCGAGTTTTATTTGTTACTGCCTTTTGGCTTTTATAATAAATACGATTCTTAAAAATTGGGGAAACAGAAATAAATATATTTTATTTCATCCATTAATTTCTGGCAACAAATATCTCACTGAAAAGTTTTAAGGAAACTATAACCTAAAAAATCTGTTTAAGGATAAATTTAGCTTAATTTCATCATGTTCTGTAAACTTTTGAATTAATTTCTTAGAATCCTTTTGAAATAATTCGAACGGCATTGTTTGGAATTTTAATATATTCATGTATTCTGCAAGGTTTTGTTAAAATGAAACTTGAGTATTAATGTAACAAATTCAAACAAATATGTAATTGAATATTTAAAAGGAATATCGTAATCGTGTTTTAATAAAGGTTTTATTCTCATTGTGTGTGTGTGTATGTGTGTGTGTGCGTGTGCAACAATATTGGATATTTAGTCCTATTTTCTTATGAATCCTAAAAACATTTCTTTGAAGTCTCTTTTTATCAAAAATCTTTTGCGAGTGGAATTAAATTTATAATCGAAAGATAAAAGGAATTTAAATTTAGTCCTGTTTTATTCTATATATATATATATATATCCCTTTAGTATAATCCTTGCCCTTACAAATCACCTACACATATTCATTGTAGTATAAATGTGTAGGTACGTACCACACCTGCGCATATTCAATAAAATTTCAGTGGCCTATTTCATTAACACAACGCGTAGGTACATATATCATCTCCGTATATTTACTGAAACTGTACTTGTGAGCTACCCCTATATACACAACGTATAGGTATATAGAGTGCCTATGTCTCCCGTCCGGTATAGTGGTTAGCGACGCTGACTGATGTGCCGTAGGGCCTGGGTTCAGATCTCGGAAGGCATGAATGCTTCAATTGTATAGTGCTTTTGCGGCATGGGGGTACTTTAAATAGCCTTCAAGCCACAAGTCCGCTCATGAGGTTGCTGGAAGGGGAAGAGAGGTGGAATGACCCTGAACACCCCTAGAGTGTTCTCTCTTAAAATTGTGGTGGAACCGAGCCAAAATGTACTGTCACCTGTATGGTGCTCAAAGCTGCAACTAACGACAGGCGTACTTCTAGCCATTTGCAGCGATAAATTTCATGGGCCTTAATCTGACATCCTCAGATAGGTGACATTAGTAAAAACAACAACAGAGCATCTATACATATATGTTTTATATACTTATACATTAAGAGTTTAGTGCATGTAAGAGTAGTCGTAGGTTGCACCTACATTGTACACATTACACCAACACACGTTTACGAACGTCACTTCTTTTAATACTACCTTTTATGCAGTATTTTAAGAAAATCGTTATTCAGAATAATTTGACTACAGCAATACGTTAGAAAAGTCTTAGGAATATTTGGATTAAGATGTAGGGTTAAACATATTTTGTGTGTGTGTGTGTGTGAAATTTCAACTTTGCGTGTGTGTGTATCAAAGTTATTAGGTAGAAAATAATGTTTAGAAAGAAAAATATAGTAAAGAACACTCTGGGATTTAAAATAATTAATTTAAAATAATATACGAAAAAAAAATTTGATCACAAATGCAAACATTCTACATTTAATTTTGAATAAATCTAAAACAACAAAATACATTATAGCATTCTACTCAAACCGCTTCAACCCATTATACCCATAAGGAATAGAAATTAGGTAGCCAAAAAAAAGGGATTATTTAAATAAAAATTTCAAGAAAAGTATCAGCATCATTATATGTAGAAAGAAAAATAAGGAAACACAGTTTATAATTTCTTCAAAATAAATAAAGAAAAAGAAAAAGTAAATATCAAAATTTATAAAACCTGCATCAAAATAAAAAGGTTAAATAGCTGGGTTTTTTTTTAAAGAAAAAAAGATATTGGCATATGAAAATAAAGGTAAATAACGTATTTTTAAAGTTTGTAAATTAAATCAAACTAAAACTAAACGTATCATAAATACATATGATGTCAGAACTTTAATAGAGCAGTCGTGTTCTAAAACAGCATCTTATAAGTTTAAAAATATTTTTAATTTTATAGCTATCTTTATGAACTTAGTAATTGTATTTTAAAAATATAAGCACTATATATTGTAACGATTCTTATGCACCTAAGTATTGTAAAACAATTTCATTGTGCAGTTGATGTTACTTTCTTCCACATGATTAAATAATCTCGAAAAAAAATGGCAGAATCACTTCACTGGAAAAATCATAACTAGCTAAATTCCTTCGCAAAAACCTTTTCATTTGACGTTAGTTTGAAAGCCCCTAATAACCATAACCCAAATATTTCTTAACTGCACATGGAAGCCGATCCTCAAATGGAATGCTTTAGAGGATACAAAGAAATGCCACCAAAAAAAAGGCCAGTTCCTAAATTAAATTCTACTGAACCGTCATTCTATTGATGCCTGTCCATCAAATTACAGTTTCTGAATGAATATTGCTTTTCAGAATAGGAATTTAAAAATATTACACTTAAATTAGCCTGGTTAATGATACAATCATGTCCAAAATTAAGGTCACAGACATAGTTTTTTACATAATTCTAAATTGTTGCCAGTAAAATCAAAAGAATTTATATTTTATATATTTTGAAAAGCAGGTAGCACAATACCATCCTTCAATCTAGGAAAAGACGTTGTTTAGTGTTAATTTTTGCAGATCTACTGGATCTAGACCGTTTATCAGATTTTTGCTTGAAGTTTTGTGAATAGCTTCTTGAAACTAGCAAGTTAGCCTGTTTTCTACGAGAATGAGTTATTATAATTGTTTAGAGTATTCCTTGAGATGGAGAGACCTTGTCAGGCTTGAAGAGGCTCGATGGTCAAAAGTAGTACCTAAAGTAGTCTCTTGGTTGTGTAATCAGTTCCAAGCAAGTGGTAATGTCAGCAGGAAGGTTGGCCAAGTCTACCACAGAGCAACAACACGTACACAGGATTGCTATTGGCATTAAGCGTACGATGACATAGGTAGACAACGGCTCCTCAGATTACTCTTGATCTTGCTGTTGTATCTTGGATAAGAATTTCCAGACAAACAGTCTGCAGACGTCTAACAGAGATTCGCGTTTACGCTCAGCTTCCAGTAGCGTGTGTCTCTTTGACTACATCAAAGAGGAAAGACCAGTTATTGTGCAACAGAGAACATCAGTAGTTAAAATCGCAAGAATTCGGCATATTATTTTCAGTAATGAATCTAGATTTATCAAACTGAGCGATTCTTCTTCTAGAGAGAAAGTGGATTTCGCTTTCATCCTTCCTACTTACTTAACAGAAATCGACACATCTTTTGGCAAAAGCAATCTTGTATGGGAAGGCATAATGCTGAACAGTCGCCCATCACTACACGTCTTCGATGCAGGTACTGTCAACACACAGCGCTTTTGGGATGAGGTCCTTGAAACCTATGTGAGATTGTTACGGGGTACTATGAGCCTGTGGTACACTTTTATGGACGATAATGAAAGGTCACACAGAGCGCACATAGTTAGTGAATTTCTGAAGAAGATATTCGCCTTATAGATTAGCCCTCGAGGTCTTCGGGTTTCAATCCTATTGAACATGTTAGGAGAATGGTCTAGAAAGAACTATATCTTAGCGTAACCCTCTCCCAGGGCCATTTCCTCCAAAAGTTAAAATTACCGCTTTTTGAAGTATAGGCTTTGTTGACGCGAACATTTATTGACACCTTCCTAAACAGTATGGAAGCTCGTTTTGAGGCTTGTATAGCAGTGCATGATGTTACACTCCATATTAGACAGACTTTTCTCGAGGTACATGCTTTATCTCTGATTAATGATTTCATCCTTTTTGATGTTCCCATAAATTCACAGCTAAAATTTCCTCATATTATTAGGTTGCTATTTTGTTTCTCACATTGTAACGTGCCTCTGTGCTAAATTTCATGGCAAGATAGAAAATAGTTCGTCAGTGTTCCCAAACCCCTTAATTTTGGACTTGAGTGTAATATTGCTTTTAATCTATAAAACATAGTGATGTGCCTATATATTCTGCTGTATGTTGGCTTGCGTTAGTTTTAATTAGAATCAGATATATAGGATAAACTTAATGTTTAAACTGTGAAAATAAATAAAAGTGAAAAACATTATTTAGCATAATAATATTCCGGTTAGATTTTAACTCTTCACTATTGATACACAGTTTTAGATTCATTTAAAATCAAGCGATTTTAGGAACGACACATGGCACTTGAATGAATGCTTTTGGTTTCGAATTTTGAAGACAGCTACATTGAAAATATCTTTTAGGCTTGTTCAATGTTCTTATTATAGATATTATAAAATTTCCAAGTATGTTCGAGATTATTCCATTGTGCTGCATAAAGCCATGTATATTTAAAATTAGTATGATCAAAGTCAAAAAGAAGGAAGGCAACAGTTTATTTTTGGGAAGTATGTAGATGACATTCTTTCTTATACGTTAAGTATTGTTTTAAGAAGTACTACTCCTCGAAAGATTATAATCTCTTACATTATTGTAATACATAAAATATAAAACCACAATATTCAATTCTACTCCAGTAAATTACATCAAAATATTTCCTTAAAAATAAATAAAAGCTTATACCCAACAAAACTGAAAATAGAGCGATATAAGTGATTAAATTAATGTTTCAGAAATCGTAATTTTTCAAACTAAATTTATTTTTGAAGCGTTCTGAATAGGCATTTTAAGGCTCTAGCAGATAATTACAAATAAATTTTTAAATTCAATTTTTTACAAAAATTTCTAATATTTTTGTGATTGCATCGTTTTTAAAAATTGGAATCAATAGTTCAGTTTATCAGTACAAGAAATACAGTGTCATAAACTCATACTGAATCGCTACGTTCCATTTCTTTGAAGAAAAACTTTTATATATACTTTTCTTTCTTTTTTTCAGAATGTTGTGATATACGGAACCTTATTTTAGATGGTTATGTACCAAATCTTTCACGATAATTTCTCTGAGGTCAAAAACCGATTCAACGAACTGTCCTTTTGTTGAGAAAATTCTTCGACCCTTTTCAGTGAAATACTTTTTGGATCAGTATGAGTGATTGAAATCATGTTTCAATTGAACCAAAAGAGATCGAAAGTTCGGAAAAAAAATTAAAAATATATTATTTTTCTGTAAAATGTCAAAAATGAGTGATATTGGGAATAGCAGGGAAAATATGAAAACACGTCGGACTGATAAGAATCCTTGAGGCAAATATTACTCAAAAAGAAAATCTAGTTTAGAAATCTATATTTATAAAAATAGATGCTTGTATATATGAAATCACATCACTCCAAAGCCATTCAACCGATCACTTTGAAAATTGGCAAGTATATATATATTTTTTGTGAAAAAGGTATTTGTGCTATCCTCTTTGATGCAGATCATCAGCAGGTGGCGCTACAGCATATCAGCTTCTGCACCGTTAGTCAATCACCACGTTGCCAACGTGGTCGCCAAAAATGATGTCAACATGACTCTATCGCAAACATTTCGCTGTTTCTATTAAATCGCCATTATAATGTAAGGAACGGGGTTGCTTGCGAATATTACAATTTTAACATAAATAAATACAACAGAAAGTAGTATTAACGTATTACATATCCACATGCAAATTATTTACACTATTTAAAGCGTGCATTACACAAAATTTGTAACAATGTGTTACTTTTGCTGAACAAAGATCAGCATAGGAAGGCGTTTTGAAAAATCGATCCACAAGAGAGTTACGAGGCGTTATAAATTTTTAAAACAAAATCTTTTTTATCCGCTGTTAGATCTACAGACTTAAAATTTAACAATATGGTTTTTTGTTCAGCTGAGATTTCCAAAAAGCTTCTTCTTTTCTATTTTTAATTTGTAATTCACGTAAAACTAACTCATTAAAAACTTCTTTATCCTTCAATCTGTATTGTTTAATTTTTAAATTCCCTCGTGCGAGGAACAGGTATACCAGCTAGTATTTTCTAAAAATACTAGTATGAGAGTTGCAAATAAAACAGTTCAAAATACAAAAAAAGTGAAAAATAGGTCTGTCAAACTGTTTTAAAATTTCTTTAGTATCTTTCATGCATATTAATGCGGATAAAAGGATCTCTAATTTAAAAATGATTAATTACGAAAAATGAAGATTTTTTTAAAAAAAAATTCGAGAATACTCTATTAATGGGGCATTTAAGCAAGTCCATTTCGTATATGTTATTAATCTTATCATGCTGACTTATTGAATTTTTTTTTAATAAAAATTAAAAATAATCCTGGAGGTGTGTTTTTTAATAATGTATTCTAAATAATTTATTATCTATTACAATAACATTTACTAACTTTTAAGAAAATTCATTTTATCTTTTGATCTTTCAGTCCAATTGAATTCATCAAAATCGCGTTGTATTTTTAATAATTATATTTTACTAAATACTGTATAAAACAATAGCCACTTATAAAATCACGCATAGTCAATTAGATTAAAACATTAAATACATAAGTGATATTTTTTTATTAAAAAGAACCTGTAAGATAGATATATTTCATTAAAATTTTTAATGTTAACTTTATAAAATTATAGAATAAATCCTGGAATATTTCGCAAATTAATACTTCCTTACTAAAGAAAAAAAATTCTACTAATAACAGGTGGAATTTCAACAGTATTAAAATAATATTTATTTTGTGGAGTTTTGTCAGTATTCTTTATGATTTGTAATCACTTTTGTGGTTAAATCTCCAAATTTAGACGCTTAATTTATTTTTAAATGTGGAATTTTTTCTAAAATGATTTCATCTTATGACGATAAGTCTAAGTTCCTAATTTCTAACGAATTTCGCTCCTTACACACTTTAGAAATACTTATTAAACACATTATACTTATTATATCGCTTTATGACAACTGCTAGAAAAGAAATAAAAGATTAATTGCTCAAAAGGGACTGATTTGCATTAAAAAATTAAAATGCCTCTTGCAATTTTTGAAAAGTTAATTCTTTTATCATTAAGAGATTACTCTCATTCTCCTTCCTTTTTTTTAAATTTTAACCATCCCTAATTTAGAATGTTTCTTAAAAGAACAAAGAAATTTAAAAAATCCAATTAGAAAAAGAAGAGAGAGAATTACAACTAAATGAAGATATTTAATGATGGTTTGTTTTTTAAATTTAACACTTTTCTCTTACTTAAAAAAAAACAGTTTTACTTTTAAAGGATTAGCGTGATTGAGGCATAAGTTATACGTTTTTAAAATGAAATTACATTAGCTTCTAGTTGTAGATAAGTTTTTTTTAAAATGAATGTGTATGTCGTAAGTATATTTTAAGCTCACCGAAATAATTGGAAAAGTTCAAAGCAACGACCAGTTCCAGCTGCTTCAAAAGAGTTCTTCATCTTTTTTTTATTTTGTCAAAAAAAAAAAAAAAAAAACATTTGTTTATAACATTATATGATTTTTTTTCAAAGGAATTATTTTTATTGCTTACAAACTTTTTCCTACAGTGTAAAGAAACTATCTTGAAAGTCTTAGTTTTTAATTCAATTGTCAACTGCTTGGTATTTTCTTGAATACATTTTTTTCTGTGCTTTTAACCTTTAGCGAAAGAAAAATCGTCAAGTTCATTGTGCAGTTCGAATTTTGACTACATTATGTTTTAATATGATACTAAGAATTCTGATATGAAAAGGAGAATATGCATTACTTAGAATATCACTTGTTCACTTCCGACTGGCTAAGGCCTAGTGGTCAAGGTATCGGATCATGGCAGGCATGTCATGAGTTCGAGCTCAGTACCACAAAAGACCCACAGTGTAGGGCAGCGATACACGCTAAATCTGTCGAGAGCTGAAACGTCCTCCCATTAGTGTGGTGTGGTAGTTAGAAGAGGGGGGTGCCAACTCAGGTGTCGTCCACGTCACTTGACCATGGTTCAAAAATACGTGGTCCGTTGATAAAAGCCCTCGTGTAGCTGAATAGTGCGACGTTAATATTCCCTCACTCACTCCGACTGGCTAAGAAACTTTATTCATAAAAATGAATTCATATAAATTGATGAAGGCCCAGTGATCGCGAGTGGTAGACTTTCGTGCTTCCACAACACAGGTCTGGGTTCTCTTCTCGGGCTGAGCAGAGTCGACTCGGGCTTTTATCCCTACTGCAGGGAGTCGATAAATGAGTACCAAGTTTGCTTGGGGACTTAAACACTGGGGGTTTCGCTACAGACTGATCACATGATCGGTACATCTGCTCGTGAACCTCAATGCCCAATGGTTACGTATACTGTGATGAACACAGCAGGCCCTGGCCCTTATGGGCTGTTGCGCCGCTGAGTTTGAGCATAAATGGATATAGTTCGAATTTGATGCCTAGTGTCACTTATGTAGTGGAATGAAATTACAAATAACTCATAAGTATATTCACTAGAGAAGTGGAAGAAATGTTCATCATCCCTGTTCGCCACACCTTGAAGTATAAGAAACGCACAAGTGAATTGGTCCTAATTTTTTGATTTTGGAATAGTAGTTTTTCGTTGTAAATAGCTATCCCCCATAAATGGTTATGCAGCTTTATTCGGTCATTTTTATCTGCAGTTATCAATAAATGTTTCTTAAAAAATTTCTAAATATTTCGAAAATGTTTCAAGTGGTTGAAGTTTGCTTATAAGAATGAAAAACACCATCATCTATATTGAAGAAAATACAAAAACCTGCAAGATTTTCACTTATATGCTCCAAATAGTGTAATAACTTTTAACAGTGGCGTAACATAGATGATTAGCCTCCACCCTGCAAAATATGGTCTTGGGGCCCCAATCAGGATCTTACAAAGGGTATAGGATTTGGGCCCCCTAGAATCCTGAGCTTCCTCGCAATGCGGGGATTGTGGGGGTGTACGTTAAGCCACTGACTTTTAATATACTTGGTGTGTCTCGGAAGTTCGGAGAGCAGAGTAGCAGCTCATATGTCGTCCTCTTCACTTGACCGTGATTCAAAATTACGAGGTCCTAATTCTTCCTGGAACAAAGTTCAACTAATTCTTTCTAGAGCGTCCACTGGTGTCGTTTCGACACCAGGGCAATTTATCGTTGTAAATAGCTGTCGTTCAGCAAAAGAAAGTTCATTAAGTAGATACCATTAGTACAACAAACTTTCAGAAGTAATATTGCACATTTATTTGACCTTGAATGCAGTGTTATTGGGTTCACAATGAAAATGAGTCAGTTATACTAAAATCTTCGTGCTCTAAGTCTTTCGTTACATAGCATTTGCTTATCTGCTCATAAAAAATTTCATTCGATTTTCGAACCTTATGCAGAGCAGACACCCAGAAGCGATGACACATAGAAAAGGTCTAAGCCCTGATGAAATTGCTAATTTGTTGCGAGAGCTTTCGGATAATGAATCGGATGGTGTGGTTTGCTGTCTTGCTCTAATTTAGATTCCGATGAGTGATATGTAATTGCCATATGTAATTTATAATATTCCATTAACTCCTGATATATATGTCTCTAGGGATGACACAGAATGGATACCACATAATAATAATATTCCTGGCAGATTTGCAATTCGTAATGTGTGTTTTGCAGCAAAGCAGTGGTCCAACAAGCTTCGCGAAACGTAATGTCAACGTCAGTTTTTTAGGATATAAAGGGTCATAATATATAATAATTACACAAACTCTACTTAATAGTTTTCTTGCAATTGTTTTGTTCTTGCAGTTTTTTTTTATGTATTTTATATCGCGGTGTTGAAAGGACAACGGTAGATGTTTAAGGGTAATTAAATCCCGGACGTTCTAGTGTTAAACTGTGAAGGCAATTTTAAATATATCAAACTGTCCATGCTTTCAAAACGAAAACATATCCTGTTTTGCTGAATATTTTTTATCAAAGAATAAGAATGCATTTAACTAAAAATAAACGATCCATTTTAAACAATTAAACAATCCGGTGTTCTTTCAAAGAAATAATGACGTGATATATCATCTTCCACCGATATATCACTTTCTTTTTTAACAAGTTCTGATACAGTTTTATCTTTGTTATTCCATGTGTTCAAAGGTCTATATGGGAGACTACTTTAACACAGTGTCTCATAAATGTGAGTTGTACAGAAAAAGAAGGCTGGGCAATGCCTGCCGGAAGTAAAAAAGAAACTCATGAAAGAAAAACATGTCAGAAACAGACAGAGAGCAAAAAAACTCTATACCATAGATATGAGACTTTTTTAAAAATATTTTTCTCCCTTCACGTTTTTCATTGCTGGAGACAGCAATGATTTGACGAATCAAACCAAATGTCAAGAAAATGATATTAGACGATAACGATCCGTGTGATTTCTTTCACTGAGTTTAACTGTATCTCTCTACTCTGTATTTCTATATTTAATATCATAAGATGAAACTAAGATTTTAACATCAGACTGGGTGAAAGAAATATGTATTTCCGTAATTGAGAGAGAGAGAGAGATAATTTTCACTTCTTCTGCTTGTATTTTTTCTGTCGAGTAAAGATGAATTTGTAAAAAAGAAAATCTCGTCAATACGGTAATTCTGTTTAACCATGGTGTACATTTCAGAAAATTGATGAGTAGCTTGAGATTTAAGAGGTTAAATCATTGATTTATTGGGTCTACAGCTATTAATTACAACATTAACATTTAGATACAAGTTATTCAAACTATTGGGTGTTTCAAAACAACAGAATCTGTTGTTGGTGATAGAGGAGGACAAAACCCCGCGTCTCTTTTCGAGTGTTTCAAATGGACCTCCTTCTCCCACTCTCTTACGTTTGGAGCGGACCCTCCTTACACCTTGAATTTTACTCGAGATTCGTCTTGCAGATGAAAATTCATCTGTTGTTTTTCTCATGGCCATTGATTGTCGGATGAAAGGATCCTACAATATTTTAGGGGTGTACGTGTGGATGTGAGTGGCGTAATATTACATGAATAGGAGAGCTGATCTTGTAGCTGCGAGTCGGGAAAACGTAATTTTTTTGGTTATTTTTAATCTATTCCTACATTCTTTATTTCAAATATGTTTCAAAAAAGTTATTTATAAAACAGTGTTTCTCAAACTGTAGGGCGCGCCCCTGGGGGGGCGAGCATATCGAAAATAAAAGATTAAAAAAATTTATTTATTGGAATGAAGTAAAACAAAATACTTTCTGATATAATAAAAAAGGCACATTTACTCTGATACAATTTATATATATCATCTGCGATATTACGTCATCAAAAAATAAAAGTTTCTACTTGAAAACCTCGTTTTTTTAGCTATCTTTGATACTATAACCAAATAAAAAACATTTGATTTGATTTGTTGTGATCCCATGATGAGAGATTTTTTTACTACGTTTTTATTCAAGCCTAAAATGCTACTCTTTCAGATGAAAAAAAAAACCCAGACCCATAATCAAAAAAATTTTTAGGAAGATAAGAAATCCATCACTGTTATATATTATTGCCATCAGCTGTAGGCAGCAGAATGTATTTGCCGCGGTTCAACCTTCGAACTTACTTGTACGGTTAGTTACGTCCCTGCTTTTATGTATTTTTTTTTCATTTAGAGAAGTTGTAAATAAACTATTTCTGCTGCGCTTTTTCCTTGTAAAATATGTTGTGATTTTTGGAAAAGCACAGAGAGCACTTTGAAGGATTACTAGGCCAAGATTTACTTTTATGAATATTCCCAAACATATAAAGCATAATGAAAAACTTTTTACATAATTTTTTAGAACATTCATATTGTAATAAATACACTTTTAATCCGAGGGCGGTCACGCCGAGCACAGAGTGCATGAAATCGGTAATTATGGCAAAACTGTTTAATTATTACCAATTGTTCGGACACTATCCTCCTGTTTGACAGTCTTAACGTGAACTAAAATATATTTGTCACATATATCCCTCCTTTTTGAGAGTTAAAAAGGTATTTTACAATCTGAAAGTACTTGTTTTGACTGAGTTCCCGGTGTGATAACTTTTTTTCCGAAATATTTTATGTGTTCTTGAAAGTAGGTGAGTATAAATTCACTTATTTAAATTATTCACTGGAATTACGATTTTTATTGTGTACTATAAAAATGATTATAAAAAAAGGATTGGGGTGACTCAATAACCCCTCTCAACCATTAGTATCGAGTGCGTGCCTACGCCAGGGTTAAAACATGTCGAAGTCTTTTCGCATTAAACATTAAAAATAATATAATTATTCTTCTTCAGAATTTTTTTATTGTTCATTATTCAACATCAATTCTAAATGCTAATTAAGTTTTTCAAAGAAATGCTTATGATTAGAAATTGACCCTCTGAGATCTTTTTCTATATTTAGCGCAGAAATCTATATTTTGTCTTCTAAGCAGTCACCGCATTTTGCAATATGTTCCAATTTAAAACTTAGAGAAAGAAAAAGTAAATATAATAATTTTCCTATTGCTTAAATTTTTTTTGCTTAAAAGTAACATATACAAAAGTTAATACTTATGTCATGAATTTGAACGGTTTATAATAAAAATTGTTGCTTTAGCCTCAAAATGCATTATTATTGCATTCAGTACATTATTAATGTATAAGGGGGGGCGATAAAATTTGTGATTGAAAAGGGGGCGCCGGTATTGAAAGTTTGAGAAGCACTGCTTTAAAAGTATTTTCCCGACGATCTGTTTCAGCTGAGCCGCCATCTTGGATTCCATAACACTAGACAACAAGCAATGCTTGATGCGATTTCTTAATCACGCTATAAATAGTGCTTTATTTTTTAATAACATTTTTATTGTTATTCCTCATTGACTACTTCACATTTAAACATTTACTCGCACTTTTTACAGCATACAGTAAAAATAAAAAACATTAAAAGAAATTTAGATATTTACTATTGCCATTATCATAATTCAAATTAAACAATATGGAAGAAATTATTGTACTTAACTCACGTCCAAAATTGTTTGAACTGTTGAAGAACATTTTCCAGTCTCAAAATCTGGAAAATGTTCTTCATTTTTTACAAATTGTATACACCTCTTAGTATTCCTTCTAATATTAAACATTTCTTTTCATTAAGTATAGATTAAATTTTGTGTTAAGGGACATTTTGAATTCTGATATGCTAAGTAATTTTGAAATGTGGATTGTTGTTTAATATAAATTAAATCCTATTTCGCAATTAATGAGAAAGATTGAAGTACTTGTAATAGAACACAGTTTTGGTGAATATAAGCGGATATAATACATCTTGGCGAAAAAACAGTATATGTATCGTCTTCAAGGTTAGATTTGAATATTGCAAATATTTGACAACAGTTTTCAGGCTTCTGTAAATCGCGTATTATATTTTAGAATATAGTACATCCAAACCATTTTAGAAAATGTAGAGTTTTAATTATGAAAGAGCATTTGTGCTTTGGTAACTTTTATTACAAAATGAATTTGATACTTTAAAGTGTAAAAGTTAATAATAATTAAAACATAATTAATTACGTTTCCCTAAATATTTATTGCACATAATCCAGCTCATTTTTGGAGTTTTCCTGCGTAATAAAAAAATAAGATTTTTTTTTTAAAGTGGCTAGTGAAATTAAAATCCATTGTAAGCGATTCCTTTTTGGCTGGGCAAACACTTAGACTTTTTTTTCTTGGGTGTGCTTTTGTAAAAATACACGAAATCCTATTTTTAAGTAACGGATATCGACGGAAATTTCCCGAAAAGGCTTAATACAGAAGTAAGCCTAAATAAACATTCCATTTCTCCCCCTCTTGACTCAGCCTAACCGTCGTCTGTCTTGGCAGTTACGTCAACAAAGATGTCCATGGCAGCTGTAGGGATTCACCTTTACCTTCTTTTGCAAAAACGTGAGGAGAATGGAAGAAAATCCACTGAAAGAAATAAAGTCTATTCTACACTGGAACTCCTCAGAACTCGGATTTTGTTTTGACATGTGAATGAGAAGTCTGTTTATAAAACGGAATAAAGAATTTTATATATTCATTTTCTTGCTAGGATCTTCTTGATTCTCTGTCAGTAAAGATATCGTTCTAGAAATAAGTTACTTACCGAGATTATGGAACTCTGTTGTTAACGGATATGGGTGTAGAGCTGTATAAAATTTAGTTTTCTAGAGTTTCCTATTTTTTATGCTTTGCATATCTAGTTATCTTGATTGCGTAGAAAAAAAATTGGAATTAGAATCCAGTTCGAAATGTAAGACTATTTTTGTCTTCTGCAAAATTTCTCTTTTGAACTTCTTTTTCATAACGCGATTAATATATTTCTTAATTTTTTTTAAATTTTAATGCATTGCTTCACAATTACTAAGGAACAGTTCCCTTCTCGAAACTCCGCAAGGCGTACAAAAAGGAAGTCGCTCGACGAAACTGAGATTGTCTTATTTTGAACGTTGCAAAGATGTATTGATTTGGCCATGAGGAGTTGACCAGCGATTAGTTATTACTTCGTCTGTTGTGCTGAACGAGTGTATGCTTGCGAAATAATCTTTAAACATTATTGTATTTTAGACACTAATAGTTTTGTCTGAGTGCCATAGAAGGTGCAAAGGCCTTCCCAGATTAGAGAATTTAAGTACTGTATCCAGTATTTCAAGGGCAGTTTTTCGACAATAAGTTTTTATCACTCCTAAGTAACAGTCTTGCTCTTTGCGACTGATTTGCATAAAATAATCGAACTCCGATCAACGTAACAATACATGGTTTCGTTTCAATATCTCGTGTAAATAGGCATCCAAATATTTTTTTAAAAATTCATTCAGTTTTAATTGATTGGAGTGTTAATATATTTACTCAATATTTTCATCTACAACTAAATATGGCAAATTTAAATCACGGCGTCGGAAGTAGAATATGATTATCTAATAGGGCAAATAGGAAATTAACCTTTAAAGACAAATGAAACCAGAGACTGCGCATTAGCTTCAAAATTAGCTTTTGTAGTACTACACTCTTTTAGTGGAATATTACTTTGTTAACTTTAGTATATAGTGACCATTAAGATGGTTCTTTTAAGGAAGGATCCTGAATCGGATATAGCGTTCTAATATTGGATAGTCCACACCCATTGATTGATGGATTTCGGAAGAACAAACATTCTGTGCCGGGGTCACCGCTCCTATGAGGATGAACCAAATTTCCGCTTGAGATGATGGGAAAGCACTGAAGAAGATTGGACTTCGGTTTCATGTAAAATAGACTTTCTTCCACCCTTATATGTTTTAGTGTATTAAATTGCTTTAATTTCCTCTATAATTTGTGAGATCATCTTATTAAAACATAAAAGCACAGTTTGTACTTTAAATAGTAAACAGACAGGATCATTAGAAATTAATGTGTTTTAAATGCAACATAATTTGATTTGTTCAGATTCTCTTTCTTCCTTAGAAACTTTACAAAATATTTCATCTTGCAATAATATGCTCGTAGAAATTCAAAAGAATCTTAAAATTAATAAGAATTAAAATATAATAATTTATGTTTTTTTTACTTTTGTTTGTAGGCATACTTGGAATGCCTATTTGGAATGCATGGTGGGCATATTTAGAAATGAAAGGACTAATTTCTTAGCAAAATCCGCAACCAAGCCGAAAATTGGAATTCTAGTTAATATTCCAAAATCGTTCTACGAGAAAAAAATCGAAGAACACGTTTTCTCTCTTTGGGACGCTCAATACATGAAATCAGATCACTCTTAAATGACAAAGAAATCTTTTCCTACCACTTCACAAAGAGTATCTTGTGATCACTTTTTGCAAACTATAAAATTAAACAAATCTCTAACGTTATCATGGTAATTTTAAAGTGTACCTTAATAAATTTAACCTGTGTCCTTTCAAACTTTCTGACTATACCGTTAGTGGGCAGCAAAGTGGAGAGCATTTTATCCCCTTTTGGTCAAAATTTAAGAAAGAGAGAAAAAGACCTGAAAGTCAAACTGCATTCTCGTCAAATCTCATCTGGCCTCAACTCATTTTTTCAACTTGTTGAAGAATAGCTTCGTTCACTTAATTTTGTATCTTCATTGGATTGATTTTGTAAACTTTTAATTTCTCCATATTTGTAACTCCATATTGGTTTCCATTGGTCCATTTCTCCATATTGGTTTTGTTTCGCAATTGTTTTATTTTGTAATGCATTTTTGTATTTGTAACTTATTTGTTTTTGTTATTTCAGTATTCGTAACTTTCGTAACTTAATATAAGTATGTATATACATATGACAGAATCACAATATTGTGGCAAAAAGAAAGCTATTTTCCTTGCAATTTTCCATTTTCCGTTTTATATATGGTGTAAAAACGTTATTATAACGTTATTATAAACGTTAAACAAGATATATATATATATATATATATATATATATATATATATATATATATATATATATGTAGGATTTTCCCTTTGAAACATTTTGTTAAAAGGTTGAGTCATATCCTTTTCAGAGGACCATAAATCTCAATTTTATTTATTACTGCATTCCGAAGCAGCGTCATCTAGTGAGTTTTCGTAGCTAAGGCCTGAATAATTATTCGGCAGAGGCCTACTAACCACTGCTTGTTCAACACGTCGCGTCTTTACCGCATTTCCGCGCCCAGCGCGGCACCACCAGTCCTAACATCCAAGAATGAGAAAGGTTTATTTCCCCGTCTTCTAAAGGTATAACTCAACTTTTAATTAACCTAATTCCTGCATTTCTTTCTCTTTGTAGATATCCCCTTTTGTAAATATTTCCTTTTAACTTTAAATAAATTCTCTTTTACTTTGAAGTATTTGTGTTTAAATGACTTAGATTAAATTAATAATTCATCACTCACCCTTAAATACTTACCCCTAGACAAACCACCTCGCCAATCTAAAATCCCGCCTTCTGAAGAGTCTGATTTTTATTCGAAGATTTATTCGGACTCCCAGAGAAATAATTGGGGGATCGCCTGGGATTTGATTTCTAAAATCTTCTCTAAATAATAAGTTGATAACCTTCTAACTCTCTTCTTCTTTAAAAAAAACCATTTTTGGCTGCAAGCCTAATTTACAAGCGGACTGAATCGAAAATGCGGATTGCCTCTCATAACATACTAACATTTAAGTGAATAAAACGAGTCACAAGTCACACCTCAAGATTTTACAAGATCGCTCGCCGACACCAAGTTATTTTCGGCCGTGTACAACAACTACAAGAGTTTCACAAGTCCAGTGAACACATCCAGGAGCCTTTGAAGTTTGTTTTCAAGTAATTAATCACACGTCGTCAACTGTATCAGGTACTTTTTATATTGTTCTTCAAAAGGAAAAAAATCTAAAAGAATACGTGAGTCACCGTTAATTTGATTATGAAAAAATTGTTGTAGTCGATTTCATGAAGTAATTTATATTTTTAAATATCATGTGTGTTTTTCTGAAATACTATTTTCTATTTGTGTATAGAAATCATATCAATTAAAATTTTCTACAAGTATATCTTTTAAAATATTAAGAAAGTCGTACGTAATATTCAAGTTTTATTTGTATCTCATTTATTAACGAATCGCATTGAATTAATTTTATGCGTGTACGAAAAGTTTTCATTTCTTCAGTTACGTCATTGACCTTGAACTAAGAGATTAATGTTTCTCCCATTCCTAAACATTTACCGTTTGGATGCAATCGTAATTTCAATGACTCATATAGTGTAACATTTCTTTTTCCCGCAGCTGTTTAGTAATTAATTATTTTTTATGAGTATTCGAGAAATATATTTTGAAAGAATATGCTATGTTTTTTAGAATTGATGAAAGATCATGTATAATCTTATTTTAATGGTGTATTCAATATATAAGTATTTTGAGTTCATTTTGACAGGATTATTATGCTTTCTACTGAAACATGTGTTTATCCTTAGAATGTTCTGAAGGGATCCTAAAAAGATTTTATTTTTATTGGTGTAATAAAAAATATCTATGCGATTTTTCTTTAAGTGGCTAACTTCTAATTGTTTGCTTTTTTCAGCAAAGAACTTTAAATGATTAACTTTTTCATATCACAATAAATTTAATCACTGTTTCTAAACAAGATTTATATTAATTTATTTTTTCTTTCAAATCCTTTTTGCATTTATTATAACGAAATGAGATAACTGATATATCAAATGGTTTAAAAAAAAAGGTTTTGTTTTTAGTTAAAATTAATGATTTGACTATTTTAAATTAAGCATTACGTATTTTAGCTCGCACTGTTGTCTTTATACGTTACTGGTTTAAAATATTTCTAAATGAATAGAATTAGAATATTTCAATGTATATTTAGTGTATTTTGATGCAATATCATTTTAACTTGAGAATTTTTCTAAATGCAAACGAGAATTGCCAATAGCAACATCATTGTTTTTGTTTGGACGCTTGACAATTTTGTTTATTCCTTTGGTTACTATCTAAACTTAAATTTAAATTTTAAAATAGCGTATCTTGGCAAAGGTCGACGCGAAGATTTATTTGTCTTAGCCACGGAATTAAATTTAAAATTCGATAAATCTATGACCATCGCCACACATAAAGATCTAATTATTGGTAGTGAAAATTATGACGAAGAACTGACCAAAAACATACATTCAACGATTGTTAAGGATCGCAAAGCCAGAGAAGAAAATTTACGCATTGAAGAGCAAAAAGAAAAATTACGCATTGAAGAGCAAAAAGAAAAATTACGCATTGAAGAACGAGAAGAAAAATAACGCTTCGAACAATTGAGGTTAGATGAGCAAAAACGCAAAGATGAATTTGAGTTGGAAAAGTTAAGAATCCAATTAGGCGCTGATACATCCAAAGAAAGTGATACTAAATTTCTCGTCAAAGAAATTTCAAAGTTTATACATCGTTTTGATTTGAAAGAAGACATCAGTCTCTTTATCTAAAATTATTTGAACGTCAAGCGCAGAGATTAAATATTGATCAAGAAAACTGGGTTTCTCATCTGTTAGGCTTGTTACCGATGGAAGTATCTCACATCATAGCGAGAGAGCCTGACGATAAAGCCAACTCTTACGAACACGTTAAAGATTTACTCCTGAAACGCTTTAAACTAACTCCAGAAAAGTTTCGACAACTATTTGTCACTCACCAAAAAGCACCTGAAAGAACATAGATTGATTTTTACCATGAGTTAAACACCTACTTCAACGGATGGATAGATGGATTGAAGATAGATACTTTCAACAAGTTATCAGATCTAATCATAACAGATCAACTCAAACGAAAAACTCCTTTTGAATTTAAAAAATATTATCTTGATGAATGGGCAAATATGAACTCCCCCCTGTTCAATTAGCAGAAAAACTAGAAGAATTCGAAGACTTTAAAAGGACTCTGAAACAAATATCTAGCAGTCCATTTGTGAAGAAACAAGAATTCAGATTCACAGAAAAGAATCGCAGATATGAAGCACCAGGAAAATTCGAGTATAACAGGAAAGATAAGAAGTTTCCAGCGTCAACGAATTACAACAAACATTACGAAGCCCCTGTTACCAAGTACGAATATGTTCAAAGATATCAAGACAGCGCGCAGAAAGGGTATTACAACAAAAATTACGAGAAACACTCAAATCACAATGCTTCCAAGCATGTGCTCAGACGAACTATTCAAAATCGCAGAAATTCAAAGAACCTCCAAAAGAAACTTGCACACTCATCGTTAAGGAAGGTTTACGTACTAAAGAGATATGTTTTGGAAAAGTGAAAATCACGGCGCTCATAGACAGTGGTAGTAGCGTAAGTTTGCTTCGAGAAAACACAAACAGAAGAATAATGGATCCAACAAAATTATCGAAGAACAAGATGCTTCTCACAGGTATTGGTGAAGCAGAAGTGACAACTATCGGTTCCTTTGAACATGAGTTCAAAATAGATGATGAAAATTACTCGTTAACTTGGCATGTTGTACCGACTGATAAATTAAAATTCGAAGCAGTTATTGGATCAGATCTTTTGGAACAAGCATCGATAAGTTTTACTAAAGAAGGAGTTAAATTCAACAAATATGAGAATCATGCACAGCTTATGCAAATATCTGCTGAAAATCTTCAAGATGAACTAGACCTACGTCATGTTGAAAATCGTCAAATCAAGAAGGAACTTGAAAAGTTAATTCAAGACTACAAGCCAGAAAAAACAGCATCTACTGACGTCACAATGAGAATTATTTTAAAAGGCGAAGAACCAGTCTGTCAACACCCTCGACGACTAGCTTTCACGGAAAGACAAGAAGTAAACAAACAGATAGAAGAATGGCTCAACGAAGGCATTATACGTCCGAGTTCTGCGGAATATGCAAGTCCAATCGTAATGGTAAAAAAGAAAGATGGATCTTCGAGAATGTGCATTGAATACAGAAAAATGAATCAGAAGCTGTGAAAGATAAATTTCCGTTACCTATCATCGAAGATGTTTTAGACACTTTGCAAGAAGCAAAGGTATATTCTACATTAGATTTACGCAATGGTTTCTTTCACGTCGATGTTGACGAAGATTGCAGAAAGTATACATCCTTTATCGTCCCAGATGGACAATTTGAATTCAACAAAGTTCCTTTCGGACTAAGCACAAGTCCAGGAGTTTTCCAACGCTACGTATCAAGTATATTTAGAGATCTTACTCGGAATGGAATTGTAATCAGTTATTTAGATGACTCCCTCATTCCAGCGAAAACGAACAGGAAGGTCTCGAAAACTTAAAAATTATTTTTGAAGTCGCAAAGAATACGGATTAGAAATTAAGTTCAAGAAGTGCCAATTCTTAAAAAGAAAATTGAATTTCTAGGTCATTGTAGAAAGCGGAACTATTAAACCATCTCCCACGAAGACATAGCTGTCCGAAAATTTCCAGAACCAACAACAATAAAACAAGTACAAAGTTTTCTTTGGTTTAACTGGATATTTCCGCAAGTACATCAAGGATTATTCAAAGATAGCTAAACCACTTAGCGATTTAACAAGAAAAGAAAACCTCTTTATTTTCGGGATTCAACAAAAAGAAGCATTTGAAAATTGAAGAAAATCCTGTCCGAAGGCCCAATCTTGCACCTTACAAGTATGGAAGAAAAACAGAACTGCATACAGACGCCTGTAAACAAGGGTACGGCGCAATTTTGTTACAAGAAGCAGAAGATGGAAAGTTACATTTCGTTTACTACATGTCGAAAAGACAAATACAGCAGAAGAAAAGTATGACAGCTACGAATTAGAGGTACTAGCAATTATCAACGCATTAAAGAAGTTTCGTGTTTATCTTTTAGGACAACACTTTAAAATAGTAACTGACTGTTCAGCATTTCAGAAGACTATGCAAAAGGAGCTAATTACTCGCATAGCCAGATGGGGCGCTTCAATTAGAAGAATTCGATTATGAAATAGAGCACAGAGCTGGAAGTCGTATGAAGCAAGTTGGTGCTCTTAGCCGATATCCCGTAATGATGGTATGCAATGATACATTAACTTCAAAGCTTAAAAGCACAAGAGGAAGATGACAACATCCAAACATTTAAATCACTTCTAGAGAAGCAAGAATCAGAAGAATTTTTGAGCGAAATGGTATACTCACAAGTACTTAAATGGTCGAGAATTAATTGTAACACCTAAAAAGCAATGCAAGCTGAACTAATTAAATTGATTCATTTAGAAAATGGTCATTTTCAGTAAGAAAAACAGAAGAAATTGTGAAACAGAGAATTTTATCCAAAATTTATCCAACGTCGTAAAAAAAAGTGTAAATAGTTAATTGTGTTCCATGTATCTTGCTGAATAAGAAAACTGGCAAAAAAGGAAGGGTTTTTGAATCCTATTTAAGCATTCCTTTGACGTGCCATGTTGACTTCATTGGTCCTTTACCCTCCACAAACAAAAGTTATCAACACATTTTCAACGTAGTAGACGAATTTACAAAATTTATTTGGCTATATCCCGTCAAAACTGTGTTCGCTGAAAGTGCCCTCGAAAACTAAAACAACAGCAGAAAACCATTGGTAATCCCATCAGAATTATCTCTGATAGAGGTTCAGTGTTCACTTCAAAATTATTCAACGACTACTGTGATGAAGAAAACATTCAACATCTACAAATAGCAACAGGTGTTCCTCGAGGAAACGGACAAGTTGAACGAATCTATCGAACTTTGGTTCCAGTTCTCACCAAACTATCATTAGACGACTAACGAAATGGTATAAATATCGTCGACAGATTACGAGAATACACAAATAAAACGATATAAGTCGCAGTACAAAATGGACACCATTCGAACTATTAGTGGGAATTAAATTCGGTAAATGTTAGAAGACATCCTAATCAAAGACTTACTTCTAGAAGAAATAAAGAAAGAATTACTAGAACAACGCGAATTTTTAAGAAACGATGCAAAAAGAACACGGAAACCCCAGAAACGAGGGCTAGAGAAAGACGTATAACAGTAAGAAGTGAAAGCTTCGTTATACAAAGGTGATTTAGTAGCCATCCAAAGAACCCAATTTGAGCTGGACTGGAAACGATCATTAAAGTTCTTAGGCGTTTCAAGTAAAGTAACAAAAAGTTAATTCCAAGATATGTAAGAGTGTAGAGTGCTTGGTCAGCACGAAGGACCGAACTCAACCACAACCTCAGCTGATTTGATGAAACATTTTTATGCTTAATTGAATTTTTTTTATTTGTTATTATTTTTAATTTTTCTCATATCCACTCTTAAAAATTAATAGATGTTCTATGGTAACACTCGTTTCCATTAATCACTTATATTCACTTGTAACATTTGTTATATTTTCGTATTATTCATTATCTTTCATTGATGCGAAGGATTTTATGGTTTAGTTAACTGTAGATCACAACATAATATTTTGTTTTTTATATGCTTTATTTTAGGTCCGAATTGTGAATAATAGGTATACATCTTTTCATCTGTAAATATTTTATTTTATTATCTTTAAGAATCGTATTATTTCTTTATTGCATCCACATTCCAATAATCATCAAATTTATAGTTGTAACGAAAATAGTTTGTATTTAAAGTTCTTTAGCTCAACATTTTGTAAGATCTGGAGAGACCAGCTCTGTCAGGAGAGGGTGATTTTGTAGGATTTTCCCTTTGAAACATTTTGTTAAAAGGTTGAGTCATATTCTTTTCAGAGGACCATAAATCTCAATTTTATTTATTACTGCATCTGAAGCAGCGCTATCTAGTGAGCTGTAGCTCACCTGCCTTATTAATTTTTCGGCAGAGGCCTACTAACCACTGCATGTTCAACACGTCGCGTCTTTACCGCATTTCGGCGCCCAGCGCGGCACCACCAGTCCTAACATCCAAGAATGAGAAAGGTTTATTTCCCCGTCTTCTAAAGGTATAACTCAATTTTTAATTAACCTTAATTCCTGCACTTCTTTCTCTTTGTAGATATCCCCTTTTGTAAATATTTCCTTTTAACTTTAAATAAATTCTCTTTACTTTGAAGT